>PVIU01001239.1:105000-227682 GCA_004026605.1 Ondatra zibethicus
TAGATAGATAGATAGATAGATAGATAGATAGATAGATAGATAGATAGATACAATGAATAAAAAGAACTGGCTCCATAGACAAGCATCACCCACCAGTGGGACTGTGGGGGGGGGGGGCTGTGAGGCAGTGGTGGCTCAGCTCTAGATATCAGGTGGTAAGATAGAGAGGTTCTTCCATATCCAGCTAGAGACCAGGCAGGGCTGCTCTGGGAGGGGATAGCCCAGTCCCAGGATTAAGCAGAGAACAACTTAACAAAGTTCTAAAGGACACTGGCCTCTTCTCCATCCCTGACTCCTGATCTTCCCTCATGCACTGCCCCACCACCACCTCCTGGTGTAGTGAAGCCAAGGCAGTGTGTCCATGGCAGCATTAGAATAAAAGGAATGCAAATGGATGTCTGTCTTCTCTGGCCTTCAGGGAAGCTGCCTCATGCACTCCAGAACCAAATCAAGCTAGCTCCTCTTAGCAAAACAGTGCTACAAATGCATGCCAGGGACACTCCTGGCAGAGCGGGAGGAGTTGCTGCACCTGACTTAAAACATAATGACTCCCTAGAGCCCAGCTTCCACAGAGGAGGATTTGACTCCACACCTGAGCTTATTAGGGTGCCCTGAGCAAAGCACCTCAGATTTGGCAATCTGTCTCAGAAATCAGCCCTGGAAAAGACTTCCAGCACTGAGGTCTAGTGCTTGGACATTGCCCGGTCCACAGAAGAGCCCCATCCCACATGGGCGCATGCTTCTCGGCTCTCTGGTTCACAACCCCGGGGATGCAGAGGCCTCCACTGAGGTTGGTGGGTGTGGCACAAGAGACCAGTGTGCTCGGAGGCTCCGGTAAACTCCACAAAGACCGAGTGCCCTCCTCTATTGCTGACCAGCAGTTCACCTGCCATCCCCTGTGTCGGAAATGTGTGGCTGAATCACATCCTGATCTGACTCCAAATAATCACTGATTTGGGATGAAAACAATCTCATTATTTTTTTTAAAAGAAGAAAATACTATTCATTTGGATAATGAGCCTTAGATCAGAATTCTTGGTAAATATTTAGATTGAGTACCTGGGGAAGAAAGAGGCCAAATTAGTTATAATTAATCATGAATAACTCATTACTTAGTAACATACCTCTCACTAGAGAGCCTCTGGGTGAAGGACCCTGCCAGGCCCCAGACTCCAAGCCAAGCTCACTTGAAGATGCAGCATCCCCTCTCGTGCTGACAATGACAAATGCAAGCTCAGTGTGGCCACTCTCTCAAAGCCGCCCCACTCCGAGGGGCCGGCTACAGTCAGGGGTGGGCTACAATTCATTCTGAGACTCAGTATAGCTCAAAGCTCAGAGGGGATCAAAGGGTCAGGACTGTAGTCGCCAGGAAGTCTCCCGCAGCTCTTGAGTCCTTGGGAGGGCTGCTCAGATGCAGGACCTAAGAACCTCTCCCTCTGCGGGAGGAAGCGCCTGTTGGCATCATGGCAGGGCACTGCCATCCTTCTGAGAGAAGGGTCTAGTTTACTGTGTGCGAGAGAGATGGTTCTGAAAGGAAGTGCAGCCAGTGACGAGCAGGAAGGATGCTGCACAGCCACCCACATGCATAGGAAAAGAACAGGAACCTGTAGGCAGTGAACACTGAGGAGAAAGGGACACAGCCCTATCTCCACAGGGAGGACTTGGGCTAGGGGTCTCTACACAAGGGTACCTGCTGCCTTGAAAGATGGTTGGAGGGTAGAAAGCAGGTTTCTTTGGGTAACTTCAGTCCTTGACCTGGAGGGTACCCACCTACATTGTCTCCATGCCCCCCATAGGCTTGTTTGTTATACCCTTCCCTATCTCTTAGTCCTCTGCAGCTCTGTCGCACACCCCTGCAGTCTCCCTTAGATTATCTCCAACCTCCAGCATCTTGAAACACATGAGCCTCTAGGGACATTTCACATTCAAACCACAGGAAGGAGATCCCGCAAGGAGTAAAGTGTCTGCTTTAGAAACGTGAGGACTAGAAGTTCAGATTCCCAAAACCTAGGTGAATGTCAGGAGGGAGGCTCACCTAAAATGGCTATGTTTGGAAAGAAGAGACAGGGGATCCCCACAGCAAGCGAGGGAGCTAAGACTAGCCAAATGGGCCAGCTGGGCGATGAAAGATAGAGGGATGGAGGAAAACACCTGATGTCAGCATGTAGTCTCTTCATGCATGCATTCACACATGAACACATGTATGCGAACACGGATATAGACATGCAGACACACCGCATGCATATATACCAAAACAAAAGAGTAAAACCCACATCACCCCCAAAACATCCACCTTACAGAAACATCTAGAAAAACATTTGACCAAAAATAACAGCTGAATGCCTCCACTGGCTGATGTATAATTGTACACAGCTCCCTGTTTCAGATTCGCACCGGCCTCTGGTCCTTGTGTTTTAATCAACAGCCAATATGTGGTTTATGTCTGATATGGTCTTCCACTGACAGGTTCCTGGTCATTCCCTGGCATAGAACTCCAGGGTCATGGGGTCGCAAAGTCTCTTGGACTTTCAGCCCCCATGACTCACTTTCTTCTGCAAAACCCCACTTCCTAAGAGATCCACAACCTTCCAACATAGTACTGCTACCTGCCAAATTGGGGAAGCTTGTCACTGGGGACTGACCTGAGAGTCTTTAGCTTGGTCATATTCCCTGACCACTCTCTGATTCCTGTACCTCTGTGCCTCCAAGATGTGAGGAGGTGAGAACTTCCTTGTCTATGCCTCTGCCAAGATGAAGCCAGGTGTCACCATGCTGCCCTCTCTATGATGGACTGTATCCCCTCAAACTGTGAGCCAACGTGAGCCCCTCATCCCCCTAGGTTGCCTCTTGTCTGAGATTCCAGCAACTAGAAGGGTAACGGATACAGATGGGTTCAACATGACGGAGTGAATAGCAAGGAACAGGGGTTCCCTACCCAAGGTGGGGGACCTCCTCCAGATAGTCCATTTCTGCTCTTAGTGACACAAAACCACAGACTAGGTAGCCCTACCTATGAAGAAGAGGTTATGACTTATGGTTCTTATGGTGAAAAAAAGAGAGATTTGATTTGTGGTTCTGGAGGTGAAACCTCAAGGGTCACATCTGGCGATGGCTTCTTGATGGCAAAATCTCAGGGTGATATGGATGGTGAGGAACTGAGAGCTTATGCATACCTTCTGTGTCTCTCCATTTTCATATAAAACCCCAGGACTCAATCATGGGCTCCAACCTGATGTCATAGCCCTAATCACCTCGAGGTAACTGCGTAGACACCACAATGAAGTGAATCTCCACTTTCCATACCTCGCAATAGAGAGGAAACTCCAACACAAATTCCATATGCAAATCAAGGCACAGTGGAAGGCTTGCACAGAACAGAGTCACAGGTCTCTGGAACAAGAGGGGTTCCACAACAGATGACCTGACCCAGCCTGCAGCCTTGGCCCTTCTACCAAGCCACTCCGAGCACTGTGGATGTACCCATCTGCATACCTGCACAAACCAGTTTCTAGAATAGGTCACTTCCCAGACACGAAGCTTTTCAACCCAATCAAGCTTTGTTAGGTTGAAAATACCATAAACTGAAAGTGTGTGGCATAGGCCTGACCTACTGACCTTTGTGTCTTAGCCTCTCCTGCCCTAATCAAAACACTTACCTCAGCACATGGTTGAGAAAAATCACAAACTGAGGGTGGAAGAAGAGGTTGGCAGTTCAGCTTGTTCGAAGAGAAAAAAAGGGAGAGACAAGCAGCAGTATTGGTGCAGACTTTCACACCAGCTCAAGTCCAAAAGCCCAAGTTGAACCTCCCAAAGCAAGGATAAACTACAAGTCTATACACGCATCCTACCCATTCTATTTCTCTGGAGTATTGCCCAAGAGACTCCCCATGACTCCCCAAGTAGCAACAGTTCAGTGGCTACAACGTGAGTATGGCATAGTTCACAGAAAAATGAGAATGAGCATCCATTCTCTATCTGTCTTGGTGCTCACCGTCTTCCTGACCATCGCTGTACCTATCTGACCTCCCAGCCTCTTTCTTTGTGCCTCAGTCTGTCCTTGATTCTATTTTAACTCTGGGGCAGAAATGATACGTGAGTGTATAAGGCTTCCCTCCTCACCTTAGTGCAGAGGCAGTCAAGTTCTGGTTCAGGGACACAAGAGACTTTAGATCAGGGGTTCTCAACCTTCCTAATACCGCTATCCTTTAATACAGTTCCTCATGTTGTAGTGATCCCCCCCAACCATAACATTTTTTCATCGCTGCTTTGTAACTGTAATTTTGCTACTGTTGTGAATCATAATGTAAGTATCTGATATGTGTGCCCCTGTGAGAGGGTCGTTTATCCCCAAAGCAGCTGCAACCCACAAGTCAAGAGCTGCTGCTCTAGATAAAACCCAACCTGGAAAGAATCAGAAAAGAGCACTCCAGGCAAGACGGTCACAGTGCCCTGCTGGGGCCTCAAAACTGCTTCTGTGGACAGTGGAAGAGAGATCTGCTGTGCCCGAGAGACTCATAGAAGTCAGTAGACTCTCTTACAGCAGTGTCTCCATCTCTTCCCACAACTGGGAACATCTGCATTCCGTCTCTTCACCTTGAGATTTTAGTGGATCCATTAACACTGACACTTGCTAGCATGGAGAATCCAGGCAGTGTGGTGGGCACATGTCAGTGTGCCGGCTTGCAATGTCCCTGAGGAATGAGATTCAGAAGGATGTGATAGTTAGTTTTGTGCCCAAAGACATTTAAAGTCAGGAGCATTTGGGCTCCCATAAGCAAGCACAGAGCAACACTGGTGAGAGACCAGGGAAGATAGCACCTGGGTATGTCATGTGGTGCTTGTCTTGGACATCTGCTGTTTCTCCTCCTTTTTGGCCCACCTTATCAGAGAGCTGATGGAGAGAGCTGGCGCACTGTGCTGCTCTAGAGAGGGGGCCTGGAGAGCTGTGAATACCTGCCGCCAAGTGAGAGAACAGGGAGGCGTGAACATCTAGGAACAGATTTGGCTCAGCAGTACGGCAGTGATGAAGCTCACAACAGTTCCAGCTATCCCCAGTGCCCACGCCTGCCATCCTAGAGGATGTCCTCCAGAGGGCCAGGGGGCAAAGAGACAGCTGGGACTTAGAGACCCACAGACGAGAACACTGCTGTGTTTGCAGTTTCCTCCTGACTTCCTATGGAAAGGCCCAGGTCATCTCTCTTCTTGGAAAACGTCAGCTGTGACCCCAGACTTCATAGGCAACGTCTGTTCCCAGGCCACAGCTCCAGAAGTCTGGAGCCACACTGCTGGGTGAAGCACAATCATGGTGGGGTGGATGGTATGGACAGGTGTGTCATTTGAATATTATGTAGACTCTGGGTTAGAACAAGTCACCCACCATTCTCAAGGAAGGTCCAGCCTCCAGAGAGCCACTCACTGGGTTGGCGAGTGTAACTTGATTCATCCACAGTCACCCTGCTGAAACCTTATTTGCACAATATACAGAGCAAGGCCACCATGAATTATTCTACCCAGTGACCCAATTCGCCTTCCTAACTCAGTCTAGGCATCTGGTACTACATTTATTTTACACTGATGGCATTTTATAGAGACCAAATCTGACCGAGTAAAAAGTTAACAGCAACAGCAACAACAAAACTCTCTGTCCAGATGCATAGGCTCAAATTCTGGGCCTAAAATTTAACCTGGGATATAGGAAGAGAGACAAGCTAGTCCACTCTCCCAGACCTCAGTTTCCCTATCCGTGAAGTACAGTGATACAGGGTTTGCTGCAAGGCGAAATGAGGCCATGTACTAAACCATGAAGCACAGTACAGACGTGCATGTCTTGACAGTGCTGGGACACTCATCCCATGTCACCTGCCGGAAGGGAGCAACCTTAGAATCCCTGTTAGCGCCTATGACAGGGTCACTCATGGTATCTAGCCAAGCACTAAGCCTCCTCAGCCATTTTGGTCAATTTTGCCATTCTCTATCCATTTTTACAGGAGCCTGGACACAGGGACAGCAACATTTTTGCACTGATTAGTCTAAGTATCCACAGAATTAACTCTAGTCCTGTCTCAACAAAATAACCATTGTATAAGAGGATTTTTGCGTTTTGTTTTTGTTTTATCATCCTACTCTTTGGCACTTGGGAAAGTTATCATGCCAGAATGTACATGTTGTGTGCACATGTGTATTTGTATGTGCATGCATGTGTTCATGTATTCACCTGTGTATGTGTGCATGCAGGTACCTGTGTACATATATGTGCACACATGCATGTATGTGTGTTAAGACTTTCTCAGCGCATTGATTCCAATTCTAAATGAGCTCTGAAATATAAAACTTCACACGCATTCTATCAAGTTGTAATTTTTCTTATAGCAACTGCTGAGGTTCACAGGGACGTGTGGCTCATCCCCAGCAGCAGTACACCCTGCAAAGCTACTCCATTACAAGAAAAGTTAACAGACAGAAAACTGCCAACAATCGTCACTGACCACAGCACAGCGCTACCAGCATGGCCCACTCTGCCGAGGACAGTCTATGAACACATACAACCCAGAGTCATCTGCTGAGAACTTGAATCTCTACCTCTATCACTTCCTAAGAAAGTGTCATCTGACCTGCACCCTGCTCCTGATCCCTGCTTGAAAACCTGGGATGCAGAAGGCCCCATGAGACTAGTGTATGCTGGTGATTTAACAGCGGAGACTATCCAGCTTAGAGCCTGACACATAGTAAATACTGATGAATGTCCCCTTGCCAAATGTAGGGAGATGTACTAGAAACAAAGCCATTGAACCTTTGCTCTATACCCCAAAAGGGCCTTCTAATGTCTGTAGGAAGAAAGATGATGTAGGGTTTTATAGTGATCCTCTAGAGGTAAGTACAGATAAAAGAGAAGTAGGGGAAGGAGGGAGGGAGAGAGAGAAAGGGAAGAAAGAGTGAGAAGCAGAGGGGACGGAGAGAACCACTCAGAGGATGCACAGTCTTAGCGGACTCGCATAACAGAGGTATTCCCTGGGCCCCAGTGCTATCTTTGCCACTGAGTGATGACCACAGATGGTCAGTCAGTATCTGTGAGTGTATTTTCTCAGGGGACTGTGAAAGGCTTGGGGAAGTTTACATATGGACACTATTTAGATTACCTCTTTAGTTCTCAGTGTTAGTCATACATATAGATCCAGGGTCAGCCAAGTAAGACCCCCGCCTGGGTATGCAAATCTTAGGTGAACTCCTCAGGTCATGGGATTACACACGAGGACTGCATGTGTCACATGTTCTCACATGGCTGTGGAACACTGGAGTCACTAAAGCATTAGCTATGGACTCTCTCCTAACTACAGCAGACACCATATGGCGCCTCATGGAAAAGGTTTGCTGGGCTTTCTTCGAAAGCTGTCACACTTTCCATTTCTATCTGCAGGTGACTTAGGATGCTAACATGCAGCCTGGAGTTTGTGCAGAGAGGCTGCTGCCTAGGCCAAGGACTGCAAAGGAGACTATTGGTTTAGTTCCAGTTGCTGTGATGAAATACCCTGGTGAAAAGGGAGAGGGGTTGATTTTAGCTTAGAGTTCCAGATGGATAGAGTCTACCATTTGGGGGAAGATATGGCAATAGACAGGGTAGAGATGGAGGCAGAAGCAGGAAGCTGGTTGTTCATGTTACATCTTCACTCAGGAAACAGAGAAAGGCATGCATGTATGCCTAGTGTTCAGCTACCTTTCTGTATACTTATACAGCCCAGATCCCCAAATCAGTGAATGGTGCCCTCCACTTTCAGGTTGAGTCTTCCTACATCAATGAAGACAATGGAGAGAATTTCTACACATGTACATGAGCCAATATTTTACATAGACAGCCCCCCATAAAGACCCGGTTCTCGGGTGAACCTGGGTTGTATTAAGTTGACACAACTATGGCTGAGCCAAGGCCAACTGTGAGATAGTAACTCCTAGTGTACCAGGCACACTTCCACCCATGATCTGAGTAACAAGAACGCTGGAGCAGACAAGGCCTCTCAGCGCATCAGACACTTGTCCCGGCAGGTGACCTGAGTAACAAGGACACCACCCCTCAAAGCCCTCCAGTCTTTCTGTCTTTGGAAGGAGTAACTGAAGCTCCGGTCCTTAGGCATTCCTAATTAGTAAGCATAATTATCACATTAACACTTACCACTGGGATTTTTTTCACTTTTAGTCATCTTTGGTGCTGTTATTAATTGTGTTGGAAGACCATGAGCCAGAGCTTCAAAGTATAATGTGCTGATTTTTGATTTTTGAAGTATGGTGTTTGATCACAGGATCGTCTCAGTTCAGCATCTGGAAGGGGGAGCTGGAATAGTAGGCGGTCCTTCATGCTTAGAAAAACTGGCAAGAGAGACCTGTCATAAGTAAATGTGTGTGTGCATACATACATATGTACACAAGGCATGCATTCATACATACATACATGTTGTGTCAGGATTTTTATCTAACATCTGGGATAACTATTAGAAGAAATTTCCCTATTTCTGCTCACTCACTTGTCCCCATACACACTACCAACACATATAAAAATGTAATCTTCTTTCACTATTTCTCTTTCTCCAAAATCCTAAAGTTGAGATTTTCCTGATGCCCTCTTGAAGCTGCCTCATGGAGCCATGGAGCCATGTTGATGACAGGAATACAATGTTGAGGATAGGAATACAATGTTGATGATATGAATACATTGTGGACAATACGAATATGTCATTGACGATATGAATACATTGTTGATGATATGAATACAATGTTAACCATATGGATACAGTGTTGTAGCCATGGGTCACACCAGGCCTCTCAGTCTTCCTTGGGCATGGTTGCCCACTGTTACTTTTCCTGTGTCTGTGATAAAATACCATGATGTCAGCAACTTAAGGAAGGGTTTGTTTGGGCTTATGTTCGAGGGAGCTGTCCCTCATGGTGGGGAAGTCATGGCAACAGGACCTTGAGGCAAAACCATCACATTGCATACCCAGCCAGGAAGCAAAGAGGGATGAATGTGGATGCTTAGTTCCCTTTGTCTTTTATATGTATCCCAAGACGCCAACCCAAGAAATGCTGTTACCTACATTCCAAATGTTTCTGCTTCACCAGCTGTAGTAAAAATCCTCTCTCACAGTCATGTCCAAAGGCTAACCCACCCCCAAACAGCTCCACCTAGGTGCTCCTGGAGATTTCTCCCCATGTGATTCAGTCAAGGTGACATCTAATGTTAACTATTACAATGACCACCTTTCCACTGCAGAACCTCCAAGCTCTGTTCATCCCGTGAAAGGGACTGAGATTGCAAGGTCGTCTCTAAGTCCCCAGCATGGGCCAGCTGGACTGAACGACAGCTTCCAGTAAGTCTTCAGTGCTGGCTTGGCTGGGTGGAGGCACAGTCTTCTCTATAGGGAGGAGACTGGGCAGGATGAAGTCTGGATTTTGGAGCTGAGCAATACAACACTTTATTTCCCAAATCCTAACGAAGGCATAAGTCATAAAACAATCCCACACCAGTTTGGAATTATGATTAATAAAAGGGTTATTTATTTAAAGGAAAAACTTACAGATCACCACCCTAGACAACAGCCCTCTGCATGACCAGGAAAAGAGGTCTAGTAGCCAGAAGCAAAGTCAGAAGCAAGAGAGAGAGCTCAAGACCACCACTGCTTTTTAAAGCAGCAGAGACCACACCCAAGTGGGCTGGTATCTTAAAGGCTATTGGCTGAAGGAGCAGAAGGAGCTCCAGCAGCATCCCAACACGTGACAGCAAGGATGTCTGTCAGTAATTGCCTCTGGGCGGCAGCAGGTAGAAAAGAGGCCTGGGGTAAAGGAAAGTTTCCCCTAAATGTAGGAAATGAGCAAAACCCAGACCCACAGGAGAAACCGCAGGTTGGAATCCCAAAGCCAGCTTCACACCAAGTCCTGAACTGAAGCCCTCCTCTGTGTCCAGAACCTCCCACTCTTTTCCACCACGGGACAGAACACAACCTGTCCCTGGCATTTATCTCCCTCCCTCAGGGCCTGGTTTACTTGAGGACAACAGTGTATTGCAGTAATTGTGCGCATACCCCTCACTGTAAAGACTGAGGTGAAGTTCAGGTCAACACACAGCTGAGAACTCTCCAAATGACCAAAACGAGGGAAGAGAGGTGCAGAAGCAAGAGGGGGGACAGTGACGTGAACACGCCAGTTCGCCTGAAGACCAGTGACAATAGGTTGACAAGCTATGATCTTTTTAAGTCTATCAGCACATTTTCATGTGGCTCAATCTAATCTTCTATCCCTTTGTGAACTGACATTCCCAGACATCACCTATGTGGGGGAGGGGCACACACCATCTCCAGACATGACACCAGCTCTAGGGGTGACATAGCCTGTAGGATGACATCACCTACAGAGGATGTCAAAGGCTCTGAGAAGACATCACCTGGGGTTGGTATCAGCTCTGGGCAGACATCACTTGTGCATTGACGCTGGCTCTGGGGACTGTCACCTCTCAGGGCAGCACCAGCCCTGGGAGGGTGTCCCCTCTGACAGTGATACGGACTCTGAGACACGAACATAGTGACTCAGCCAAACAGCAAAAATCCTAAGAAAGGAAAGAGGCAAAGGCAGAGAGTGAGAGGAAACAAGGGTACCCGAAAGACGCAAAGGAGTCCTTCTGAGATGAAGGCCAGGTGGGGAGGGGCCTAGAAGAGTCTGAGCCCTGGGAGATGAAGGCTGGGTGGGGAGGGGCCTGATGGACACGGCGGGGAGGGGGGACACAATGCTGAAGAGCTCACACTGGCCTAAGGCCAGCTCTGAGGAAGGCTCCAATGCTCAGAAGAGATGAGATGTCACCTGTGTTACAGGAGGCAGGAAAGTTAATGTGGGGTCTGCATCAACCAGGCAGGCTGTCCTGACTAGATTAAGTCCAGGCATAGAGAGCGTAGAGTAGGGAGTATCTGGATTATAATAGCTTTGGGCAGTGGAGCAAAGGGGTTTGCAAATAGGATGGGTCAGGAGGCAAAGACAAAGGCACCCGAGCGGTCAGCACATCTCTGGTTTCTATTTGAGGAACTGGGAATCGGTGACTTGTTGGCTAGATGTGCCAGGCAGCATAACTTCAGACTCTATCTCTCTGTGCGTGTCACGGCATGTGCTATCCTGCAGGTCTGAGAGCTTATTAATCACTCTGAAATTATAAGCTCTGTGGTGGGGGTAAGGTCGGGACGGCAAATGGAAAAGCAACAAACAGTTCCTGTTAGGCAGCCGACGCCTGAGAGAAGTTGTCATCTTCGGGTTCCAGGGCGACCTGCAGCTTATGGAAGGGCTAGCTCACACCTGCATGCAGCATGTCACCTGCTGCCAGAGTCATGGTTGCTTGATGGGAGGCCTGAAGAAGCCCCTGTGAGGTAAACGCACCTAGGTACATTCAGCAAAGAAGCCAAATGGGCCTACCCACCCCAGTTTTCTTGAGGGGTTGAATCCTCCCCCAGAGAGCCCTTGCAAAAAGAAGAAAGGGGGTTATGTGACACCCAGGGATGGCTCCAGGGACAGAGTCTCACACACCAAAATGTCAAAATACAAGTCCTGTATCTGTGAAAAGCTCAGGAAAAAAAATAGATTAAAACAAACACCTAAAAATTAATCCACAGAAGTCTGTAAGGTCTAGGTGAGAAGCCCCTGCCACCATTCTGTCACCAAATATTCTCTGCCAGCCTCCTGAGTGTCCATAAGGCTTCACCATCCACACAGAGCACCTGTGCAGCAGAGAGCTTAGAGCATCCTATAAGGACCAGCAGAGTCTGGGTGCTGAGGAAGGTTGACTCCAAGGCACAGAATAAAACATTAGCCATAGTAAGTATGTGGGGGGGGGGACTGGTATCCTGCAAAGGCTGGGGGAACCATACCATTGTGTGGTGGGGGAACAGCTACCAACCATGTTTGCTTCCTGAGGGACCTGTTAGTTCAGGGGAGCTGCTCCTCAGAAATCCCCAGGGATACCCTGCTGGGAGGAGAGTTCCCAGCAAGATGTGGGCTCCACCTGCCCTGAGGCCCCAGACAACAGCTGCCAATGATCAGATTTCACCCTAGCCCAGGAGCAGCCCCAACCCTCCCCCCACCCAGGAACTTTGTGTCACCTCTCCTGTCTGAGTTCCAAAGGCATGTTTCTGTGACTTTGTGGGAAGTATTCCATGTCGAAACCCTAAAACAAAACAATAAATACATCCTAGCAGCTCTGTTCAGCCAACTCCTGCAAATGTCTCTCTCGAGAAAATTCCCACACAGAGGTTTCCAAAAGATCTTTTACAACAAACAAGCTATTGGTGTGTGAATGTTGTGTGCACATGTACATGTGTGCTGTGCATATATGCAGGCAAACATGTACATGTATGTGTGCATATATGTGTGACCATGTGCACGTGTGTTTATATATCTGTACATGCATATGTGTGTGAATGGTACACGTGTGTGTAAAGTGTACATATGTACATGTGTATGCATGTGTGTAGTACACATGTAGGTGTACATGGTACACATGTATGTGTGTGCATGTGTGGCATATATGTACATAAATGTACATATTTGTGTGTACATATATGTGTGCACACATGTACATTGTGTTTGTGCATATGGGGCACTTTTAGGTGTGTGTGGGTACACATTTACATGTGTGTCCATGTGTGTAGAAATGCATGTATGTGGGGAGTACATGTATGTGTGTGTGTGAGGGCAGAGGGAGAGGGTACATGTAATATTGAGGGGGTAGATGTATATGTGGGGTGGTTACAAATATATGTGGAGGGGTGCTTAGGGGAGAACCTCAAATGTCTTTCTTCAGGTGCCATCCGACCTTGCCAAGTAGGTTAACCTGTCTGGTCAGTGAACAGGTCCCCCACCTCCACCTTTCCAGGTCTAGGATTGCAAGTATACACCACCAGAACCAAAGAACTCATTGCGGTAGAGACAGACGCATCATTTAGGCCAAGGCTATAGTAGTACACGCGACTGTGGACACAGTTCTTAGCAATGTCCTCTAATTCTGAGAGCTGTTTTCTCTGTCCAGAGATACAAGGTGCAATGACCAGGAGCTTAAGGCCCACTACTATGATGATTGGACCCTGGAGGGGTAGAAATTCTCAGGGCCACCTTAGAGTCTCTGACCAGTGTGGAAATCCTGATGCTCTGGAAATCTGGGGCCAGGGATCAGCTTTCTCCAGTTGTACACACAGCAACATAGAGCCCTGCAGGGACAGGCAACCAAGCAGACTCAAATCAGCAAGAGAGGACGATGGAACAGCTTGGAGGCCATCTGTCCGGGAGTGTCCTGCCATTCACCCCGCTCCGCAGCTCTGGCCAGTCTGTACTCGCTGCCACTGGGGACTCCATTCATGCCCCAGTCGATCCAAGCCATCTTTTCTCAAGATTTTTCCCAGCCAGGAAAGAGCTGGCGCATGAGTGACGTACTTAGCTATAGACTGAGAACCACCATGTATTTAGCTCTGAGTTCTGCATGTAGCAAGCCAGTGAGTACCACAATTCTACGCCCCTTCTGTTCCTATCCACTCTCTCCATGTCCAAGGAAGCTGAGTCTCAGCAAGATGAATGCGCCTGCCCAGGAGGTTCAAATCCAGACCAGCTTGTCCTCAAGGCCATGCTCTCAGCTGCCAATTGCAGCAAGTTCACCGGCAGGTAGGAGGCCCAGACACAAAGCTTGATTCTGAAGATGCTCCTTCTCCGTAGAGAAGAAGTGGATTACAGGCTACCTGCCTCAAGCTCTCCTTGAATCTCCACTACCAGGGCATTCAGCATCCAGGAAATTAGAGCTTGTATTGGCCAGAGTTCTCTAGAGGAACAGAACTGGTAGAGTGAAGCACACACACACACACACACACACAGGCACATGTGGGGTTTACTAGAGCAGCTCACAGGCTGAGGTGCAGCTAGTCCAACAATGGCTGTCTAACAGGGAAAGTCTAAGAATCCAGTAGCTGTTCAGTTCACAAAGGTGGATGTCTCAACTGGTTTTCAGTATATTCTGGAATCCTAAAGAAGTAGACTAACGCCAGTGAGCTAGAACAAGGGCAAGCTGGCCAAAAGCAAACTCTTCCATCTCCTATGTCCTCTATACAGGCTACCAGCAGAAGGTATGGCCCAAATTAAAGGTGGATCTTTTTAAACCAAAAAAGATTTGGTTTAAAAGTGGGTCTTTCCGCTTCCAGCAATTTAAGGAAAACCCCTCCTGGTTTTCTTAAAAATCAAAGTCTCTTTGATTATAGTTAATTTCAAGTGTAGTCAAGCTGACGACCCAGAATAGCCATCACAGAACTAAGTGAGCCAACTCTTAGCAGCAGGGTGCAGGACCACCGGAGCAAGTTTTCAATTTCAAGGAAGCTGGAAGGAGCCAGTAGATGGTGTGAGGCTGCAGGGACTGCTCCAGCATCCACCCCTCTTAAGCCCACAGTCAGGGGAAGAGCTGCATGAGCCCCTTCATTTTTGCCTTAGGCCTAGCCACCCCCATCCTGGGTAGGGTGACATTGCCAGCTCTACCAGCACCCAGAGGGAGCCCCTGAAGGTGCCTTCCCCATCTGCTGACGAAGGTCCCACGGGCTGCCCTTCCTATCCCTGCCCACACCTTCCACCTGCCAAGCCATGCCAGCATCAGCCAAGACAAGGCTTCCTGTTCCCACGATGACATTCCCAGAATGCCACAGAAGTGATTACTCTGGCAGGTTCCTCCATCATGTCCGTATTTTCAATAAACAGCCCTCCGCTTGAGTGCTCTTTGGAATGTGATTAACATGATTCCATCCCTCCCCTTCCTCAGAATTTGATGTTGACAAGGCTGATCTGGGAAGAGCTGGATGCAGGCTGACTGGGGCAGAGGAGAACCCATACTCCTATTTACTTGAAATATTAAAACATGCTGTGGTAGAAGCTGCAGCATCAGAAACACTTAGCCTTAATTCATCACTTCTTGGGGGCATTTTGTTGAGAAATGCAGATATTTCTTGGTGGGGAAGGAGCCTTTAAACTCTGGGAAACCTGTAAGCTGAACCAGCATCTACAATGGGGGCAGGTTATTTACTTTTCAAACATCAGCTCATGTCTCACCTCTTCTGAGAAGCCCTCCCTGCTCCTCTTTCTACTCTTTTGATGTGGGATTCCCCTCTGTATGCTGTGAATATGTTTTATTACCATTGGTTAATAAAGAAGCTCTTCTGGCCAATGGCTTAGCAGAGTAAGGCCAAGTGGGAAATATGAACAGAGATATAGCAAGAGAGAGTAGGTGGAGTCGGGAACTGTTTGGAAAGGATTTGTTGGAAGGGGCATGTCACTATGGTCAGGCCTTGAGGTTTCAGAAGCCCACACCATCCCCAGATCCTTTTTGATGTGGGATTTTCCTCTATATGCTGTGATTGCCATTAATGAATAAAGAAACTGCTTTGGACCTTTAGCAGGGCAAAACTTAGCTCGGCAAGGAAAACTAAACGGAATGCTGGGAGAAAAGAGAGCAGAGTCAGAGAGACACCATGTAACCTCATCGGAGACAGATGATGGAACTTTAGCTGGTAAGCCACAGCCACATGGCCATACACATATTAATAGAAATGGGTTAAATTAATATGTAAGAGTTAGTCAATAAGAAGCTAGAGGTAATGGGCCAAGCAATGATTTAATTAATACAGTTTTGTGTGATTATTTCGGGGCTGAGCGGCCAGGAACCAACAAGCAGCATTTCCTCCTACAACGCTGGCTCTCAAGCCTTTGACCCACCATGATGGACTTGAACCCTCTGCAACCATGAATCCTAGCAAAGGCTTTCTTTTTGAAGTCACTTTGATCATGGTGTTTTGTCACATCAATGGATGTCACTAAGACACCAGGCAAGTAGCAAGACCTGGGGTCAATCTCCAGAACACATACAACAAAGAGCTGGGGGTGGTGATCCATGTTTGTCATCTCAGCACAGGGAAGCATGCGTGGTCAGGAGGGTCTCTAGGGCTCACTGGCCTGTCAGCCTAGCCTATTGAAAGAGTTGCAGGCCAGAGAGAGAGAGACCTGATAAGAAAAGCCAATGCATCAAATCCAAAGAATAACACCCTAGGTTGTTCTCTAGCCTCCACACAAGCATGCCACATACAAGTATATACATACTCACAAGTGTGACAGCACATGCATGAACATGCATGCATAAACACTAAGTGAATGTGCTAATCGATCTGCTCTGATATTCACCTGATTCTGCTATTCATTGAGGCCAAGAATAGGCCATCGCAACTCCAGCTGCCAGCTCGTGGTACCTCTCATTACCTACTTTTGGTCACTCTCCAGAGTTCTAGTATGGCCCCCTGGTCCTGAGCATGGGCTGAGCCTAGTGGTTTCTCTGACACAGAACACATCAATGGTTAGTGGATTCCATAGCTGGGCGTTTGGTCTTTCTTACCCATATACTGTTCCTTGAAGTTGTCCTCATCTTGGGTTGATGTCATCATCTTGAAATGGTTACAGAATGAAGATCAGGGTGTTACCAGCTGCCAGGCAACACTTAAGGCCTGCTAAAGTCCCAGAGGCTCAAAAGGCTGTTCTACCCCGTGTGGACCCAGAGGACCTAACTAAGCAGCCTGGCTGCAGATGGTCCCTTGGCTATCTCTTTACCTGATGTCTCAGCTTTCAGGGAAAGCCACATCTTCTGGTGGCAACTAGACCTAACATTTGGGGCTTTTCACTTGACAAGCTAACCGTGTGTGCTCCATAGGGCCCCCTCTCGTGGTGCAAGGCAGTGTTAATTCCCACCCAGCCCTTGGGCAACAAACAAGACCCTGAAGACGCCAGGATGCTGAGCCAGAGTGTTTGTAGGCTATATGCACTGAGTGCACCTTGAGCTTAGAATAGTCTCTATTTGTGATGCATTTATCAAGATGTAGTTATATTGAGGTCAAGGAAGAGCCAACCTCAATGCATTTATGTGGCTAAACCTTGGAGTGGTTTTGTTCCACGGCTTTATTCTCTAAACACAAGTGCTCATGGCTTCTCTGAACTGATCTGAACTAGCCTACCAAGCTGCAGAGGCCACAGAGGCAGTAGAACACACCATTTATTTTTGAAACCTAAAATGAAATCATTTTAAAACAAATGATATCTGCTTCTAACTACTAAATTTGATCCTAACCTGGGATGAACACCCCCCAGGCTTGTCATATGTGTGCCTGTGAATCCCAGAAAATATGCAACCAACTTCTCTGGGTCCTGTGAGCAACTGTTGAACCCCTAAGCCACAGCTTAGGGAGAGAGATGCTCCAGACTGGCTTTAGTAAAGATCCACTAAGCCAGGCATGGTGGCACAGGCATGGAATCCCAGATCTTGAGGGGCAGTCAGAGCTAGGTAGCTAGACCCTGACTCAGAGGGAAAGAAAGCAGTATTCACTAACAGCACAGATTTGTAGAGCCTCTCCGGAACTTCAGTTGTCTAAAGAACATATCTTCTCTGTCCTTGGGAGCTCATGCTGTGCATTCATAGGGCTTGCATGGTCTCTATGACCCTACATGATCTCTAAGCCCCTCTGTCTGTATTTCCTCCTTAGCACACAACCCTCATAAGAAACCGGAAAGGACAAATCAAAATGTAAAAAAGCAAAATACCCTTCTGTTTTCAGTGTCCTTTGGGATGAGACATCCAAACGATGCCTCAGTGCTGAGGAAGGGACGCCCCCATGACAAAAACACTGTGTGTGTCCAGGGTAGACTAGGGTTTTAAGAGTGAGATATTTGTTCAAGGGCCTGGAAAGCCAGGTACATGATGCAGGCCTATAATCCCAGTTCTTTAGAGACTGAGGCAGGAGGATGGTGGTTCTGGGTCAGACTAAGCTACAGAGGTCCAGGCCAGTCAGGATGACAGTTGGAAATGATGTTTCAAAACAAAGAATGAAGTTTTACTGGAATAAACAATGCCCACAAGGCACTGAAGGAAGTCACAGTCGTCTAAATTGCTCCAAGGAACAACCACAGTTCAATTCTGTGGCTCAACAAACTGCACTACCATGACCCACTGGGAGATGTGGATGCTGCAGCTGCCCTAGAACAACAGACATCACTTGTCCCAGGTTGTCACACACGTTCTTGTTACCTTTGATTTTCATAGTCTGTTGAATGTTATACCTAAGGAGTCTGACTATTTCATCTATGATAAGATTAACCTTGGCAAAATGTTCTTGTCTGCTATATCCAAATGAGAAATGAGAGCCACTTCTATCCACATCTGAGCCAAATAAGCGAAGCCCAGGGTCCTAAATGGATTAGTGCTTTTCCATAATGTAGAAAAGTGATTACCCACCATAAAGGGCCTAACTTGCCCTGCACATTAGCAGGGTGGCTTATCTGCCTTCTCAGTGAACTTCCTTTGATAAGAAGTTCTAACATGACTTCTAATGAAACCCAAGTCCAAGAGAGAGGAGGCAAATGGGCTCTGGACAGGTCAGCTGCAGAGGCAGCCACACCCACCTGACTGGCCTTAGCTTACCGCTACCATTGGACTACATTAGTAACCTTGAGAAGCAAATATCCTGGCTCCTTTTGTGAGTAGCCACAGCTTAGCTAGGAGAACATTGAGTGGAGAGCCCTCAGACTTCTCCCATGAACTAAGGACCAGCTGCATGGGGGAGCAGAGGGCTGGGGAGAGAGCAGGAGATACCCCAATGCTCTAAAGGGAGGAGACTGGTGAGGAGGCACTGGGCCTGCCAGCCAAGGGGCTGTGGGAGCGCAGCAGGAATTCCCATTCAAATTCTGGAGAACCAGGGCAGCAAGCACATTGAAGTCAAGTTTCTAAAGTCAACTCTTTGGGACTAATATTCACTCTTGCTGATTCCCTTTGTCCCACTCTATACAGCCCATTGGGAATTCGAACAATAGGACTGGTATTTTGAAGATAGGCCCAACTCAGTTTTTATCCTCATGAGTTAATAAATGGGGGAACTTATACATATATATGAAAGGAGTCTGAGTGTATGTTCCGTGAGCTGCTAGCTCATCTGGCTAGCATACCCCAACTCTCTACATAAGTGCCAAGTATAAGACTTTGTCTGACAAAATGAGTGTATAAGTCTTCACAGAGCAAAAGACTCTAGAAAACAATCAACCCCTAAGAGAGAAGGGTGATCAGGGGTTGGTACAGAACCACAGGCTGGCAATGCCATCCTTTTCTGGCCTCGAAACTTTAGGGCATTCACTTTAGAACCTCTATCTCCATCTCATAAAACAAGTTTATAAGGATCCCAGCTTGACAAGAAAAGACATGCGTGTTTATACCCCTGATCTCTCAAAGCCCTAATGAAACCACAGGGGAAGTTTTTAAAGAGCAAAAAGAAGAGATCTGTAATGCAAAAGACAGGGAGGAAGAAGAGTAATACCAGTCAAAGATGCACTTCAGGGAGTTCCCGGAAGATACAGGCCAGATAGAGAGATGCAATGAGCCAAAAGAGACATGGGGCTAAGTCCTTGGGTCACCAACCGCAAAGACAACAGGAAGGAAGCAGAGGCATTCCTGGGGAAGCCATGCCTGTCTTCATCCAGGCTGGTGACACCACGACCTTCCAAAAGTCCCTATCATCCTCTAGGTAGAAAAAGTAGATAATAAGAAAGCACGTGCTTACTCATAAAACAATAGCATCATCATCCTGGCCATCATCATGGGGGAGAGCACTCTGCTGAGTAGAGAAGTCACGAAGAGTCAGGAATAGGAACTGGAGGTTCCAAAACCCAGCAGCCAAGAACAAGGCAGCAGGGTTAGTTCCAGAGAGAGCCTCGTGGTGTGCATGTTAAATCGTTGCTCAAGAAAGACTCTCTGAGAATGTGTGTTTGGGCTAAGACTTGCAGGAAAGAAGATGAAGCCAGCTGGGGATAGGAAGTCAGGGAGAAGCAAGAGGCTCACACATTTGTGGACCCAACGGAGACTTTGAACACTTCTGTTAAACAAATACGTCTCAACAAAGCTTGTAGGGCTGTAAATACTAAAGTATGATCGGAGCATGTAGGGCTGTAAATCCGGGTGAATAAAATGAAATGAAGTTGAAATTGAAGCCCTGGCAATGCTGAAGCATGCATGGGAAGCCCGTATATGGTGGATCGGTTGAACTTGTCCATATTGGGTTTCGTGGTCTAAGTTGATGAGGACGACTGACCAGATCTCATTACAGATGGTTGTGAGCCACCATGTAGTTGCTGGGAATTGAACTCAGGACTTATGGAAGAGCAAGCAGTGCTCTTAACCACTGAGCCAATCTCTCCAGTCAATCTCTCCAGGTAAGTAATTGGAATTTTGAGCCAAAGAAGAGGGTAAACAGTGATGATGAGGGCCACAGCACACGTTCATGGCTTTGGCTGTCTGAGAAAGACCTGTAAGGGTGAGAGTGCAAACAGGGACAGAAGGACCAAACAGCCTCTCTGTCTCCAGTCAGGCTCCCCCTCCTGAAGTGTACACCACTGCCCCAAATGGCGTCACCAGGTAAACATCAGCACAGGATGGGGGACTGTGCGTTCAAGCCAATTGTCCTTGATTCCCTTTCCCCAGTGCACACATGTCCTGGTATGTCTTCCTCTGTTGATAATCTTACTGGATTAGAGTCTCCTCCTATGTTCCCATCTAGCCTTAATTATAACCATTAAAAGCCCTATCTCAAAATACATTCACATTAGTAGTTAGAGGTTCAATACACAAATTTGCAGGACACAATTTAGTTCATAACAGTGACCAACTCTGGAATGAGGCATGTGTATTTCCACATGTGTGCATATGTGTGCCAGCATGTAGTGTGTGCAGTGTGTGTATGTGTATATTTTGAGTGTGCATCTGGGCAAGCATATCTATATACATATGCTTGTTTGCCCTTCTGGAAATACTTTGTTATTTTGGATGCATGTTCATAGGTATGTAGCTTGTATGTTCTCATATATGCATGAATATGTACACATTTATGTTTCCTGTGCACTTATGTACATGAGTATGCATTGCATGGGTATTGGTATGTATCTGTAAAGATATGTGTGGTTATGTGCACATGAGTTTTTATGAATGTGCTCATGAGCATGGACTGCACTTCTTTCCTGATAGAGTTTTGAATCAATGGCAGACTAGAAAGATACTGGTAGTTAAGGCTTGGGGTGAGCAGTGAGGCCCCAGGCAGAGTGGCTCCTGAGCAACATAGAACCACGGAAAATGCCAGCTTCCCACACTGACCTGTTCTGTTAAGGCCAAGGCTACAGGGGAGCCACACAAGGCATGTGCTTTCTTTAAGAAACTCTCAAGGAGGGAAGGACAGGGCAGGCTGAGTGCACATGCTCAAGCCTCATTTGAGGTGAAGACCCCTTGAGAGAGGAGCAAGTGAGAATGGTAAGACTTCTGGATGTACCAAGGGTGGGGATTACTGCTTCCCTTGATGGTGTACAGCTGTACTACACACACACACACACAATTAGTTCCAGAAGTGGGGAACTACTCCTTCCCTTGATGTGTACAGCTGGACTACCCCCTTACACACACACACACACACACACACACAATTAATTCCAGGAGTGGGGAACTACTGCTTCCCCTGATGCCCTGATGTGTACAGCTGGACTACCCCCTTATACACACACACACACACACACACACACACACACACACACAATTCCAGGAGTGGGGAACTCCTGATGTGTACATCCAGACTACCCCCTTATACACACACACAGTTAGTTCCAGGAGTAGAGAATTACTGCTTCCCCTGATATGTACAACCTCATTTTATGAACTATCTGCCTTAAAGCAGCCATCATCTTGAAACCAGTAACAATCAGAAGTTGGTTTGTATGGCTTTCTGAGTCACCTCTGCCTATAGCCTCCTCCAAGTGCCTGGGGCACCAGTTGGGTAAGTGAACCCAGGGTCTGTAACAAGACTCTGAGAGGTCGTGATGAGAAGCAGCTGGGTCTTAGCTCCACTGGCATGCATGGCCCTGGTTCTAACTTCATCTTCCACGGGAGGAACCTCATAGGTTGCAGCCATTCAGCACAGCACAGGATAGCCTCTGACATGTAGAGGGCAAAGTCCAGAATTTGGGACCAGTGAGCTTTGTTCCTGCCTGCTTCATGGAGTGCTGGAGAGCAATAAAGAGCCCTAAGGTCAAAGGTGGCTACTGTGGCTTAGGATCAACAGGCCCAGTCCTGACAATCTTCCTCAGCTTCAATGATTTCCTCACATGGACACCCTTAGAGCACTGAAAACCAAGATTAATGAGCAATTAGTGTGAGAATCTTGAAGAAATAAGCACTAATTAAATAGCAGATGGAGTTTTAAGTAATGCTACGTAGGCTTCAGATTATTACAAACTTGGGCTCATCCCTTGATTTGGGGACAATCTGAAAATGTAGAAGCTTGTTTATTTATTTTGTTTTGGTGTGTGTGTGTGTGTGTGTGTGTGTGTGTGTGTAAGCAGGAGTTAATGTGTGAATCATCCTCAATAGCTCCTGCTCTGCATTCATTCATTCATTTGAAATAGACCCTGAAACCTGCTAATTCAGCTAGACTAGCCAGCCAGAGAACCTCAAGACTCCTTCTCCACCAAATACATGCACAGCTGGAATTACAAGTACATGCTGTCACATCTAGCTGTTTTCTCCCCCTCAGTGGGTTCTGAGGGACTGAACTCAGATCCCCATGACTGGACAGAAAGCATCTTACTAGGCTGTCACCCTCAACCATTCTTTAAACAGGAATGGAAGCACACTTGGTCCTGCCTAGTGCATAGTGGGTCTTTATACAGGAAGGGAAGCATACCTGATCCTGCCTAGCACACAGTGGGTCTTTAAACAGGAAGGGAAGCACACCTGGTCCTGCCTAGCACATAGTGGGTCTTTAAACAGGAAAGGAAGCACACTTGGTCCTGCCTAATGCATAGTGGGTCTTTATACAGGAAAGGAAGCACATCTGATCCTGCCTAGCACATAGTGGATCTTTAAACAGGAAGGGAAGTACACTTGGTCCTGCCTAGCGCATAGTACTTCTTTAAACAGGAAGGGAAGTACACCTGGTCCTGCCTAGCACATAGTGGGTCTGGCACAAGTTGGTCTTCTGGGCTGACTCTTGCATTAGAATCCTACCTCCCCGCAGATCCCACACACTCATCCTTGCCTGGACTCCGAGGCCCACTAAATGGGTCCAGTCTCTAATTCATTTGCCTCCCACCGACCCATCAAGTCAGGCCTGGAGCATCTCCCTCATAAGCTGTGAGGCAGGTGGATTTTGTTGTGTAACATAACTCTGAAAAGAAAGCTGGTGGTACTTACCTCTAATCTCTCAGGAAGCAGATGCAGGAGACTCATGAGCCCAAAGGCATCCTAGGCTATACAAGAAACCCTGTCTCCAAAAACATTAACTTGCATAGTATCTGCCCGTGAAGGTGTCGGTTAACTGGCTGCTAGGTTCTGAAAACATTTTGGGAAAAGCGGAGAGGTTTTTTCAGAAAGCCAGCAGTGTGAGCGGGCTGGGGGTGGCAGAGCAGACTTGTCTTTTTCCCACAGTGACATATGCAGGGTCTGACAGTGCCTCAGACCCTTCTCCTGATAGAGGACACCAGATCCCTTCCTTTCTCTCAACACTCACAGCCCCAGTCTGGTTGGTGGCCAAGCCTGTTCTGACCATGACTGTCAACTTTCTGGCTTATCTTGTAATCAAAGGCTAAGTAGGATACCCCAAACCACCACTGTCAGCCTTGCTTTTGGCCGCCACCAACTCAGGGAGGGTACCACCATGATGTCCCCATTTTTACAGGCTTTTGTTGAGTCCTGGATCCCAGGATCTATCAAAAGGAATCTCCAAATATTTGGGGATTACTACATGAATAATTTTCTTTTTATTAATTTTTATTTATTTTATATTCCCATCACAGTTTCCCTTCCCTCATCTCCCCCTGGGCCCTCCCCCGCTGCCTCACCCTGCCCCTCCCCATCCACTTCTCCTCTTTGTTCAGAAAGGGGCAGGCCTCCCATGGGTGTCAACAAAGTATGGTTTGTCAAGTTGATGTAAACATAAACCCCTTCCTTTGCAACCCAGTATGAGGAATAGGTTCCCCAAAGCCAGCCCAAAGCATTAAATACAGGCCCTAATCCAATAATTAGGACTCCCCAAAATAGACCAAGCTACACAGCTATCACACATAGAGGGCCTAGGTCAGTCCATGCAGGCTCCCTGGCTGTTGGTCCAGAGTCTGTGAGCTCCTATGAGCCCGGGTCAGTTGTTTTTGTGGGGTCCCTTGTAATGACCTTGACCACCCCCTCCCCAGGCTTGCACAATCCTTCCTCTCTCTCTTCATGATGGCTGGCTTCTCCTTTTGGTTACAATAAGGGCCCTTTGGTAAATCCTACCCAGTAATGCAGACTTTCCCAACCCAAGCCAGCAGAGCTCCTCCCTAAAGCAAACAACCCACATCATCCGAAGCTCCTGATGTCAGCCCCAGCCACATCTTCCAGTAAGTGACTCTATAGCTTTGGGCTCAGACTTTGCCTCTCCTGGTTTCCTTTTCTGCTGTGCAGAACAGATCTGGCAACAGGATTGCGGTGTTTCAGGACCTCCAGGGTGATTGTGACAGGCTGAGGAGCCCTGAGCTGGAAGCCGGGCTGCTGTTCTGTAGTTTTCTCCTGTAGACACCCACCTACGCCTTTGCAGATTGCTGTCCTGGTCCCTTCACTGGTTGCCATGGGAAGATGAGAGCAGAGAGCTACGCTCTGTAGGCAGGCGTGTTGCAGCAGGTGGTCCAGGTTCCAGTCCACACAGAGGAGTGCTCAGCAGGCTGGAGGCTACCTCATTAGCATGGAGCCCCTGGCCAGGCCTACTTAGAGCCCCTCTGTACATGCCTAACCCCAGGCTCCAGGTCCCTCCTCACTCAGGCCTGACACCTGGGCAAATTTAAGACACTTATAATTCATACGTCTACTTTTTCATTATTTTTAATTGTGTGTGTATGTGTGTGTGTTTGTGTTTCTGTGTGTGTGTGTGTGTGTGCATACACATGAGTGTGCAGAAGATGTCAGATGTCCCCGTCTATCACTCTCAACCTTATTCCATCGAGAAGGGGTCTTTCACCAAATGGGAAGCTCACCATTTTGGCAAGATGGCTGGTCAGAAAATGCCATGAATATTCCTGGCTCTGCCCCTCTCCCAGTGCTGGGCTTGCAGGCTTGTATAATCATATAATACAGCTACACAGCTTTTTATGGGGATACTGGGGATTGAAACCCATGTCCTCATGTTTACACAGAAAGTACTTTTACTTACTGAGCCATTGCCCTAACTCCTACTCCCTAATTCTCCATGCAAGTCTTGTTCCAAAAGATCCGAGGCTGTGTTTCAGGTCCGTGTAAGACACAGGACACGTGAGTGTAGGAAGTGGCAGAGGCAAGCTCAGTTCATCCTTTGCCTAGGGTAGCCTCCATCAAGTATGGTGCCAAACTTCTTAGGTGCGGGGTCTCAGCAAACCAGATGGTGATCCTTGGCATATGGGCAGGATGCCCATGTTATGGAGGAACAAACTGAGGCCCCTGCAAGTAAGAAACAGGCTTCTGTCCAGAGAGCTGGAGCCATTCCCCAGCCTAGTTCCCTGGAGTAGACACAATTCATGAATCGCCCTAAACTCAGTTCTCTGTTTTGAAGTTTTGTCCTTACCCTATCCCAAACCTTCCTTAGGTCGTGGCTCCCAAAGTTTGCAGGTCTAGATCCCCGGAAAGCAGGGAAAAGGGCCTCCACAAATTTGATGGATGTGGGTAAGTACTCTAGATCAGCATATGGCCCCGACTGAGGCACCAGTGTTCTTGCAAGAGACAGGCAGAGGGAGAACAGCACAGACAAGAGGAAGACAGACAAGAAAAAAGCAGGGGGTTCGAGGTCCAGCCTCTTCCAGAACTAACAGAAAGTAAATTGTTCCCATTTGTTATGTTGAGCTTGCGGCCATTTTTGACAACAGCCCCCCACAACAGATCCCAAACAATGGAACCAAATTCAAGCTCAGTGGAGAACAGCAGCAGCCTCTCCCCAGTGGGTGGCCCAGGTTAGGCGCTGTACCAAACTTTTGATGGGCAGGCCCTCATTAAACCAGAAGGTTGTCTGTCCTTGGCTGACATTGTCATTGCACACCTATATTTTCTTCCTGCAGATCTGCAGGACACATCCTGTGGAAGCCCAAGAAGAGGATGTATGCTCCAAAACCCACAGCTCCGTCCCTCGTCCACCTCCACCCACTCTTTCCACAGAGCTGACAGGAGGAGACGGAGGGGAAGCCCAGGAATTACCGACTTCAGCTGATTTCACAATGCCTGGAGGAACAAACTGTCTCCTCCTCCCTCAACTCGACTGAGGATTCTGTTCCCAACCAGGCACCCACAAAGAGGCACCCAAGTGCTCCCAAGTGCTTCCCAAGAAGCACCAGGACTTTCTGCTCTTTTCCCTCCCACATGGGCAGCATCCCTATAGTCCCCATCTCCACAAATGTCTTTAGAGCAGAAGTGGGGTTCCCATGGCTGTGGCGCAGGGAGACACAAGACTCAATTCTGTTTTCCTCACCCAGTCCCTTTGCTTTATTGGACTCAGTTCTGTGTTCCTCAAGTCTCCAAAGCTCCCCCAGCCCTGAAACGATGAGCACTAAGCCAGCAGTCAGCCTGGGACACGTCTTGGGCTGTGAGCACCAAGACCCACGCTCTCAGAATGTAGGCTGCCTCCAACAGACATAAAAGCAGCCTGTGTTTCTTTTTTTAACTCTGTGAGCGCTCGGCAGATTCACATTCTACCCACATCTAAGAGCAGGAGCTGGGCAGCTGCTCTCCACAGCGTGAAGCTGGCAGAGTCTAGAAGCAGACGTGCGCAGCCCCAGGCGTATGTCCGACTGTCCACAGAGCTCAACTCCACAGAGACGGAGATGCTGCTCCCAGCAGCCAAGCCTCCGCCCCCACTTCCATGTATGAGGGATGCCACTCCTGTGGAAGCTCACAGTCTCGCCCTTATCACACCTGTCACACAGGGCATGACTAATTTGGCCTGACTTGTCTAAGCAGTACAGAAGCAGAAAATCCCCGCTGTCTGATGGAATCCGTGGTTGCTCAGCAAAACATCAGAGACCATTCTCAAAGCATTTAGTTCAGAGCTCTGCGCCTATCTGCTAAACTTAGACACTAATCTGGGGAGTAACCGGTTCCCCTCTTGGACACCATCAGCTCTAAGAGACAGTGGCAGGCAATGCTGGCCATCCACATCTGTATATGGTATATTCACAGTGTTTGACCTTTATTGCTACAGGGCCTCATTTCTGTCTTAGATAGTGGCCCACGAGATCTATTAGAGACTTGAAACCTTTGTTGTTGGAGCTGTTAAGAGGAAAACTAGGCCATCCCACTCCATGTGGAAGGAAGTGGCTGATGGAGGCCTGAAGGACACAGGCCATGGAGGGGGGGTTCCAGGGTCACAGCAGGGAGGATAATTTAGAGGTCTTTGAGCAAACCTGCCTCTTCCAGAGAGCATACCTGGAAGGAGCTTCAGGGTCTCCAGTGTCTGATGGAGATTAAACACAGAGAGAAGACAGAAGGAGGGAGGGAGGGAGGGATGGAAAGTAAGGGGGAGGGGAAAAAGAAGGGAAGGAGGGGATGAATAGGGAAAGAGGGACGGAGGGGAGAATAATGAAGGGAGGGAGAGGAGGAGGGGGAGTAAAGGAGGGAGGGAAAGAAAGGGAGGAAGAAAAGGAGTGAGGAAGGAAGGGGAGAAAGGAAGGTGGTAGGGGTAAGGAAGGGGTGAATATGGAAGGAGGGAGGGAGAGGGGAAAAGGAGAGAGAAAAGAAAAGGAGGCAGAGAAGAAAAGGACAGAGAAAGGGAAGGAGAGACTAGTGAAAGAGGGAGGGAGAAAAAGACTTAGGGAGGGAAGGGGTAAATAGGAAAGGAGGGGAGAGAGAGAAAGAGGGAGGGAGGAAAGAAGTGAGGGAGAAAGGGAGGGAAGGGAACGATGAGAGCAAGAAGGACTTCTAGGAAATAGGCCTAGGTACCAAGGACAGACTCCATGGCTGCCCTGGCATTGTCCACTGAGCTGGGAACAGCTCAGCACAGCCTTGATGTTGGGATCCTGAAGAAATAGTAGCAAGCCTGCCTCAGACTGCACCTGTAATAGCAGGGGCAATATAGAGAAAGGAGAAAAGCTATAATGAGTCTACACACACAACATAGCAGACTGAACCAACCTAAGACAATTAACCAGGAAGCAGAAGTCTTAATTTGAAAGCCAGTATCCTCACTGGACTCCAAGTTAAAGAATATTAGGGAATGATTCTCCTCAGGCCCAGGTCCTGTGTTTATCCCTCTCCCCACCACCCCCACCCATGACTTACCTCCTTCTCTTCCTCTCCTCTCCTTCCTCTCCCCCACTTTCCACCTTACCCTTCCTCTGCTTTCCTACTTCTTTATGTATAGACAGATCGTGATGTGCACTACCCCTCTGCTCCTTCAGTGGCCATGTGAATCCTGAGCCCTGGGATCCTTTCTGTGTGACAGTAAGGCTGATGCCATCTCTTTGCTAACTGCTGTACATCAGACCTGGAGATCTCAGTTAAACTTTGCTGGCTCTGGGACCTGGGTGTGACCTCCAGGGCTGGCAGAACTATGTACCACCATCATCTGGGGCAGGGAGTGTGCAGTGTGTGTGTGTTTGGTCTCACTATCATCTAGAGCTTCCTTCAAGCTATCTGTTCACCTCCATCACTGCACCTTCAGCACTGACAGCACCCAAGCTTTCTGCCTATACTTCAGGGACACTCAACAGATGAATGAGCAGGTAAGAATGATTCGTCATATAAGGACCTGTCAGGAGGCAAATGGGAAGACAAGTCTGTGCAGAAACCCCAGGATGATAGTCATTGCTCAATCCATGATTCACAAGTCTCTAAGAACAGAAACACAGCGTGTGTACTCACAACCCTACCCCCTACAAATAAGTGTGCGTATACACACACACACACACACACACACACACACACACGAGCAGAAATGAGACTGGCCGTAGGCAACTATGGGCCTCCTTGCCCTCCCAAGGGGGAAGAGCATTTGCTTTAGGGGAAAGGTAGCCCTGCTGAAGATACCACAGGATCGCAGGACTCTGACTCCTAGCTCCCAGTGCAGCATGGGAAAGCAGGTGGGTGGCCCGCTATGGGCTGAATGTGATTCATCCATCCCACTTTCAAATAGAAGGCCTGTCCGTCTACTACCCCTAGGACGTGAACTAAGCAACTCAGGCCATTCTGTCTCACGGTCAGGATGGCCACTGGAGAAAGGCTTGTAGGAGTGAGCTTCTTTTTGCTGTGCCCCGCCCACTGCCACACAGTCAGAAAGCCTTCGCCTCCATCAGAGTTCCTAGAGCAGGTAATCTGAATCTCTGCCTGTGTAGATCATCTGGGTGCCCTGTGACAGCAGCTCTGGCAGCGTGCCATTTCCTAGAAGGACCAAGATGTCTGTTGTCCCACAGTGCTTTGCTTTGTTAGATGGAAGATTCCCTGGCCCACACCGATGCAGTTGGAATCTGGGTGGAATTGAACACATCAAACCAGTAGGTGCATCGAGGTAGGAGGAATGCTGAGACAAATTAAGTTCAGGGAAAAACAGACTTGAGTTCAAGGCCAGGTGTGTTCATACCAGCTATAGAAGAAGAGGGTTCCTTGTTGGTTCCCGGCCGCTTATCCCCGAAATAATCACCCAGAAACTGTATTGATTAAATCAGTGCTTGTCCCATTAGCTGTAGTTTCTTACTGGCTAACTCTTATATTAATTTAACCCATTTCAATTAATCTGTGTATCGCCGCATGGCTGTGGATTACCAGCTAAAGTTCTAGTGTCTGTCTCCAGTGGGGCTACATGGCGTCTCTCTGACTCCATCTTCCTTTCTCCCAGCATTCAGTTTAGTTTTACCCGCCTAGCTCGGTTCCCCTATTGCTCTGCTATAGGCCCAAAGCAGTTCCTTTATTAACCAATGTATTCACAGCATACAGAGGGGACTCCCACATCAACCAGCAACTGGTGACTGCAGAGCAGGGACCAAGTCTCACCTGGTGGAGGGCACAGGAGAGAAATGCATAGGCATTAACATCAAGGACTGTCACTTGGGGGAAGTGATACCTCAGACAAAACAGGAAGCTCAGAGGTCAGAGACAGGCTAAAGCTAAGCGGGCAATTCTGTGGCCAGCCAGAGCTTTGGAACTGAGTTAGACAAGGGGCAGGGTCAAGCGTGTGCTGTGTGAATAAGGTGGACAGGTGGCGGCATGCAGCATGCTTTTGTGACCACAATACAAACGCCTTGTGAATAACCCCCAAAAGCACAGAAAGGAGATAACATGAGACAATTTTGGTCCCAAAGGAAAGGTCGGGGGGTGGAGGGAAGGGGCTGTCCACAGTGTGCGACAGCAGAATGAAGGCTGGGGCTGAGCTAGAGGTTCAGTGGAAGCCTGGCAGGAGTGCACGTGGGTCCTGGCCTGTGATCTGAACCATGTAGGAGGAGGCAGAGTGGCGTGAAGGAAGCAAGCAGGCATCACGGAGGACATCATAGAGCACCGGGCCTGAACTTTAAGCACCAGGTGGAAGGATTCAATCTTCATAGTAAGAAAGAGTTTGGAGATTGGATAAAATATGGTTCCTAAAGAGTCAGAGATGAATAAAACCTCAACTCTAGGCCCCAATTGCAGGAGACCTGAGGATGGCATACAGGTGACCATGGGTAATGGTCAAAGCTTGCTTAGGTTGTAGTCTAGACTGGCAGAGGGGAGTTGGGCCTCCAGAGGATGAATACAGATGCAGGTGCAGTTGGGAAGAAAGTCAGAAATAACCAGACTGCAGGTTTTGAGTGTTCTGTGCGTCTCTGCCAGTGTATAGCACAGAGGCCTTGGGAAGCAGCAAGTGCAGCCTGAGGGCTCCAGAAAGAAAGCAGAGCACCAGGCAAAGATGGGGTGTCTACCAGGGAGAGGCTAAAACTGCCCAGGGATTGGCACTTGGTAAAAAGGACATGAACAGACTCTGGGGGTTGAAACCATCAATGAGGTAGGGTGAGCTTCTAGGAGTCATACAAGGGAGGCCCTCATCTAATCCCATGAAAGCCATCTAAGAGGAAGCTCCATGGTTGGCTGTAAGTGACCTTGAATACTCTTTCTTCTTTGCCCTGTGTCAAGGAAGCCTCTTCTCCCCGTTTTCACGGTGGCCAGTCTTGCAGAGGTGCGGGCTTGGAGAGCAGCACCTGCAGAATCTGGAATGAATGAATTGATATGTGTGTTGCCTCCGGCCAGCAGCTGGGAGCCCCTCCCCAGCTGGAGAAGTTGGCCTCAGCTTAGGCTGTGCAGCCTCCAATGGAGCCAGTGCAGATGGCTGGAGCAGGACAAGCAGTCAAGCATGGAGCAGACTGTGCTGTGCACAAGTGACAGAGCAGGGCACAAGTGAGACCTTCTTGGACTTCAGACACACAGGGCATGTCCAGTGACACCTCCCATCCTTTCTCCAGAGGACCAGGAATATATGCACATGTGCACGCTTACACATGTAATCCTTGTGTGCAAAAGTACATGCACCATGCAACACCCACATGTGTACCATTACATAAGGGCACTTATGTGCACACACGTGTGTACATGTGTATACACAGACATACTCCACAGTTCATTGGCTCCCTCAGGAGTAGAGTTACTCTCACCCTTACCTCCTTTGCAGCTTGGAGAACCTTCTGGCCCTCTGCCTCCCCAGTGAGCACTCTCTGAACACAGGGACTTCCCAGCCCTGTCCTGCCTGCCATGGGCTGCTCCCCTGCCATCTGGTCACAGAGTCTGATAAGCATGGGCAAGCAGCCAACTTGGCCTCAGCTCTCCTTGGAGGCTGGACTGGCAGATAAATTGGTTGTGGAGGGGAGCAAGGAGGGGGAGTGGGGGCCTGGGGGTGGTGCAGACAGAGGAAGAATTTCAGATTCACCCTCCACTAAGCCCCGCTCCAGCTTTCCAAGCTCATTGCAGCGCTGTGAGCCTGAGAGAGTGCCAGCCAGGAGCAGGCAGATGGTGCTGGGCGGGTGTGGGCCAAGTTGGAATGGGCAAGGACCTTGTCAGAATAAGCATAGGGCAGCAGACCCATCCCTAAACCCTGCACCCAGGAAAGGTGTGACCTGCCAACCTCATTACCTCTAGAGGACACTCGGGCTCATTCTGGCTTATTCTGGTCCTGAGAGGCACTGACCTGAAACTTTGGAGTTACTCAGGAAGAGTCTTGGCCCTGGCCATGGGGCTGGCACACACTGGGTGGGTGGCCAGATGTCAGCTCTTGCACAAAGCAATTCTGACACTAGAGCGACCTCCAGGAACTCCAGAGATAAACCTTGGATAGCACAAGATTTAGACTTCAAAATATGCTGGCTTTGCTATGGCTGTCATTACTGGAAGCTGCCAGTGTGCCTTTAAGAAGAGGCATGAGGGCTGTATGACAGAGGTCAGCAGTGTGGCCCTTGTCACTTATGTCAGAGTCTAGTAAAATGCTTCTCACACCACAAAGTTGAGTTCCATCATTCCCTGTCGATCTTGTGAGCATTTCTTTAAAGTCTCACAACGACTCGGCTCCTGTCAGACAAGCAACAGACATATGTGAAGCCTCCTGACAGTGGCCAGTTAGGACCATTGCATACAGAACAAGACCCAAAGACTGAATGAGAAGATGTTTGTACCCACTGCAAAGAGGTTCTCCTGATTTTTGTTTGTTTGGAGACAGGGTTTCTCTGTGTCGCTTTGGAGCCTGTCCTGAAACTTGCTCTGTAGACCAAGTCAGCTTCAAACTCGCAGAGATCCGCCTGCCTCTGTCTCCTGAGTGCTGGAATGAAAGGCGTGCGCTGCCACCGCCACCACCACCGCCACCGCCACCCAGCTCGCTCTCCTGATTTCTAATTCTCCTGCATCTGCTGCTTGGTCCAGAGCAGCTGTGAAATGCAGGGCTGCTGGAGGCGGGAATGTAGCACACTGAGGATGGATTTGGGGGTGCTTCCACAGACAGGATGGATTTGGGGGTGCTTCCATAGACAGGTCCATTCAGGCCTGCCTATGCTGTCTGTGCTATGCATCAAAAGCAGGTCCAAGACAGTATATGGGAAGGGAAAACCCTAGTAGAAATCAGTCAAAATCTATGTACTGTTCTGTCTTGGATTTGAACATGATGTGTGCCTGTCCTGAAATCCCAAGTTCACCTGTTCTTAGCGTGACAGGCTTTAGAAGGTAAAGTCCTCAAGGATTTGAGCTGTCTAGGTTCTAAATTATCCTCACAGATAGCCATGCCACAGACACAGCAGAGCAGAAGAAACATGCTCACGGGGTCCCTTTGATCTGCTCTGTCACTCAGGTCTAAGTAGGCCAGCGGTTAACATAAGGCTTTTTCGACTATGCTGGAGCAACACCACTTGAAATCAACAAGAAGACTTCAAGGCCAAAGTACCTGCCCCCACTCCCTATCCTGTAACCTCTCCCGCAGCCCACATTTATGGGGAAGTTAAGTGCTTTAAGGACATTGTCGATTACAGATCAAATTTATTCCCAAGAAAGCTGGGTGGATTTGTAACCAAATTCACATGAGAAAAGCATAGGACTACTCCAGGCTCAAGATAAATTTGTTCATGAGACTGGCCACTATGTTCACCCCAAACATCCGGGTTAGGGTCCTAACCTATGGGTAATGGTGTAAGAGGAGCAGAAGGGGTAGATGATTCCAATATCCATGTCATAAAAGCAGGAAAGAGGGCCAAGAAAGCTTTCGCCCCATCTGCCATGCAAAAACACACGAAGACATCCATGAGGCACACGATGATTCTTCTCCAGGATCTACCAGATCTCTGCACGAAACTTCCTGCCCTCCAGAATTACAATAAATAAATTTCTATCATTTAGAAGCCACTTGGTGGATGGCAAATTTGCCATAGACATCCGCATACTACGAAGCAAGCCTGGGCCTTGCTGCAGCAAATACCTAAAGCCACAGAGATCACGTTGGAACTGGGTGATGGATATAGGGAGTGAGAGAATTTGAAGACATGTTCTATGAAAAGTCCAAGGCTAGACCATTATTGGATGGTTTCCCTCAAGGGTTCGGGAGAGAAGGAGAGCCACAGAGAAAGCCTCAGCCTCCTTAGAGAGGTGGGGAGGGGCTAGCAGAAATAAGGGTGGAGAGGACATTCTGATGAAGTGTCGGGTAGAAGCCAATAGTTAGGAGTGTTGCTGTTGAACTGGAAAGGAGAGGCAAACACCCTGGCCAAACAGTATTGATGGCTGCAGAAGGTAGAACCTGAGACTAATTAAACTGAATATTTGGCTGAGAAAATTAGACAGTGTTTATTCTTTAGAATAAAATAGGAAACACGAAAAGATGTAAAAACAGAGTTGCACATCAAAAGGCAAGTTGAAATTTTTTAAGTATTTCTCAGCCTATCCGTATTGGGAAATTTGAGAACGGCTGTTTGGGAGACAGCAGGACTAGATATGTCCAAGGGAATCCTTGACTTGGAGATTAGTATGACTTGTCCATCTAAGTACAAGCTGTGACCTGTCATCCAAAAGCAACAGAAGAGAGACTCCCAAGGCATTTTGGAGTTCAGCAAGTATGTGCCATCAGAGGGCAAGGCCCAGAAACAGAGTAGAACAAATTGAAAGAAGGGCCGTAGCTGCCCAGGGCCAGAGTCCCTCCCAGACTGAAACACAGAGTTCCTGGTGCTCTAGGTGCAATGCTGGCAGGTACTTGTGGAAGCTGTGACATGTAGATTGTTCAGCAAAGTCACAGGGGCTTGGAAACTCCTACTATATGTCAAAATGTCCCAAAAAGTCATGGAACCCAGGCAGGGAATCAGCACAGGGATGAAGCCACTGTAGAAAGACCTCTAGACCCATGTCTAAGACAGCCATGACAGAGAGAATTGTTCAAGGCATGGATGCAGAGCTGCCCTGTGCCTTGATATTCAACCCTCACATGGCAAATCCACAGAGATGGGATACTCCAACACACACACATACATACATATACTCACAGAGGCCCTAGAGAATGGAGACAGAGAAAGTTACTTTTGATCTTTAAGAGCTGAAATCTTTCCCCTTTCCTTTCCTTCCTCTTTCTTCTCCTTTGGAGCAGGGATGTCTGTCCAGTGTCTCCACCACCATTATGACACATTTGGTTATGTCTACTCACAGCTCAACTGTCTCAGTATAAAACATACCTCCAGAACTCAGATCACTCATGCTGCTTAGAAGAGGTTTTGACAAACTGAGCCACCAAGACAGGATGATCTTTATCCTGTAGCTATGCCGACAGGAATGCAGTGTGCTATGAGCATACGGTTTTCATATATAAACTATATACCATGCAGGTCTGGAGTTTCACAATGACAACTGTATTTTAGTGCTTTGGGCTCCAGTAAGAAACCCCTTCTCCGTATTCCTGTAAGCAACCCCAATAAAGTTCATTGGTTCAACAAGTTGGAAGGAAAAATATATCTTCCAGTCTCACTCATATGTGATTAGGTGAGGTTTGAAATATATGAAAGAAGACTAGAATTAGCTAAGATTTTGGAGTGACTGAGATGGAATGCATTTTGCCAGTGAGAAGAACAATCATTTGGTAAAGGTAGGGGCAGGGAGCTATTTTTAAGTGTGTGTGCATACGTGTGTGTGTGTGTGTGTGTGTGTGTGTGTGTGTGTGTGCGTGTGCGTGCATGCATGCATGTGCATGTGCATGCATGCATGTGTCTTCCCAAAATTCATATACTGGAACAAAGATCTTAAGAGATGAGGACCTTTGGGAGGTACTAGCCCAAGAGGGCTCCACCTACTCGCATGTGACTAGCCTTATAAGAAATAGCTTCTAAATATTTACAAATTACCAGGTCAAGTATTTTTTTATAGAAGCCCAATAAATCTAGGACAGTTACTTTTACATCTATACCCACAGAACTTCCTATAGTTTGTAGTATGATTTGGAAGTAGGGCATGTAACGCCCATAGGGGAAGGAAGAGGGTGGCAGATGTCTCCCGTCCTTTTAAAGTCTTGAAATCCAGTCATTGATCGCCTCCTTCCTCCATGTACCTAAAACCAACAGGGCCTGGTGGTCCATGACTTACCTTGGCTATTCAAAAAACCGAGGGAAGAAGATTGCATGTCCAAGGTCTGCCTGGGCTGTCGAGTGAGTTTGAGACCAGCGGGGATGGAGTGAGACTGGGTCTCAATGAGGAAAAAGACTGGGGTGGGAGGCTAAAGAGATGGCTCAGTAGTTAAGGGCTCCCTCTGCTCTCAGAGTGTCCAGGTTTGCTTCCTAGCACCCATGCGGGATCTCATATCCTCTTCTGGCCTCCAAGACCACTATATGCCCATGGTGTGAAAATGGATCAACATACCTGTCCACATAAAAAAATAAATTTAAAAAGAAACAACAAGCTGTTATCTCGGGGCCAGCACACTTGCCTGGCATGTGTGAGGACCTAGATTCAAGTCCTGAATTTGGGGATGGGTGGATAGCTAACACTATGGTAATGCTAGCATCCTAGGAGGCTAATCCATCTAAAAGTGTCTTTGGACTCGTAGGTACAGCCTTGGGGCCATGTACATGTTCCCTTATATGTAGATACAACTTCAGCTCTAAGTAAAAGTGATATATAACCTCAGACCCCTGTAGATGTGGCTTTGGGTCCCTGTAAATATGGCCCCAAATGTATGTTGATGTATTCTAAGATGTATATAGATATGTTCTTGGGTTCTAGAATGCAGTTTCTGTCCCTTAATCTCCATATAAGAATGCAAGGGAATACTGTAATTTTAGTAACTTCCCACCACTGGGGGCAGGAGATCCTATGGAGACAGTTTTGTTCAGGTTTGCCCAGATGTGCCATGTGAGGTCAGTGTGCACACAGATTCCCATGGAGTAAATAGCAGATTGTCCACATGAAGTCTCTTCATGGCTCACAGACATGCAGAGCCAAGTACACACTATGACCATTCCTAGATTGTCATGACTTCTCCAACAGTTTGACTAGGAAGGATCCTCTTCTCCATTCCTTTGTTTGCCTAGTTAAAGAGACATCAGGGGTCAAGAGCTTCCATTTCCCCCTCAGAACTCAGTTCAGGGCTTCTCCGGAGATAAAATGCACCCTTTGCCCTCCCATGGTGTTTGGAGGGTACCATGGTCCTTCCTCTCCTTGATAAGGAAAAAAGAGAGAAGACAAGAAAAAACAGGAAGCTAATCATGGTGTGGCCTGCAGGCCACAAGTAGCCTCTGGTTTACAATACCACCCACGTCTTAGCATGGCTACAAATGAGGAATTGCATTTTAAGCCTACAAGTATGCCAAGACCTTCTTTATCCCCAGCCTTCCCAGACTAGTTTCAAAGACACTAGAGAGGAAGTCAGGACAGCTCATTCTCTCTCCAGTCCCATCTGCTGCAGGCTGAGAGTGTGTGGCATGAACAGAGAAGAGACAGCAGACTCCACTGAGGGCAGAGGCAAAGCCAGGTCACCAACCAAGCCGAATGTGGACCCTTTTCTACCGAAAATCTCTCAGCCTACCACAAGAGACACCACAGCTGACTCTTCCTGCAGAGATGGGCAGACATCAGATGGCATTGCTGTCTCAAGAATGTGGCAGAGAAGTCTCTATGCACCTGGCATCTTGCAATTCACACAAGCAGGAGTGTGAGGAAGGCAGACCTGAGCCAGCCACCAGCAGCCACGTGTCATCTGCTGTCTGCTGCCTGGTGCAGACAGGTGCTCGCACTCCTTCTGCACATGGCGGCAATGCTCCATGGCACTGAGAAATCCACTCCACCCACTTCTGCCTCTCTCCCCCACACACGTGTGTGTGTGAAGACATGACTAGTGCAGACAGCTAGAGCTGGTCCCTGCAAGGGTGCATTCTGGCTGAGCACCCTATGTGGAAAGCCACAAGCTGGCACAGCCAGGGGCCTGGCTACTCTTTGAGTTTTTTACCTTCCGTGGGAGAGACCTCTGGAGAACTCTCCTCTCCTGCGCATTGTTTCCTTTTGTCTGGCTTTTGTTCTCTTCAGAGTGAGCACCCCAGCCCCAGGGGGCCTCCGAAGCCCTGGGGGAGATGTGGCTGACTGCTGGCCTCCTCCCACGTCCTCCCCCTTGCTGCGACCCCTTGTCCTCCTTCCTCAAGAGGATCAATCTTTCGGCTTATCTTCTCAACTTCCATGCCCACCAGCGGCCTCATGAGTCTGTCCTGACGCACTGTGGCAAGGCTGTGGTATCCTGTGACTCCATGCTATGGAGTCTAGAATGCATGCCAGGCTGCAACTTTAGGATCCCTGTGAAAATGTGAGTTAAAACATTGGTTCCTACACTTTCCACTAACTATTCAGGAAGGAGACCACATCTGGTCAGGAGAGCCAGCACCTGTCAGTTAGAAGGGACAGCACCTGTCGGTCAGGAGGACCAGCACCTGTCAGTCAGAAGAGGCAGCACACTATCTCCTACTACAATGGGAGTGTTGCTAGGCTTTCTGCCTCAGGCCTTGATATGACTCTGTGGACAGACAGATGTCTATCTATCCCGAGACATCTGGGTCACTCTTCTTCCTCACTGCAAGTCCTTCTGACACTGCAGCATTGATCAGAGTTTTGTAGACACTCATCAGGAAAAGCTATTTCCCTGGCCTGTGCAGAGGCCTGGCCTTCCAAACTTCCCTGAATATAAAAGAGTTTATTCAAACTGGGCAGTTCTCACCCAGCTAAGAGACCACCACTAGGGAAAGTGGGGCCACCCAAGGATGGTCTGTCTACCTTAAACCACACTGAAGAGATGAAGGAACAATTGTCCCGTTAATGAGATGATGAACTTTCCCTTCTAGGTATTCTCACCCCACATGTAGTGGCTGAAAGTGGCCATAAGACCCTGTTGGGTGTCTCCAGCTCAGGAGTTATTATTCCCCCTTTCGTCTCTTTTGTCTCTGGATTCTGGATTACCCTTCTCTTCCTCTGAAGCCCTCTTCCCTACCACACGGCTATTTATCTGGCACATGGCTGACCTTCACGCCAGCTTAGCGCAAATGGAGTTTCTTTCCCTCTTCATCTCCTCGAGGCCGCTGCTGAAATTTAGTTTGCCTGTCCTGGGGTTTTGATTTTAAATTCTAATGAAACAGTCCTGGAGATTCCCTTAGAGTCCATTATTAAATTTCTTTTATTAATGAGACTAAGAACCCCAAGAGAGGACCCTATTTTCTCCAACAATATGTGACAACTCTAGGGGGAACCCCAAATTTCTAGTAACATTCCTGTGGAGTCCTGCTCACTCTCCCATTTCCAAAGGCCCAGCCCCCACCCCCGATTGCCTGAGTCTCAGCTCCACGACACCCACCTGCTGAAGCTGCTCAAACCTCTTCAGCGGACACATGGACCTGGTGCATCGTCCAAGCTGCTGACTTCAGAACAATGTGGCCGAGCAGGAAGCAGAGTACCCAGCTGGTATGGGAAGCCCTGGTGAAGATCTAGACCCGCCTACAAAACCATGAGCAGACAGAGGAGCCACTGTCTCACCAAAGCAGGTGTTGCTAGATTCCTACCCGTGATGAAGCTGTCAGGATGGTGGGCACAGGGGTCACCAGGGCTCTGCTGCTGGGGTAGAAGCAGGCAATGGTCCCCAGGGCTCTGCTGTCAAGGCAGCAATGAATGGGGGTCCTATCAGTGGTAGGCAGGCTCATCAATACTCTTGTCATAGTGGAACGATTTCATTCAGGTCTAAACAAGCCTTGACCTTCAGACTACCTTGGCACTGTAGTCATGGCAACAAAATACAGAGACACACAGTGATAGCTAGGTCTACTGTGGTCATCACGGAGCTGTTAACATTCCCTTATAGGATGGAGCGGGAAAGGAAGAGGTGCCAGGCCCTTGGATGAGATTCACCAGCAGCTGGGACACTGGGGCTGCAGCCTTCGCTCGTCACCCATGATGGAGTGGGGCTTTCCAGGGAGGCAGCTGCTCCTGAGTCACCGGGGCTTCTGTAAATCCCCCGTCATCTACGGGCCTGTAAGTAGCTCCAATCAACTTACTGGTTCGCCAAACCAGACCTGGAGAAAATAATTCCCCTGATATATCAGTTCTCTATCTGGGCAAGAGACATGTCTCCTTACACTTTCCTGGAAATAAAATTGACACAACAAATTGGTGGCTGAAGTGGGCCCTGATAAATCCAAGGGCGAATCTGGGAGGAGAGGGTGCACGTCTCCCAATGGGTAATAAGACACAGAGCTGAGGCTGAACCATCTAAGAGTGGATCCTAGGGCCAGCATCTTTTTCAATGTGGTAGAGAGTGGTGCGCCTCCATGATGAGGTGCCAACCCATGAAACAGAGATTGAAGGACTGGCAAGGGTACCTGAGTCCCTAGAAGCTGCACGTAGGGAATGAGATTCCCAGGAAGCAGTGGTGGCAGTCCCATGGCCCCTGAGATGTGTAACAAGACATACCCCCAAGGTTGAACTGTCTACCTATAGGGAGCATGGCCGTGTAAGGAAGGAATTACAAGGAGGGATAGGCATGTGGAAGGCATCTCCTATCCTCACCTCTGATTTAGGAGGGAAAATGATAAGAAAGAGGAGGCAAACTGGCGGTCTGTCTCTTAGAGCTCCTGGGAGTCATAAGGCAAAAAGCAAAAATTAGATCTGTCCTAAAGAAGCCCTCATGGGATCCAAAACATGGAGCAATATGGAGAGACAGGATGAGGGGTAAATCATTATGAGGACTAAGGGAACTGGTTGTGAGAAAGGTGGAGTGTGATGCCTGGTTCTGCAGGCCAGGGAGGGCTGTACTTAGTAAGAGGGGAGTACAGTTCGCAGAGACCTCAGGACTAGTATGGGATGTTAATAGCATTCTCAAGCCGCCCTGTGAGACACGATCTCTCTGTGGTTACTGATACTCTGGCACATCTGAGAGACTTGGGTTGACATGTAAATCTGATTTGTGAAGAGCCAAAGCCATCAAGAGGGATGAAGAAAATAAAAGCAAAGGGGAGGTCGTCAGAAAGCAAATGTGGCAAGAATTGTGTCAGAGCGGAGTTCCTACGGGGAAGACAGAGAAAACTAAATGCTTAGCTTGAGAGTTTCTAGATGGCTTTGCACCCTGAGGCAGTAATGTGCAGTGAAGGGGTCAGAGACACTGATGATCCCTACTTTACCTTCTGCTGTGGAAGAAGAGTTTGAGGGGTAGGAGCCTCCCAAGCTACTTTCCTAACCAAGGACCCATAGTTTCCTGAAGACAGGCCCATGCAGGGTGAATTGGGGCTCCATTTGACATTGCATATTTTTGGACTCTCTAATTATGTGTGCATGCTAGGCCTTTGGTGAGTGTTGGAGGCAGATCTACCTTATTCACAGAAACCGCCCCCCCAAAATATCAGAGCGAAAGATGGAGACCAAGAAAGAGAGAGAGAGAGAGAGAGAGAGAGAGAGAATATGAATGAATAAAAACTGAACAAGATAAAACTTGTCTTAGGGCTGGAAGATAACCTACTCACCCAAAGCATTATTACTACAGTTGTAAATATTAGTGCCCTGTGCTCCCGGCTCCTACTCCTGGCCAGCAGACTCCACCCCATGTTGATCCAATGGCTAGTCTGTGTTGGCTTCTGAGTGCTGCTGGATCCTGACGGGCACAAATCTCAGCTCTTCCAGTTCCTACAAGCTGTTCCTACACGTCCCAGACGTGCGTAGCATGTATCTAGTATTCCACACCCAGCCCATAACAGGACTGGCCTCATGTGTGCAGGGAAATCCGTGTTCACAATGCTGAGAAGGCATGTGTACACAGGTATAATTATGTGTCTATGCACATGTGAACATATTTTTCTGTGTGCCCATACATGTGAGCAAACAGGTTCACATGTGTGTCTTGTGTACATGGAGAAAAGTGTGCAGTTGTGTGTGTAGCTTTCATTATATGAATTATGTGTATATGTGTATTTGCATGCGTGTGTGTACCCATATATGTGCTTGTGTGTATCATTATATCTATACATGATAGTTTGGACATAAATTTGTGCTTAATCATATATTCATGTGCATGTAGACTATAGATAGTAAGGACTACAGATAATAAGTCAGGTTGGGCTTATTCATAGATAGGAATTCTGAGCCCAGGCAGACAGGGTGTCTTAAAGGTGAAGTCCTTGATTATGTGAGAAAATGGACTCCTAAGCTAAGGCAAATGTCTCCACCTGTATAGTGCTTGTATGAATAGCCATGGGTGCTGTCATCAGCTCACTGATCCTCAGCTCAGATCACCAATGGAGGAGCAAGTGTGACTTCCACTGCTTCAAGGTGACCAAAGCAAAGGTCAGAGAAGACTTGCCTATCATGATCCAACAAAGGAAAGAAAACCCGAGGGATAGAATTGTGTCAACTCTTCTTTCTTGCCTGAAATGGCAAAAGTGAATCTTCTGGAAATCAGTGAGTGTGATGCACAAGTGGCCAGAGGTCTCCCGACTTCAGCTAACTTTACTTCTTCCAAACCAGACAGTCCCAGAGCCCAACCCAGCAAGAAATGGCCAGTCTCTGTGTCCCTCTGATGCAGTTACACACTGAAAGACTGAGCTTGGCTCCCTTCTCCTCCTCCTGGTGAATCCCCCTGAGAAGCGTGTTCCCCTTGGCATCCTCCTGGAGCCCTCGTAGCTCCTTAGCCACTGGGGAGGTCTCCACTTCAATCCTGCCATCTCCAGAATGTGAAGAATAGAATTGGTGTTTTCTCCTCCCTTCCCCACACTAATATGAAGACTCCATGTGGAATCGCTCAGGGGTAAAAGAACTGAGGAAAGTTCCTTACTGGACAGGGCATTCAAAGGGCCACATTTCACAGGCAAACCCTGTGCCTCAAACTCTAGAGTCTCAGCTAAAGTTCGAGTCTGATCTTTGTCCATCCACAGTGCACACCCAGCTGCTCCATCCACACCGCTGCCTCTGCTCCCACTGCATGGGGGCACACAAGTATAGAGGTCCCCGCACTACCTGCCCTGACAGAAACAAGGAGAGGGAAGAAAGCTGAATTAAGACACAAGAGAAAAGACGTGAGTGCTAGTCCAAGATGCCTTTGAACTGGGGACAATCAAGAAAGCCTCCGATAATTACCAGAGGGTCGACTGAGAGGTGAAATTGAAGCCTGCCTCCAGTGAAGGATCTTCCACATGCTAAGCTAGTACCACAGATTTCATCTAATAATTTCAAATGTCCAATCTTATCTTCCCAAGAGGGGTTTTCTAAGACAGTTGATCTGAGTTCATAACATCAGGACCAGTAGGGCCAACTCTGGTAGCTGCCCTGCTTATCCTCTCCTTATCCTTTCCACCCAGGTCAGGATACTGGCATTGTCCTAAGTTGCCCCCAACTACTGGGTCTATGTGCTTGAAGCTGTCAGCAGTCCTGATAAAGCAACCATCCTGGTGGTCACAACTGGGGGCTTTGTGAACGGTGGCATCTGCACTACAGTGCCATTGATTACAAAAATGACTGTAGCCAAGAGGGAATAATAAAGGAGCAGTGTAGGATGGACAGTGACACCTAAGAAAAGCCCCTGGGGTTACCTACAGGGTCAGACGGTGTTTTATGTCTAAGAGTATGTTCCTCCTCTTTGAGAGGAGTCCCCATGGAGACCCTGTGGAGATGTAGAGTCTTGCTAGGGTGTGACTATGGCGGTCAGCCTCTCCCTGCTTCCCAGCTCCTGGTGTCCAACCCACTGTGGGACTGTGATGCGCTCTGCCAGGCCCACAATAGTACCTGTTTTAACAAGGACAAGCACTAGGGTCAGTAACTCGGCAGGGTCTCATATGTGATGAGTGATGTGGCCCGTGCGACTCTCTTCCCAGTCCTGAGGCTAGAGTCCCTCATTTGAGCATTAGTCCCTCTCTGGGAGAACATTCTGGGAGCCGTGCTTCTGCCTGCGACCTGGGAGAAACCCTGAGCAAGAGCCCAAACTGCAGCTTCACTCTGAAGCAAGTACAATTAAGCGAGGAGAACTTGAACCTCAGTGTGCCAGAAGCGATCACTTACAGAAGGGTGCAGACAGTGTGGGCAAATCAAAGCCGAAAACATCAGTAGAAAGAACTCCCGGTAATGCAAGTGCTCCACGCTGTTTCCCTTCACCGCCCCCGGCTGCTGGCTGTTGGCTGATTTGGGTGGTAGGCTCCGTGCACAAACAGGGAGGGCATGCTGTCCCATGACACCTCTGTAAACCTGCTGGTAACTGCTCTGCCGTCTCTCATAAACCTTCAATAAAACCAGCGAGACCGAGCCCTAAACTCCCCCGGTGCCTGTTTGGAAATTCTATTTGCTGTTGACAATTTATGGGCTAGGAAAATGGTAGGCTGAACACCATCCACTCCTGATAGACATGGCACTCTCACAAACAGCTCCCAACCCAGCTGCACCTGGGACAGCAGTCAGCATGCGGCACACCATGTCCCACCCCCAGACAACAGGGCCAGCTCACATGCCCACCACCGCTCAGTGGCCAGGCCAGAGGACACTCATGAGACTCTGTGAGCTCAGACTCTGCAAAGCTGGGGGTAAACACCTCTGCTGTTTCCGTAGCATGGAAGTCCAGTTGTCTCAGGTATGGGAGGTCACCAGTCTTCACTGGGGATACTATGGCATCTGAGTCCAACCAGTTCATACACAGGTGCACAGAAATGCACATCCGTGCTTATATTCATGAAAGCATGTGCATATATGTTGTATCTGTACATAACACCATGAACACATGCACAAAACACATACTCACACATGTGTAATGCACACTTATGCATATGCATTTTTTGTACAGTGTGCATGCACATGTATAAAACACATGCACCTTTGCATACCACATGTAAGCACACAACACATCACAAAGGCATGTGATGTGGGATTCCCCTCTGTATGCTGTGATTACCATTGGTTAATAAAGAAACTGTCTTAGGCCTGCACAGGGCAGAATATAGGTAGGTGGAGGAAAACTAAACTGAATGCTGGGAAAAAGAAGGTGGAGTAAAAGAGAAGCTATGTAGTCCCGCAGGAGACAGATGCCGGAACTTTACCCAGTAAGCCACAGCCTCATGGCAATACACAGATTAATAAAGATGGATTAAATTAATATGTAAGAGCTAGCCAAAAAGAAGCTAGAGCTAATAGGTCAAGCAGTGATTTAATTAATACAGTTTCTGTGTGGTTATTTTGGGTCTGAGCTGCTGGGTGGCCTGGAAACAAACAAGTGATCTCGTACAACAGGCATGTATATAATACACAAATATGTACATATAAGTATGTCATATATCTCATTCTAGGCACATGTATACAACCCATAGTCACACACATACTATGTGCATTGGCTATACTGCACATATTATACACAGAAAAACATATATACAAATCACAGCATATTATCCATTAATCCCAGACACCATATGGATATAATCCATAGCACACATGTGTACACATACACTACACATATACAGACCACATATATATACCTACACACATACCTGCATATTTAAAACACATGGAGACACAAACACTCAGACACAGTGAATACCAAATATTCATTCAGTATTGCATACTGCAAACATGTAAAATACAAATATGCATCCATCACATCCATCACACGCTGACTAGAGGAACTGGCTGTGATTGGCTGATGCTGAATGTTTGAAACCCCTCAGCCTACTGTGGAACTTGGCAGGCCTTATCTCCTGTCCCTGCCCTGTGGTCCTTGACTCAGGGCAAAATCCCAAGAGGAAGACAGGCTGGGGGGCTGTGAATTCACTGATGCCAAAGCTGATTACAGAAAGAAAAATCACCAAGTCTGAGTCTGAGCCTGGAGGTGAGGCACTGGACAGTTTGGATAGATGGCAGGATAGGGGGCTGTGGAGATGGCAGCTAGAATGGGCCTAGGAGGAGGGTACTATGGAGGAGAAGGGGGCACCAGGCAGCTAGGGACTAAGATCACCAGCTTTCAGCTGATATGTAGGAGCACCCACACTTCTCTTACTATCCAGGTCAGACTCTAAGCAAAGAGCAATGGCACTCAAACCTGCAGCTACAACTAACTGAATACCTGAGCCACCAAGCTCACCTGGCCACCAGGCCTAGCCCCAGCACTACTGCCCTTACTCTACTCTCTACCCATCCCCAGTGGCCACCAAGGAGCCTGCAGACCTGAAGGTGCTCACAGTTGTCCCTATCACACCCCACACTATTGCTTTGTCTTAGCCTCTCTCTCCTGTCACTCTGTACTGCCTTCACCTTTACCCTCTTTGCTTCCCTTCCCTGCTCTTTACCTTCGCGCCACCCCCACCTAGTCTCCTCTGGCCTTCTGAGAGCCATGCCCATGGACATCGCAGACTTTTTTCCCTCTGGGCTTGTACCCACTGATCTTTTGTCTCCCAAACCGCAATACTCTAAGGGCAAACAGCAAAGCAAGTATAGGACATCCTCAACAGTTGACGCCTGCTGGAGACAAAGAGACATTTTCTTCAATGCAGCTACAGCGAAGTGCTGAGGCCTCTGTAAGTAACTTTTCTGGTACATACACACGAGCATGTTTATCACACACATGCACACAGATTGTACATATGAATACACTCACACATCTGCACATATGCATGTACACACTGATGCCTATACCTACACATGTGCTCACACATGCACATTCACATGTGCACACTCACATGTGTGTGCACATACATGTGCATGTGCACGGATTCATACACAGTGGGGTGAGTAGGAGGGAGAATACCTAGGATGAGGAAGGGGATCTGCAAGATTGAGGAGACAAGAGAAGGTAATGGGGGAGACAGAATCAAAGTATGTACATGTATGAAAATGTAATGAAACCTATTCCCCTATAATTAATGTATGCTAATAAAAACATAAATAAATGAAATATAAAAGAGCATCCTAAAGGTAAAATTGAGCCAAGTCTCTGCTGCCAGTGCTAGGGAGGACTGGGGTCCAGTCTACCTTCCTTCAGAAGTGAGGAGGCCCCCAACCTCCCCACATAGGTCATTACATGAGGGCCCTGATTCCAGTTGGGTATTCCTGCCCTGCTGGTTACTCCTGAAATGTCCCAGATGCTTCTAAAACACCCATCCCTAGCGCTCCCCTGCAACCTGTGTTCATTCTCTAGGAAGCAGGTGTGCATGGAAGCTAAGGAACTTCGATTTAAAGGCAGGCACAACAGGGGTCTTTATACTGTCAATCACCTGGAAGAGTCATGTGTGTACACACGGGACCTCCATCACTGCCCTGGGCGCACTTGCTCCTGGTAACATACTGTGTCCCCAGTGTAACCTTAATACGCCATGAAGCTTCATGTAGGACACATATCCTGGACTGTTCTGATGCCTGTCCTCTCCCTCCACCCCCCACTGTGAGGCTATGGCCCCATTCCTCTCTTGGGGCTCCCCTCAGCCTCCAGTGTAGCAGCACAGAAGCCTGACCAGCTGCCTGTGTGTCACTACAAGGAACTTGAAATTGCTGTGGGTCTCTTGTGTCCCCTGAGCCACCCCTCCTCCACAAGGCCTGCATGCAGCAGCAGGTGCTTGGACAAGCCCTGCTAAGTGAGCTAATTATTTCAGGATTTCTGTAATCCACAGACCCAGACATTACCCTTTGTTGTTTTGAAGGGGATTTGGAGATATTCAGGGACCTCTCTGAACGAAATTACGAAGTCAATGTTGATGCCAGTACTGATGCGGCTGCAGACCTTGGTCCCCTCCCCCTCCATCAGTAAGCCTCCCTCCCCCAGGGCTCCTGTCAATTCCAGCCAAATTCACTGCTAACAGCTCTTGTTGCTACACGGCGCAGGGGGGCTGCGTTTTAATGAACCGAGGCTTTTTACTGGAAATAAGACGGGCGTGTGTAAGGATTTCTCAGACTGCCGGACAAAGAGACTTTTAAAAGGGACAGTCATTACCCAGGGTAGGCAGGTCACTGTCTCCAAAGCAAGCCCAGGCTTCAATTCCTAGTTACATTTTTAAATTCTCACTTGTAGGCTTGATCATATGAGCATCAGGGTGTGTCCTTGACAGCCTGAGAATCAGATTTCTCAAGGGCATCTATGATTCCATCTAGGACTGGACCCAGGAGGCTGAAGGGCCCAGCTCATTCTGGGAACAGCTCAAGGTCAGGCATTCATTCTGTGAGAACAGCATCTAACTGGCTGGTTTCACCTTGCCTGAGACTCACGGAATTATCAACAGAATTATTTCTAAATAGGAACCATGAGATCTCAGTCTCCTTTCCTCTCCCCCTCCTTCTCTCATTCTCTCCATCCCCAACCCCCCTGCCTTCTTCCTATGAACACAATGATACTGAATCTAGAACTTTCTGAGCTCAGGAGCATCCAAAGTCAGTCCTGGCTGCATGTCTGTAGGGCACTGAGGGATTCCTGCTCTGTCTGGCCCCTGTCCTCCCCGAAATGGGGATAGACATTAAGGGCTTACCTGTGTTCCCCAAAAGGACATGGTGTCATCCTGAATGTCAGCGTCCATAAACATAACCTCATTTGGAAACAGGGACCCTTGGCAGAAGTCATCAGCTGAGATGTCATTGTGATGGCCCTAAGCCACGGGATCAGTGCTCTCATTAGAGACGTCACACTAGGAGGAAAGGCTGGCGTGTGGACAGACATCCAGACACTGGGGAGGACTCAAGGTAGAGACAGTAAAGTCATATTGCCACATCCCAAGCATCCTGGATCAAACAAGGCAAAAAGCAGACAAGAACCCTGTAATGAGACCCCTGCAGGTGCTTTGATTTAAACCCCTGACACCAGAGCCCTTCATAGATACCAATAGCTAGATCAGGTATCTGTCATTTGGAGCCCCCAGCACTTCTTCCTGTGGCATATAGGAGTGCTAGAAGCAGACCTGTATGGCTGGGCTGGTATTGGGAAAACAAAGTCCTGTGTGTCTACAGGACACACACTCCAAGATCCCCAGGGGATGCCGGCATGAAGGCTAATACTGAACTCTGTATAAAACAGTCATGCCCCAGTATCCATAGCGTTAAGGCTGCTAGAGTCGAGGGGAAGAGTCAGTGATGGAGGTTAGAGCTATTGGTTAGGGGGATTGGTTCGAGCACCCTCCACAAATACTGAACTCTGTGCCTGTCCCTCACGTGAAATGGCATGCACAGAAATAAGATAACTGTAACAGCATACTGCATTACAGTAACTGAAATGTGGGGCCTTCTGTCTAACACTTATGGGCCTCATGGGCTGGAACTGGGGATAAGGGGCCAGAGGTATATTTTGTTTCCCAAGTGGTTCCATAGAGGGCTGGGGACTTGACCCCGCCTCCTGTGAACACTGACATCAGGGAGGTAGGATACAAAGCTGGTCCAGCTGTTCTTCAGGATTCTTCTATGGCTTCTCTGCTGCCATGTGGATAGATACTGGAGATTGTTTGCACACTCTCTCTCTCTCCCTCCTTCCTTCTCTTCCTCCCTCCCTCCCTCCTTCTCCCTTTCAGCAGCTAATCAGAGAAGAAACTTTGAGCACATTGTGAATTCTGGAGTCCACACTTTCTCTGGAAAAAAAAAAATGTCCTTCAGGGCTACCTGGAACGGGTCCGGCAGTTCCTTTTTGGACATTTCTACATTATTTTGAAGTTTTGCCTCCAAATCTCTGACCTCCATCATTGACCCTTCCCCTCAACTCTGGCAGAATTAATGCTGTGAGACTCATGCATTTTATTACAGCGCTTACTTACCATTCCAGTGTCATTCTCTGTGTGAGATAGGCCTGCCCAACAACAAAATGATGCCAAAGGCCATGGCAGGGCCTTCTCAGTACATATTCTCAGGACTTTACACCTAACTGGGACCAAAAAGTATTTAGCCAATGAAATAACAGATTCTGTGATAAAGAATGGATACATGGACAAATAAATAAACAAAAAATAAAATGGGAGAAAAGGTGAAGAATTCTTTGCAAATTGGGGGATTTTATAAATCGGGTTGTGCAAAATAGACATAAAAACAGGTCTCTGAAGATGGAGAAGTTTTCACAAGGAGACAAATGAGGTAAGAGGGACTTGGAAATGTAGCTTGGGAAGGAAGGCGATTCGGGAGCCATCTGGGCCCATTGCTCACAACCGATTACAAAGCACAGACATAAACAGAAGCCTCGAGAGAACATCATGCTGCACAGGGATCCAAGAGGAACCCGGGCATGGATGACTGGTTCAGAGTCTAGCTGGGTGGGAGAGCCGCCTTGAGCGAGACACTTGGCTTCTCTCTGTCTCGGGTTCCTTACCTAAAACACAGGTCGTTTCTGCCATTCTAGAAACAATACCAACTGAAGCTTGCAGAAAGGCCTGAGCCTGAGCCTGTCCCAGGGAAGACATAGATGTCTGAGATGTTACCTCTCCTTTCTCGTTCCCCCATTAGCACATTCCTGGCAAGTGGAGAGCCAAAGTCATGTCGTGTGTCCAGAATGAATGACAGTCACAGCTGCTGTATATTGCTTCTGCCATCAGGCCCGGACAGGGAGGGCAAACTGAGTGAAGCTGTGGCTGTTTGACACTCTTTTTTTTTTTAAAGATTTATTTATTTATTATGTACACAGTGTTCTGCCTGCAGGCCAGAAGAGGGCACCAGCTCTCATTACAGATGGTTGTGAGCCACCATGTGGTTGCTGGGAATTGAACTCAGGACTTCCGGAAGAGCAGCCAGTGCTCTTAACCTCTGAGCCATCTCTCCAGCCCCCTGTCTGACACTCTTTACGGCTGAGCTTTCACAGCTCTAACATTCCAGCCATGGGCAGACATTCCAAACACACTGCAGAGAGGCTAAACGCATTGAAATCAGGGATAAGGAGATCTAGGGTCTGAGACTCCCTGACTCCTTGCATAACTGTCACCGTCACTTGCAGCCATAATAATAACTTTGAAACCATGAGAGCCCAAGAAGTCTATATACATCTCTTTGCGTGAAGACATCACTATGAAAATTCTCATTATTTCCCACTTCCATGGGGGAAAACCCATTTCCAATTATGCTAAATACATGATTCACACTATTGCTAATATAGGCCATCCTTACCTACTGGCATATCCAATCTGCACCCTCAGAACACCAATATTGCTCCAGATGCCTGAACAGAACAATTTCTATGCTATTGCCACTATTTTCATTCTTTTTTTAAAATTTATTCTTTAGAATTCCATATATGAGTTCTGAATTTATATCATTTCCACCCCTTTCTTCCCTCCAACTTCTCCTATGTCCCCTGATTCCTTCTCAAACTCATGATCTCTTATTACTTACTATTGTTACATACATGTTCACATAAAAATTAATAAATATAATCTACTGAGTTCATTCGGTGTTGCTCATATGTGTATGTGTTTAGTGCTGACCACATGGGATTGGATAATCTATCAGGGGCCTCAACCCTAGAGAATGATGATTGTCCCATCTCTCTCAGTGGTGATTAATTATCTACAGCTCTTCATCTAGGCATCTAGGGATGGGGCCCTGTGACATTTCCTGCAGCCCCAATGGCTCCTCTGTTGGTTGTATCATTTTTTTCTAGTCTTGTTTAGGTAGTCATATTGTTGAGATTTAATGGGTGCAACTACCCTGGCCTATGTACGACACATTACCTCCCAGCACCCATCCTGGTCCTTGGGCTCTTACAATCTTTCTGTCCTAGCTTTCATAAGGTTCCCTGGGCCTTGGATGTGCAGGGTATGTTGTATTTGTGTCAATCGGAGCTGGGTACCTCACAGTCAGGATCAATCGTTCTCTGTATTTTGAACAGTTGTGACTGTCTGTTATGTTCTCCAGCTGCTACAAAGGACGAGTAGTGGGAGCTGTGCTAATCTGTGGACATAAGGACCAGTGCTTAGAGTAGAGTCAGAGGTTGCACCAGCTTGTGGAAGTACATTCTCCGCCAAGGTCATAACCCCACCAGCCACAGGGGTTGATTAGGTTTACGAGACCAAGCGTGAATTCCCTCCTATCAAGTAGACTTTAAATAGCATGAGACAGCTGTTGGTTACCCCTAGGATAGAAGTGACACTGGTACACCTTGGATGCTATCTGGTCATTGTGGTTTATAGTTATTATAACTGGGCAGAACTATTAATCGCTTTTCTTTCTGGGAAGCTTCTATGGCTCCTTCTGGTTCTGTGCAAGCCAGTCTTCAGGAAGGGGCTTCCAGATCAGTTCAGCTCAATTGCTCCGTCCAATGTGTGTGGTGTGTCTTCAGTAGTAGGTTCTCACTTTCCATTTCTGGGGATTGATCAATACTGACACTACTTTTCAAAGCCATGAGAAAAAAATTCTGAAAGTCTGGCTATGGAACAAGAAGGTTATCACATAATTTGGGGGGAAGCCTGTGGCCCCAGCACTCAGAAGGCTAAGGCAAAAAGACACTAAGATCAAGGCCAGCCTGTGCCATACAGAGATCTCTTTGAGAGAAAAGTGATGGCAGAAAGAATAAAAAAAGAGAAGGAAGTTATCTCTGTCCTGGCTGTCTACTGGCTACTTAATCTAAAATTCTTTGAGCTTCAGTTTGCCCATTTATAAACCATGATATCACCCTAAGCCAGGGGTAGTTAGCACGTGACTATGTTTAGCAAACTCTGAAGAGTACCAAAGACCATGGTAACACTCCCCAAGTCCTGGGGAGTACAGTGGCCTCATTGTCAAGCTGTGTTCTCAGTGAGTGTCTCAGTTGCCCTTCTGTGGCTACCACACCGAAACCTAGGTCAGACTGGACCTTGCAAGACCCTTCTAGCTGACCTAACCTGTGTTTGGAGTGAGAGCCATCTCCTGGCTTTGTCAGAGATAACCCGATCTGAAGTTGAGGTCACGATGTCCTCCTGAGGAACCAAACAAACCACTGATGTATCAGGTCCCTTGAGTAACCTGCAAACCCTGGAACTGCACAAGTCCAAACAAGCTTCTGTCTTCCCCCTAAGAACTGGGTCCTGTTTAATCATGTTCCCAGATAATGGTACCACAGTGGAATTTACTCCCTGGAAGCCATAGGGCTCACATGCCAACCTGATCACCTGGTGAGAGTCCTGGAATTAGGCCCTCGGCGTTCTGGTAGAGTCAATTGTCTCTCCATTTTCTTTTTTTCCCCAGAGTTCAAATACCTAGGTGCTTGCAACCAGCCCTCCTCCTGAAGGTGAAGGTATCTCTGAGAAACCCCATGCTGGTCTCCATGTGACTGTTTTTGCATGTCTCACTGCCTGGATGTCAGTCCTATGTCAGATCCCAGGCTCACAGTTGCTCAGTTTGTTTTTGCTGTGTTGGGGATGGAATCCATGGTCTTGTACACATGTCAAGCCACATTCCCTGAGTAATCCCAAGACTTCATAAAAACTCAGATCAACTCCACACTGCCAGGGTGCCCTTGTTGTTACCTTCCTAGTCCTTGTGACCAAATACCTGACAAGAAACGGCTTGAGGAAGGAAAGGTACATTCTGGCTCCTCGCAACTTTGACAGAACAGTCCACCAAGTGGGAGAGGTGGCAGGAGCCTGCAACCGTGACTCCTCACCTCCTCATGTCGCAATAGTACAAGAAGAGAAGCAATCCAAATGAAGGACCAGATCACAGACTTAAACGTCCCTGTGACCCCCTTCTTCAGGTTAAGTTTCTTAAAGGTTCCACGCCCTGCCAAAATAGTGCCACTGTCTGGAGCCCAAGTGTTCATACACAGTAGCCTGTGGGGGGGGGGCAGGTCATCCCCAAACCCTAACTAACATCCTCTAAGGTCTGTCTCTGCTCTGACACTTCTTCCATTTGACAACATCCCTCAAGCAGAGAGCAGTACTGTGTGCTGTCTATGGACACTGGGATGCTGTCCCTCTATACTTCCCAGACATGGTGGCAGCCAGACTCGTTTCCAAACTATTTGGAAGACAAAAAAAAAAAAGCAGTAAAGCATTATCTACAGCAGCAATTGTGGTGGCCGTATAGCAATAAGCAGTCAGTTTGTAAATGTGGGATTTTCTTATAGCTCCCGGACACCTCGGTGAAAATCACCTACACAGGGACCAGATATTGATGGTGGCCCTCCCTGAGATGGCTACAGCCTCTTGATCTTTTAGAAGGTGACCCAATGATCCACACGCACATGGAGGTGCTGGGAGCGTCAGCCTTCCTGGCTCACTCCAGGCCATTCTCACATCTGTGAATAGACTGCTCCCTGAGTGGTTGTTTCCTTCAAGGCATTCTTAGAGTCCTTCAGCATTTAGCATCAGACATGTGGCTCCTGTTCCTCCCACCCTTTGTCTATGCCAGGGTAGGACTCCGTTACCTCTTAAACTGACCCCAAACTACCCTCATTCACGATAATCTGGGGCCGAACATAGTGAGACAGGTAGGTACCATCACTCACCTGGTTCCCTCTATTGAAAGCTTCTGGGATGCCAGCAGGTCATTCACTGTCCCCAAGGGCTGCTGCATTTCTATTATGACACTAACAGTGGTCCAGGGATGTCTCTATAACATCACTTACACAGAGTAGATGCCCAAGAACATTATTAGCAATATTATAACCTATAACCTACAACCCCTGGAAAATATATTGCATATTGTTATGTTTTTGCTGGCCACCAGCTATTGACATCTGCCTTGCATAGTTGAGCAGTTTAATGTGTACATAAGTTTATTCCGGTTAATAGTAAGTAAACAAAGACTACATTTTATTAGGGGTTATAAAAACATTATTAAACTTTCGTGTATATAATATCAGATGTGTTAGCTATATTTGTTTGCAGTCTTATTTTTTCACTTATATAATACTGTGTGAACTTCTAAAGAGCAATAAAAGAAAAATGAAGAAGAAAGAAATGCAAGTGTCTGGTAGACATATATTTTTAAAAGTTACCTTCCAGCTAAAGAATGTCTCAGTCTCTACGGTGCTTGCTGTCCAAATGTGAGGACCTGAATTCAGTCCTAATAACCCACTTCAAAAAGCCAAGCACAGTGGCATGTACTTGCAATCCCAGAACTGGCGAGGTAGAGACAGGTGGAGCCCTGGGGTTGGCTGGGCAGCCAGCTGGCTCTGTCCAGTGAGCTCCAGACCAGTGATGGACTTGGTTTCAACCAAACAAGGTAGAGAATTACTGATAAACAGCACTAAAGTTGACCCAGGCCTCCACTTGCAGGCGTGCATGCTCCCACACTTACTCATACACACACACACGCTTGCTCAATTGCATCCTCATACAAACTTGCTCACTCACACACTTGCAAACTCACACCTTTTCACACTCACTCATTCACATGCTCACACACTCACTTGCCCTCTCATGAGCTCACATATACCCATCATACTCTCACACTTACACAGTCATGTACTCAAAACTGTTCACTTGAATACTCAACTTTGACTTATACTCACAGACTCACACACATGTACATGCTCTTACACATGTGTACCTGCACACTCACATGCTTACACATGCAGTCACACACACACACACACATACATATAGTTTCTACTTAATGCAAAGTCACTTTCATACCATCAAAAGTCAAACCATAATAAGCCAGAGACCACCAGGTAACCGATGCCGATTCTTTGTTGCAGGGAGATGCCCAAGCATTGGGGATTTTCTATGTAAAGTGTTGTTTGATGTACAATCTGAGGCATGATTATACCACCTTTGAAAATGCTGCTTTTTGAAGTGTTTAATTACTTGGAGAAATGCTTAGGTGTTGCACACACACTTATTTGCACACCTTGATGTCAAGAAAAGTTCTATAGGAGGATTGAACAAAGGCCCAGCAATAATGACGGTGCCCTTGCTGCACAGTTGAGAATGATTGCTTTTACCTTTTAAAAGTATTCCCTACAATGTTTGAACCTTTCCTAGCAAACATATATAACAAGGTGCTCTGAAAATGGAACTTAAAACTGAAGAAGCATAACATTTTTTTCTAGATTTTGTCTTCTTCATCTCCCTTTGGTGTGTCCTGTCCATAAGTTCAAAGGATATGTCATAAATCCCCTCCGGGAGATAATGATTTAGCTTTAAAACAACAAGCAAGCCAAGTCTAAACGTCCACCATTATAAATAGGATGCTCTTAAATTCCTGGGAGGGTGGGAGGGTCTCTCACAGCCAACATCACAGGCTGTCTCACGAGAGGAGGTAAAGTGCCAGCGCCTCTGAAGAGGATACTGGTCTAGACTCCATCTCAAGAGGGAAATGAGTCAGGGACATGGAGCTGAGGAACCCTGAGCCTAGTCTTTGGTGGTCAAGGGGAGAAGGTACCCCTTCTTCACTTCAGAGCCCACCGGCTCATCTCAGTCCTTTTCAAGCTGGAAGCCCACTTGCTGGCAGCTTGCTAAGGAAAAGCATCCAGCATCCCTCCTGGGTGCTGGGATTCAGGAACTCTCTCCCTCCCACATCTATAGGCCCCATTCATGCTTCTGCTCTTTCTCCTCCAGCTGGATGTTGACATGTCTCCCTCCTGGCTCTGCATTCTTCCTGGTGAGCTGAAGCATCATTTCTGACTGATAAATCCCACGTTATATCCACAGCTGTGACGCCTTTGGTAAACCCAAGATTTTTTCTTCACCTGATACTCCTCAGTGACTATAAATAGCGTGTTTCACAAGAAACTCAAATTTTAAATTAAAAACAAAAACAAAAACAAAAAGGTCTGACTTCCCAAGTGCCTGGCCCAGGATGCCTCCCATGGACATTCTCCTTGTTAAAATTGGAATTTACTTGGTTTTTCCAGGTCAAGAGAACTGAGAGCCATAGGCATTTGTGCTTAGGGGTAAGAACCATACTCAGCAAGTTCTTCCTGGAAGAGAAGGGGAGACAAAGGACTCAGAGAACTTCTGGAAGCCACACCTTTACATCTCCCCAAAGTCATGTAACATGAGGGCCTTCTTGGTTTCTGTCCTCCCACCAGGTCCCACAGTCATTAGGTCCCAAAGAAAATCACACAGAGAGTCTACATTAGATTATAAACTGATTGGCCCATTAGCTCAGGCTTCTTATTAGCTCTTGTAATTTATATTAACCCATTGCTCTTATCTATATTAGCCACATGGCTCAGTACCTTTCTCAGTGGGGCAGGTCACATCCTGCTTCTTTGGTGGTCTGGGCAGGAGTCCCAAGAGAGCTTCCTGCCTCCTAGAATTCTCCTATTCTCCTTGCTCTGCCTCTACTTCCTGTCTGGTTGTCCCACCTATACATCCTGGCTAATGGCCAATCAGACAATTCTCCCGCACCAAAGTCACAAAGTGAATTCTACGGTCACACCCTATGACCGCCACAGGGGGCTCATGCAGAAGTCAAACAAACTAGTCACCCCTTGACACAATAGCTGAAGTTAGCAATGGGGGCTGTGACCCTCAGAGAAGTGGTACTGTCTACCCAGTGACAGTGGGCCATCTGTTTGTCTCCTCTGCTCTGACTGGATGGACACCCAGACAGGATAAGAATGTCCAAAACAACAAAGGCCAGAAGGTTGACTTGTCCATGCTGGTCCCTCATCAAGTCGGTCAAAAACAAAAGCACTCTTGGTTGCATGGGAAGCAAAGGTGTTCTGCTCAGAGATGGAGCTACCAGCAGCCTACACTGAGCTGTAAGTGAAACTCTCTGGCTGGTGCCCACAGGCTGTGGTTCAACCCACACACTGGTGAAAAATTATTCAGCAATTCAGAAAAGGTAGAGAGCAAAGTCAAGCCAGGGTTTTCAGTCCCAGAGGTAGTGTAGCCACTGGGCTCCCAATGTGGGGCAAGGCCCTTGGCACCTGATTAAAGTCACACCTTGAAATAGGATAGCATCTTTAGCTGCCTACCAGGAAAAGAAAACTCAGGGCCCTGATCCTGGGGTAAGTGTCCTCACACAGGCAAGTGGGTGCTTTGTTCCAAAGCAATTGGAATTTGGTATCTTTTCCCTTGCCTGGTGGGAACTCAGGGTGGGCGGGCCCACATAGCTGTAGTGCTGGTACTCTGATTCACGCTCAGAGACACACAGATTACCTCCCCAGTCAAGGGGTCTCCCACAGGATGGAATTACCTAGATAGTGACAAACCTCGGGACTATCTGACAACAGAGACCTGGCTTCACCCTGTTACTCTCTTGAGTTCTATAGACAGGGTACCCCAGGTCTAGGGAGAATCACTGATCAAAGCCACATATGGGGGTCAGAGGTATTAACAACCAAGCACCAGGCTCCTGGGTCCTCAGGTGTCCAAATGCAAACTGCTGGAGGACAGATGGGTTGCAGAGCCTGTGATTAGAGCATAGGGCTTTTCTAGATCAGAAAACTCTGACATCTGTGACAACTCATACATATTGTGCATAGCCATGTACCAGGGATTGCAGCAAGCCCTTTCTCACTTCACTGAGGACAAGTCTTCCCTCATCCCCAGCAGTCCCACAAGGAAGGAAACATTGCTCCTGGCATGCTGCTGACCTGGGTAGGGATCTAGTCAACATCCATGACTTGCAACCTAGTCACCAACTAGGCTGTAATTGAGCTTGACCTCTAGGAGAATGCCAAGCATTCATACATCCACAAGAATAAGACATCCCAAGGTGGCACACAAAAAAACAAAAAACAAAAAAAACTGAAAACGGTTCAATGGAGTCCTGGTATACAGTTGTAGCCATCAAAATAGTGGCCCTCCATGTAGCAGGCAGAAAGTTTACAGGAACACCTTTCTGCAAGCTGCAGATGAGACCCTCATCTAGGAGGGATCTCTGACTGTCTGGTGGTGACAGATCCTACCTCAGCAGAAGCAGCCACAACTCCCCAGGTCCATGTAACAGGACTGGCCTCTGTTCTTGGTCCAGAGCATCTTAGATGAGCCAAGATGAGACACAGTGAAAGTGAAGGCCAGGATGGCAGATGTCTTTGCTGGCCCAGCCCCTTGTCCTCTTCACTTTAGTGCGATAGCAGGCCCCACAGTCCCTCCTGAACCCTTTCATGCTACTGGGAGGGTCTACAGCTGTCTTAGTCAGTGCTCTATTGCTGTGAAAACACACTGTGACTCAAAAAACTCTTATAATGGAAAGTACTCAATTGGGGTTTGGTTACAGTTTCAGAGATTTGATTCATTATCATTATGGCAAGGAAGTATAGTGGCACACAGCAACGGTACTATAGAAGTAGCTGAGAGCTATATCCTGATCCGCTGGGAGAGAGAGAGAGAGAGAGAGAGACTCTGGCCTTGTTATGGGTGTGTTTGAAACCTTAAAGTCTACCCTCAGAGACACACTTACTCCAACAGGCCACATCTCCTGATCCTTTCAAACAGTGATACTCTCTGTGATCAAGCATTCAAATCTGCAAGCCTATGGGAGCCATTCTTATTCAAACTACCACGGCAGCCATTGCCATGGCGCTGTTCTAGCTGCACTGGGCAGTATTGTCTCTGAATACTGCAAAGCACTCACTGTGCAACGTTTCTTGTACCCCAGAATCTTCCAGTCTTTTCTAGTAATCCTGCTATGCAGACCTGGGGTGTTTGGGAGCTTTGAGAAACATCCAGCCTTGTTCTTGTTTAGTGGAAGAGGCTCTGAGCTAGGGCCCATGATTGTATACCGGTGGTATTGTGATGACTTTGTGTGTCCCTCAGATGGTTTGTGTGAGCCACGGCTCTCCCCACATGGAGCAGACTATGCTTCTCTAGTTGGTCTGGGAGTGACTTCCTTGTCAGGGGAGTCAGTGTTCAGCCTGACCTTTCTTAAATGAAAACACCGTGCTTAGGTGAGCAAAGCCGTTTTGAGCCTGGGTTTTCCCAGGCTGCCTCACTTCTATCACACCTGGGCTGGTGACTCTGAGATTCCAGTGTGTATCTTACCGATTGTGAGAAGGGACACCACCGGGGCACCTTATCACAGACTGCAGGAGGGAACTTGGAGCCTCAGATCCAAGCTGAGAGAAGAGACCGATGAATCCAGAAGGGCAGCAGAAGCCAACCGTGGTATCTTCCCAACATCTGTCCCCCAGTCCCTTCCTACCAGACTGCCAGCTATCCTCACTCACAGACACCGTATTGGTTCCTATCGAGGGACCAGGATGACGCCTCAATATAGCAAGTCACCCCGAGACAAATGACAGGGGTGAAGCTCTCTGTCCGCGCTTGCGGCATCCTGATGCCACACAAAGGAAGGTTTGAGCAAGTATCACCTTCCCAAATGCTTGCTGAGAATGCCTGCTAGGCAGTACCTCTGTGGCAGGTGCTATTGCATCGTCATTCACAGAAGATAGCCAGGCTGAGAGCTTAAGTAACTCCGCCCCTGACGCCACAGGGCAGCAGGTGCAGGCAAGGCTGGGCAATAACTGAAGGTCCCTACTACGGCACATTTATGCCTGTGGGGTGTGCCGCACTCCTGCACGCCATCCGTGTACTCATGCCACATGCTTCGTGTTCGCGGACCCCTCCGATCATAGAACAGCTCCATGGGACAAGAAAGGAATCCAGGCACCTCAGAGCATGGTAGACAGCAGCATCAAACCCAAATGAAGAGGAACTGCTGAAAGGGAAAACACGGCCTGTGAGTGATGGGGAATGGCACCCAGCGCTTGGAGGAGCAGCCCTCTGATACACAAGGGGACCTCACACACACACACACACCACACACACACACACATACACACACACACACACACACACACACACACATACACACACACACACACACAGGAAATGCATGCTGCAGGACCCGCACAGTGTCCTGGAAGAACCACACTGCAGGGCTGTTGCTCAAGTTTCTTCCCCTGGGGAGACATGAACAATGTCTACCCCTCTTCCTACAGTCTCAATGACAAACAGGTATGGTTCCTCTAAAATGCCCTCTGGGGAACAATTGAGTTTATTGGGCTTCCTTACAGAGCAGTGGGTGAGGGACCCACAGACAGTCACACTGTAAGATCTGCACCCCCTGAGGCTGATAGCTTCCCCACCGCCACAGAGACAGAGGAGGTCTCCTCCCTAGACCTTCCCAGGCTATATACTTCTAGCCCCTCCCTGAGGCCACCTACAGTTCAAATACAAATGCATAGACCCGCTTAGGGGACTTTCTGGATACTGGGTGACGGTCCTATGACATCCCTCCCCCAGCCCTGTTTTGGTAAATAATGAGGAGACATGATTTGTCAATAAGCCTGGCTGGGATGATCTTTGACCAGTGGGCATAGCTGAACTCATTAAAAACAGTGGCAGTTTGGCTTATAGGATAATCCTGTATAACAAAGGAACACAGATCAGCTCCCACCAGTGCCAGGGCATGTCAGGTGCCCATGAAGGGGCTCCAATCCAATGTGGGAGGTAGGCATGGTCTATCTAAAATGACGGTGGAGGTGGGTACCCAGCTACATGATATCACACTTTAATTACCGGATTTTACTATCTGAAAACCACACTCAATTAACCAGAATCCAAATGTGTATAGCCTGACCCGGTCGACTTAGGCCTCTCTAGAAGAGTTAGGCCTGGGGCCCTTGACATGGAGTCCTTCAGAGCAGCCAGTAGAAGCTCTTGTTTGTTCAGTCGCATGTGTTCCAGGGGACCACTGGGAACAGCCACTATCCGTCACACATTCTGCAGCCTCGTGGTTAGCAAAACTGTAAGTGGGGAGACTTTCTTAGACCTGGGTCTCACACACTGCAGTGGATCAGAGGGCCCACTGCAGGCAGACACATGGGGACCGCCAGGGTATTTCTGAGAAGGATGTAGACAGAGGGGGTGAGCATCTCCTCACACGAGCCCTGATTAGCATTCTCATCATCACCTCCGCGTGGATTAGCGAGGATCCCATGTTCCCACGGGGACCTGCTCATATTGAAGGAGGCAAAGACCGGCTCTATTGACACTCTGCGCATTCACAATGAACTCCGTTGGCAGAACAGCGTGCTCTCCAGCATGAGGAGGGTGCTCTACCTAGATCCAGGGGAGAAACCACAAATAGAGGCTAAGCGACCCTCCCAGCACTGAGTCCTAAACACCTTTGCCATGGTAGTGAAAGTGCAAGCACAGGGTCCTTCCCATCTTTGTAGGAGCACAGGATAAATCCCCTTTGTTCTTCCCACATTAGGCAGAGCTAGTGAGAGGATACCGCTAGCAATCAGAGGGGGGGAAGTGGGCTTCAGACTCCTCCACTGTCCTGGTTCCAGAGGACAAAGAGCTTAGGTGTTACCAAGCCCCACAGTCTTTAAGCCAAGAGCAGGACTATTGACTGGATATCTGTTTTTTGGCCATTCGTTCCCTGTGCTGTCATTAACCCTCAAGTATGTGCCGCAATCCCTATCGCCATCGTCACACAGGGGGCAGGCAGTGCTGCTAGAGCTCAGGGGACTTGTTCCGAGATCTGCACAAGCTCGTGATGGAGGCAGAGCCGGTTCTTTCTAGGTAACAGCTTTCACCCTGAGCTATCTGCACCCTACAGTGAGTTTCATAACAACCCTGTGAGCCAGGACACAAGGCAGAGAGAGCGTCTCTCTCTGCACCAGAGCCCTCTGTCTTCCACGGCATGACATCGTACGATGCTGTCGGCTGTGGGTTGCTGACATCTGGGACAATCTCATAGTTCCCTTGCTCCCCATGGAGTTAGCTGGTTCATTTCTGGGAATGCAAGTGAGCAGAGATGATGTATGTCAGTTCCTGCTCCTGGCAAGGCTCTTAAAGAGTGGGTGGGACTTCTTCCCATGTTTCTTCTCTTTCTACCCACAAAGCAGAGGCCTCATGGGCCCTTGGGCCAGTATAACCGTGAGGGAGAAGGGTCATTCCCCAGCTGCCAGCCCACACACTCACACAGACTCCTAGAAAGGCAAAGACGGGTTTATGATGCCAGGTGCTTTTGCAGCAGCTCCCTCATAGTGAGCCTGGTACTATTTCATCCATGTTACAAAACTGAGGACCAGAGATGTAAGCCCACTGTGGGCTCTTACTGAGTATCTCCTCTTCCAAGCCCTCTCTCTCAACCCTGTGACCTGCTTCGAAGACCTGAGTCTGCCTATGCGCCCACTGCAGAAGCCTGGAGTGAAGATAGGACCCTCACCTCTAAAGAGAATTAGCCCCACCCAACAAGAACGGTGGACCCTACAAGATGAACAAGGTGCCCCTTGGGGATTCAGTATCAGTGACTATGATGCCTCACACAGCAGAGTAGAGCCTACCCTGCCTCCAACCATAATGATGTTGTTTGCCAGCTCCCCCAAGGTTTTACCAGCTTCTCAGAACAACTGGATAGTTAGAGCATCTCCTAGTCCTTGGAATGGGTTTTATCTTCTCAAATGGTGATTATGCATTCCTATCTGACTGTGGGATTTTTGCCCCTAGACACTGAAGCAGCTCAGCCCTATTGTTACAAGAACCCATCATGAACACAAGTTGTGAAGCCCAGGGAACAGGCTGAAGCCTCCAGAGGTGAATGGGAAGACAGATTCTTCTATAACTCTGTTCGGCATGCATCAGGCTCTCAGGGAATATTTGTTAAGTATGCGGGTTTCATTTTAAGACGTGGAGTATTGGCTGGGATGTGGGTCAGTGGTCAAGGGCTTGCTTAGAATGTACAAAGTACTGAGTCTGATTGCTAGCTGGAGAGCGATATAGATGGGAGGGGGGAGATGGCTGGATCACTAAATGAGGGCATCTGAAAACTGATACCCACCACCATTATAATTTCATGAAAGAAAATATTTTACAATCAAAAGAAGTAGAAAGACTGGGCCTGTAGCTCGGTTAGTAGAGGGCCCACCTAACAAGCATAAAGTCCCGGGTTCAGTGTCCAGCACTGCATAAAACAGGTATGGTGGGGAACACCTGTAATTTAAGAACATCAGAAACTCGAGGTCATCCTTGGCTACTGTCCTGGTTAGTTTCAACTGTCAACTTGAGATGGCCCAGTGTCACTGAGGAAATCTCAATTGCAGGAACAACCTATGGGCATTTCTGTGATTATCTTGTCAACTGATATTGAAGAGTCCAGCCCACTCTGGGTGGTAACTCCCTAAACCAGTGTTCCTGGGCTGTGTATAAGAAAGTCGGCTAAGCATGAACGTGGGAGCTGAGTGAAAGTAGGTTCCTCCAGGGTTTCTGCTTGAGTCCCTGCCCTGACTTCCTCAGTGACAGACTGTGGCATGGAAGTATAAGGTGAAATAAACCTTTCCTCCTCTAAGTTAGTTTTGGTCATGACGTTTATCACAGCAACCCAAAACAAATGAGAATGGCTGAGTGGTGAGTCCAAAGCCTGTTGGGACCCCACAAAAACCTTTCTCAAAAATCAAAAAGTACCACCACCACCACCACCCCAAAAAAGGAACAAACAAGGAAAAAGAAAATGAAGGAGGAGAAAATAATCTTGAAATGCCTTCCACACGCATGCTCCAGGCACTTTGAGCAATGCACACCTTGTTTGCGTTTTCCTGGCTGTTCCAAGAAGTGGTGACTTCTTGGAGCGCTGCCACAGGGGCTTGTGGCCGGTGAAGAGAAGTGTCAGGTATCAGAGAGTCAGTGCAGACTGGGCCCTGTTCTGCCTTGCCTTGCTTTGTGTCTTTGGCAGTGAGCTGTCATGCCAAGTTCCACTTTGGCAGCTATGGAATAGGAACCTCAAAGAGACTCTGTCCTTCAGCACTGTGAGGTGGATGTCCTCAGAGTGCCACCCAAGGATACCTGCTGTAGCCCTGGTTTGGTGGGAAGCCTTGGGTGGAGATGGTGTCGCTTGACACTTCAGCCCTACCCTTCCAAAGGTACAGACAAATTAAGCCAAGCTGGCCCCACTGTATCTTCCACACACCCTCCGACACACTGTGACTACTTTGTCACCCAGCCTCCTTTGCCATTTTCACCAGCGGTGCTTGGGCAATTGAAAGGATTCAGGAGAATGCCTATCCATCTCAGTCATCAGCTCTTCTCACCTCTCCCATGGTGTGATAACTTAGTGGTCCAGGCTAGACCCGGATCCCTGCTGTGCCTCATGGAGGAAGCTGGGATGAGCCTTGGACCGGATCAGCGGACCATGTGAGCCCAAGCTACAAACTGTATACTAAGATAGTGTTAATGACTGTGAAAAACACAGCTGATGAAGTCAGGTCCAAAGACCTGCCTATTCTAAATGAAGTCTCGCTGTCCTTGGAAGTCCTGAATGACTTGACCTTCCCCAGCCTTTCTGATCCCATCTCTACCACTTGTTACTGGCTTCCTGTTTCTCACACAGTGCACACCCCTGCCTCAGAATTTTTGCACTAGCTACATCTGTCTTTCTTAGTCATTCACATGGCCTAACTGTCCACTTTTCAATGTTTTCACTAAATGTCACCTTCCAGGAAAACTATAGTTGGCCACTTTCCCCAATACTCCTTATCATCTCTCCTTGCTTATTCTTTTTTCCTTAATACCCATTGCCATCTAATAAAATGTACAGTCTACTGAAATATTTCATCTGGTGTCTTCCCCTGGCAGGATGCTGGCTCCAGGAATGATGCGTGTGTGTTGTCTGCCTATATTCTATCTTTATTTCCAATCTACATTCTGAGCACCTAGAACAATATCTGGGTCACCAAGGGGTTCAATGAGCCCTTGATGGATAAATGAAGTAGAGTGTGTTAGCAAATATCCACTAAGGGGATGGAAAAATGGAAAGATTACAGTGTTTGATCTGAACTTGCCATGTTAGACATCCAGCAAAGGCTCCAGGAGAATCCGGTACAAGAACTATTTCAGCACAGAAAGTTCAGACATCTCGGGAAAACTTCGGGGCACTAGAGTAATAACAAGTGGGAAAGAGAATGGACAGGGAAAGAGAGATTCCCACCGTCCAGCCTGTGGGATGATCACAACAGTGACCATGGCTACCCGTAGCTGGGACCAGGCTGGCAACAGAGCCATTGCTGGGACCAGCCTTCCTCTAGCTCCCACAAGGTGTGAGTGCTGCACAGTGGTGTGAATGGTGATGGGGCACAGTTCCTGGGGGTTTCTAGACCATCCTACCAGGGCTTGTGCTGGCAGGAAGGCTGGTAGCACAACAGCATGTTCTGAGTCACTTTATGGAAGCTAGGATTTCCATGTCATCCCCCTCCTTCATTTCATCAACAGTCACTCACATGGCATCCAGAAATGAGCCCCAGCAAGCAGTATGGTGTCCTTTGGTGCTACTGTGACCATGAACAAGGACTCTCTTGGTTAAATTACTGCTAGGCCTCTTCTCTCCTTGATACAAATCCATGCCATATTTGAAATGATACCTTCAGATCTGCCACAAGAATTACATCCACCTTTTGTTTCAAGCAAATTAGCTGCATAGACTTTTGAATGTATGGAAGAGAAAGAGAAAAATTGGGAGAGAGCACAAATGGTCAGTATTTTGAGCACCTACTATGAACTTTGCATGGAACTAACTTTACATCAAAATCTTGGGCTTCTTCAGACCTAATGCCCAGGGAGAGATGTCAGAACTTGTATTGGTCCCTCTTCCATTGTAATAATGAAATAAAGGAGTCTGGATGAATTGTTTTTAAAATATTTATTTTAACCCACCTTTTGGAAGCCAATCAAGCTTTGCAAGGATCTCCTTGACTACATCATATCACAGTGGATCTCATCATGGCAGGAACACATGAGGAAAAGAAAGCTCACATGGTGAGACCTTCACGAAGCTGCTTTACGTCCTTACAACTCTCCACGGGGGAAATAAGAAGGAAAGAAAAACCCTCAGACACCTCCAAAAATGCCTCAACCCCTTCTGACGGCATGACCTAATGACTTCCTACTAGACCACATCTCTTAAGGGTCTCCACAGTAGAGCCACCTTTCCAACACATGAATCCCTGGGGGACACACTCAAGCCACGTCCAGACTGTGGCAGAGATCCCAGAAACAGTGACAATGTGTGTCAGTCACTCTTCCGCTGATGTGATCAAGTCATAGCCAAGGGAAGTTATAGAAGAGAGAATTTGTTTTGGCTTCTGGTTCCAAAGGATAAGAATCCATCACATGGGACTAGAAAAAAATAATCATTCTGAATGCGCTAACCCAGACCCGGAAAGACAAACATGGTATGGACTCACTCATAAATGGATACTAGGAGTAAAGTAAAGAAAAAACAACCTACACTCCACAGCCCCAGAGAGGCTGGATAACATGGAGGGCCCAAAGAGAGGCTTGTGGATTTCCCTGGGAAGAGGAAATAGAAGAGATCTCCTGAGTAAACTGGAGTGGGGTACGGGTGCTTGAGAGGACAGGTTGGGCAGACTGGGCTCAGGAGGCGGGTTGGGGGCAGGGTGGAGGGGGAGAGTAATTGGGGGGGCATTTCAGGGTTAGAGGGAAACCTGGTGCCAGGAAAACTCCAGGAACCCACAAGGATGACCCCAGTTAAGACCCCCAGTAATAGTAGAAAGGTTGCCTGAACTGGCCTTGTACTGTAATCAGATTGGTGACTATCCTAATTGTCATCAGACATAGTCTATCCAGTAACTGATGGAAGAAGATCCAGAGGCCCACAGCCAAGCACTGGGCCAAGTTCCAGGTGTCCTGCTGAAGAAAGGGAGGAGGGATTATAAGAACCATGGAGCATGGAGTTCAAGGGCATGATGGGGAAACCCACAGAGACAGCTGACCTGAGCTCCTGGGAGCCCCCGGACTCTGGACCAACAGTCAGGAAGCGTGCATGGGACCAACCTAAGCCTCTGCACTGTGTGACAGTTGTGTAGCTTGGTCTGTTTGTGGGGCTCCTAATAGTGAGATCAGGACCTGTCCTGGCGCTTAGTTGGCTTTTGGGAACCTGTATCCCATGCTGGATTACCTTGCCCAGCCTTGATGCAGGGAGAGGAGCTTGGTCCTGGCTCAGCTTGAGGTGCTAGGCTTTGCTCAAGCCTATGGGAAATGAGAGAAAAAAAAAGGAATCCATCATGGCAGGGAATCCTGACTCCCTTTCTCTCATGACAGCAGCCACGGTGGGAGGAACAGCTGAGAATGTATATCTCAAATTCCACACCAGAAACAGAGACAACTTTGAAACCTCAAAACCTGCTCCCTGCCCCTGCCATAACATACTTCTTCTAGTAAGACCACACCGCCTAAGCTGTCCCAAATAGTTCCACCAACTAGGGACCAAGGGTTTCAAATGCCAGAGACTATGGGTATCATGAAAAAAAATCAATTCCCTCAGGCCAGGGTTGTAAGGGCAATACTTCAGGGAGTGGGGTGAAAATGCACCCTGCTAAGTCAGGGAGAATCTGAGGGCTCCAAGTCCTCAGACTCATCAGGGTCCTCCTACATATCTCCATCCCAAGTTAAAGGGTCCTATTATTTACCCATCGTGCCCTTACTTTAACTGAGACACTCTCCAAGACTTGTATCTTGAACTTTCACTATAGGTTAGCCAACCTCATAATGAGGGATTCAGTTTGGTTTTCCACAGCTTGAGCTCTGTGACTGCTGGAGTGAAGACTCTCATCCAGAGCATGCTTACAAGCCTGTAGACTATTTAGGCACATCTGGAGTCAATTAATTTTTTTTTATTGGCTCATGCTTCTCCCTTGTTGGTTTAGAGCTTCTAGGAGCATCTAACATTGATATCGCCCTTATTTATCCACAAACGGTCAAAAGTTTTATATACAGCCACTGAATTTCTTCTTCCCCACGGTAAGCTCTCTAAATGTTTCTAAGCACAGGCTCTCAGCCCCCGAGCCTGGATGTCTCAGCAGTCCTAATCGGGTACGGGGTTCCTGGAGGATTCCTTAAGAACCGCTAGTCTTCAGTCTGCATTGGAATCCTGAAGATGTTAGATCTAACAAAGGCAGCAACAGAATAGATGAACCAGCCAGCAGGAGGGGGAAGGCAAGCAGGCTAAAAGCAAAGCTTCCTACTTCGGTGTCCAGAAGGTATGGTCAGATTTAGGTGGATCTTCCTGTTTTAATAATCCAATGAAGGAAATCCCTCACAGGGATGCCTGGCAACTTGGGTTACAAACACAGTTAAGTTGACAAGCAAGATTAGCCATTACAGGGTGCTAATTCTCCCCTTTCAGCACAAACCTTCCAATCTGTGATGAGGCCACGGTCACACAGCTTCTGTCTAGCTCCTGGTACTTCTGGGAATCAGACACACTCATGACATGGGACTCTTGGCTGCGACCACAGCTCTGGATAGCCAGGGAGAGAATTATCTATACCGTATACATATGACCACAACTCCTGAAACATACACAGCAGGCATCTGTCAGGATCCATGGTGACTTGGAAGCTCGATATGGACTAGATGCTGGGTCTCTTGAATTATCTCATCACTCACAGACCTTAAATCCAGTCTCCACAGAGACTCCAGGATGTCACCGGCATCCCAGATAGAAAGCCACCTTTCACTAGATGGTTGGGTCCACCCACAAAGCCTCTATTTCTGGAAATAACACTGAACAAGGGAATGGAGCCTGCTTGGTGCTACAGGAAGCTGCTACACAGGAGAGGTGAAGAGGAGGAGGAGGGGCTGGTCTCCAGATCATTCCCACCCATGCTCTGCAAAATGGGACAGTGGATCCCCAGAGCCTCCAGCTCATCTCCAGACAGGGTGGCGATAGCTCTCGGGGGATGAGGGGAGCACAATGAAGTAACAAGTTCTCCAGGACGCACTTAAACTCTGGCTGTCCTGCTTGCCAGACATTTCCAAACACTGCTCCTTCCCTGAGAACCAGATCTCTAAGATGAAGGCTCCCCTGTGCCTCATACTTCATGTCTGAAGATCCCCAGTCTTTCAGAAGCTCCTAGTCACCTGCCTTGTGAGCCTATGACTCTCCTTTTATGCAGGGCAAGAGAAACCATGTTGGCCAGACAAGGGATTTCCTTCTGGGAGATTGCCCTCTCCTGCCTGCTCTCTGCTATGAGAGCTAGTAGTTTTATAGAATGTTTCCCTGGTGGAAGAGCCTAAGCCAGGGACATCTCTCTAGCTGGCCAGCTGCCACTGTGTCATGCAGCAGCTCTCCAGTGTCCGCCTCTGGGTACCTCAGGTAACATCCTGACACACCGGTGCATCTCTGTTGGCAGCGCCCAGGCCTAGTTCCCCAGATGTCAAAGCAGTGTCTCCTGAGTCATTCTGAAGTCATCCCTAGCTGAGTCATTTCCTAGCTCAATGGCTTCCTGGGGGTTGGTGTCCTCAAAGCCCCTCTGGGAGGTGGTTGTGATTGGCTGAGCCATGACTACCTACCACCTTCTCTGTCCCCTACATAGCACACCCACAAGGTATGTCTACACAGGTAGTAGCAATTAACAGATCTCAGTGAGCACCAAGGCCAGTTTCTGTCCTTGAAGTACAGGAAAAGGCTGGGATGTCAGTTAAACTGAAGGCTTACGGGTAATGGGAGCCCAAGACATGTCCTGTGTATAGGAAGAGAGAGCCTAGTACACCCAAACATATTACTTCCTTTCAAAAGAATGAGTCTCACTTCCCTAAGCCCTCCCCGTTGCCATATCCCACCCATGCCCTGCCTTCCACCCAACCCATGATGCAGCCAGGACAGGACTTCTTGTCACTGAGGACCTCAACTCCTTTTTTTCTTTTTTCCTTTTTTAAAATACCTTTTCTATTGATTTTATTGAGTTATACATTTTTCTCTACTCCCCTCCCTTCTTCTCCCCTCCCCTTCAACCCTCTTCCATGGTCCCCATGCTCCCAATTTACACAGGAGATCTTGTCTTTTTATATTTCCCATGTAGATTAGATCCATGTATGTTTCTCTTAGAGTCCTCGTTGTTGTCTAGGTTCTCTGGGATTGTTATTTGTAGGTTGGTTTTCTTTGCTCTATGTATAAAAGCCACTTATGAGTGAGTACATATAATATTTGTTTTTCTGGGTCTGGGTTACCTCAATCAATGGTCAAGATCAAGAACACTGATGACAACTTATGCTGGACCATTCTTACAGATGTATGATGGAATCTCAGAGATGTTTTGATTTACATTTCTCTGATGGCTGAGAATGTTGAGCTGTTCCTTACGTATCTTTCAGCCATTTTAGATTCCTCTGTTGAGAGGTCTCTGTTTAGGTCTGTACTCCATTTTTTTATTGGATTATTTGTTCTTTTGATGACCAATTTCTTGAGTTCTTTGTATATTTTGGAGATCAATCCTCTGTCTGATGTAGGGTTGGTGAAAATCTTTTCCCATTCCGTAGGCTGTCATTTTGTCTTGTTGAGCATGTCCTTTGCTTTACAGGAGCTACTCAGTTTCAGGAGGTCCCATTTATTAATTGTTGCTCTCAGTGTCTGTGATACTGGGGTTATATTTAGGAAGTGGTCTCCTGAATCAATGAGTTCAAGTGTACTTCCCACTTTCTCTTCTATGAGGTTTAGTGTGGTTGGCTTTATGTTGAGTTCTTTGATCCGTTTGAACTTGAGTTTTGTGCATAGTGATAGATATGGATCTATTTTCATTCTTCTACATGCAGTTATGCCAGGACCATTTGCTAAATATGCTTTCTTTTTTTCCATTTTATATTTTTTGCTTCTTTGTCAAATTTCAGGTGTTGTAGGTGTGTGGATTGATATCTGGGTCTTCAGTTTGGTTCCATAGGTCCTTCTGTCTGTTTTTATGCCAATACCAGGCTGTTTTCAGTTCTGTAGCTCTGTAGAAGAGTTTGAAGTCAAGGATTGTGATGCCTCTAGAAGTTCTTTTATTGTACAGGATTGTTTTGGCTATCCTGGGTTTTTTGCTTTTCCATATGAATTTGAGTACTGTTCTTTTGAGGTCCATGAAAAATTTTGCTGGGATTTTGTTGGGCATTGCATTGAATCCGTAGATTGCTTTTGATAAGACTGCCATTTTTACTATGTTAATTCTACCTACCTGAGAGCATGGGAGATCTTTCCACTTTCTGGTGTCTTCAATTTCTTTCTTCAAAGATTTAAAGTACTTGTCATACAAGTCTTCCACTTGTTTGGTAATAGTTACTCCAAGATATTTTATGCTATTTGTGGCTATTGTGAAGGGTGATATTTCTCTGATTTCTTTCTCAGCCCATCTATCATCTGTGTAAAGGAGGGCTACTGATTTTTTTTTGAGTTAATCTTGTATCTTGCTACATTACTGAAAGTGTTTATGAGTTGTAGAAGTTTCTTGGAAGAATTTTTGGGGCTACTTATGTAAACTATCATATCATCAGCAAATAGTGAGAGTTTGACTTCTTATTTTCCAATTTGTATCCCCTTGATCTCCTTTTGTTGTCTTATTGCTCTAGCTAGGATCTCAAGAACTATACTGCAAAGATATTGAGAGAGTGGACAACCTTGGAGGGCCTCAACTTCTAGTACATAATTCTAAATAGCCAGCAGCTAAGCTGAGATGGACAGGTAGCCAGGGCCCAAAGGACTTGTTTCTGTCACTGCACACAGCTGCCAGCACCTGTCTGCCACACTGATGGTTTGCTAAATGAAGAAGGAGATCTAGGTTCAAATCTAGGATAAGACATTGGCAGCTGTGAGCGCACAGAGAGGCCCTGGACATTATGTGGAAATGGAGAGAAACATAACACAGAAGAGGGCTGGGTAGAGCTAAAGGAACATCTGGAAAGATGAAGAGCACAGATGTTAAGCCCAGATGCCCATTCCAGAGAAACACATTCCAAGACCCCAATAGAGGAACCACACAAAGGGTGACATGGGGCACTATTTACACCAATTTGCCCTTGTAAATACATATATATGATAAAGTCTATTTTATAACAAAAGGGCAATAAAATATTAGAGGCAATTTGTCATGAAATTTAGCAACCTTAGCATTTGAGTTTTTTCCTTCCATACTAAATTGAAAGCCTAAAGGAATCACAGGTCCTCTGTAGGATATTCACACTTCAAGCAACATCTCTATCAGCTTAAGGATTTTAGAAACTTAACCACTGAGGTACCTCCACTGTTATCAGATAATGAGCAGGAAGAGACAGTACACAAGGGAAGCACTCTGGGCAAATGGCTGACAGCAAGACTCCATCCCTCCTCCCAAATAGCCTAAAATTTAAAACTAGAAAATTGTTACTTCTGGAATTTTCCGTATGGTATTTTGGGGAGAAGCTGTCATTGGATAACTGAAACCATAGACGTTAACATTCCGGAAATGAACTGCAGAAAGCAAAAGACTAGGATAGAGAGGCTGAAAAGTATGGATGGAGGACTACTGCAGATCGGAGAGAAAGGACCCCAGCAGACCATGGAGAAAAGACTAGAGCGGATCACGGAGAAAGGACTACAGCAGACCACAGAGAAAAGACTAGAGCAGACCACGGAAAAGGACTACAGCAGACCACAGAGAAAAGACTAGAGCAGATCACGGAAAAGGACTACAGCAGACCACAGAGAAAAGACTAGAGCAGATCACGGAAAAGGACTACAGCAGACCACAGAGAAAGGACTGCCGCAGACCACAGAGAAAGGACTAGCAGACCAAGTCCAAGGTAGCTGTCTACGTCAGTCTTTAATTGTTCTCCTGATTGTGCACTCTGATACCCGTGCAACATGAACATAAAACCATCTCCTTCCTCTAGGGATTTGTGTGGTGTTATAGGTGTAAGAAGTGGACTCCCCCAGCATTAGTGAAAAATGAGGATTCATAGAGATCTTTTCAACATGGGGTTTGAGGTGTCTTAGAGAGGATAGTTCTTCAGGCAGTGATAGGATGGAAGTTCTTCCCTGATATAAGGTTGCATACCATGAACCTCTAATGTGGGAGTCCCCTCTGTGTGTTGCTTGTATTGGTTAATGAAAAATAAACTGCCTTGGCCTGATAGGACAGAACTTAGGTAGGCGGAGAATACAGAACTGAATTTTGGGAGAAAAAGAAGAGACAGAGAGACACCATGGATCTGCCAGAGACAGATGCTGGGAATTTTACCTGGTAAGCCACTGCCACTTGGCGATACACAATTAATAGAAATGGGTTAAATTAATATAAGAGTTAGCCAATAAGAAGCTAGAGCTAATAGGCCAAGCAATGTTTTCATTAATATAGTTTCTGTGTGGTTATTTTGGAGCTAAGCTAGCCGGGTGGCCGGGACAAACAAGCAGGCCCTCCTTGCAACAAACCCCAAAGCAGACACCCATACACACACCCAAGATGGTGGCATTTTGACCCCACCAATCTCTATTCCCAGGCAGCCCCAAGTTCTAGGCAGTGAACAGCACCAAGCACAGAGAGACCATTGCAGGACTGCTGGCAAGGGCTAAAATAAGGGCTATGTCCAAGACGGCAACTCCTCCAGCTCTGCACCCCAATGTTCCTAGGCTAAAATAGGCCCCACAAATAACAGACCCCAGGTTAAGGCTTGGCATCTCAAAGCTCTTTCTACTCCAGGTGACCAGGGTGGAAGAGGCACCAAAGGTAACACACGACCTTCACCTTGGATATGAACTTCCAGGGTGACAGAACTACAGAATGGTAGTTCAGACCTTTAATTCCAGCACTTGGGAGGCAGAGGGGAGTGGACTTCTATGAGTTTAGGCTATCCTGGTCTACACAGTGAGACTCAAAACAGCAAATGAAAGGACTGGACTAGTAGCCTAAAGGCCCTCTGTACCTCACTCATTAATGCCTCTGCCAGCTCTGCCACCTGGTTCTGCAGAGACAGGTACAGATGGTCCCTTATGTTCTAGAAGGAGACCCAACAGTGAAGGAGAGAGAGGCTAGCAGTCCCTTTTGGATCTTTTTGTGACAAGATGGTGATAAAGTCTTTTCACCTGTCAGGGGTGGTGGCATGCACACTCCCGTCCTTCTAGCACTAGAGAGGCTGCTGTGCGAGGCGGGGATGAGATCTCAGGTTCAAGGGAGCCCTAGGCTACACAGTGAGACCAAAACCCCAAGGGCTGGGCACGCAGCTCAGTGGCACTGAGTCCGGAGAATGAACCTGGAAGTCTTTGTACAAAGCCTACCAAATTATCATACCCCTGAAAACAAACTTGCTGGCACATGCAAAGATTAGAACAGTCCCCTCCACATATGCACAAACCTTGAACATATAGCATGTAGAATACACAAAAGGAAGAACACATTGCACAAATGACCCAGGAAAGCTCCGTCCCTCCTACATGGATACCCTTTGAGCCTCTAAACTTTCACCCCTGCTCCATCTCACCTCCTTCCTTGGAAGTGTGTTCTTCTCACTACATTCTCGTGTTTCACTTGCCACTGTCTACATGACGCTGTCCAATTCCTTGTTGGAACACAAGTGCCTCCAGATCCGTTTTGAACCCCAATATCCATCAATATCAGTGTAGCACTTACCAAACACATGAATGCTCTGGGTTCATCCACTGCAAAATAAATGCATATACGTGTGTGTGTGTGTGTGTGTACCCATAAAATCCACTAAGCCTTTGACCTTGGGGTTTTCTTCAGAAATATAACAGGCACGATGCCACTATCCTGATTTATCGAGCACTCAGTCCAAGAACAGTCAGTCCTGGGCCAGGGCAGCCCCCAAGAAGATCCAAATAGAAACTCTGATCTGGTGGTCCTACCTCAGCCTTTGAAAATAAATTAAACTCATCCCATGGCTGGATCTGCATCTGGCTTCTTCTCCTGAAGGATTTTTTTCTCTCTCTCTTCCTACCAAAAGGGTTCAAAAGTTTAGAGCTGATTTGTATTCCAAGCACCAGGCAGACTGCTGCAAAGCCGCCTCTGTGGGGGAGGCTGATTGAACAGCCAGCCTGGGGCAGGCGCTGCTCTCCAGAACTGCTAGGGCTTCCCGGGTGTCGCTGTTGCTCTCCCCTCCCCAGTCTTAGCCTCTCTAACCCTCCTGTCCCTGCTGGGAGCTGCTGCTCTTTGTGATGATAACAGCTGATCTGCGGGCAGCAGTGGAATGCTGGGGGAATCTCCAAGGAATACCACTCGGGCTCTTTCAAGCACTTCATTTGCATACATTTGTATAAGTTATGCAGCGGTATACACTTCTCTTTAACATTGCACCCTAATGAAATCACTCAGATGGGCACATTAGAAATGGGATTTACTCTGGGAAGGCTGACCCTTTGCCTGTTAAATCATTTGAATGATCATTTGAATATATTGGCACCAGTGGCACAAGGAAAGGGCTCTGACTGGTGTTTTCAGAATTAATGAACCAGCTTGGCTACCTCTTGGGGAGGAGGAGAAGGGGAGCATGGAGGATGTAGTAAACAGTCTTAGGCATTTTGAATCTAAGGCTAGAACATCCCAGCAACAGCATGAACCTCAGTCCTGAGGCCTTTCCTGGAGTCAAAAGCCTTCCTGGAAATTCTCCCAGGCAACCTTCTTTCAGGAGCCCTTAGAGTACCTCTGTGGAGACAGGAGAGTTGAAGCAAGCCAAGCAAGAGGGCACAGCTCCTAAAGCTGTCAGCAGCCCCTGTGGAAGGAGGGACACCAAGGGGAGGCTCTGCTGGGGCCGGTGACAAATGAAGGGCTACCCTGGAGGATGGAGGAGCGGCTTCAGTTCCGATGCAGCTCCAGGTGCTGTTCAGGGTACCCAAGCCTCCAGGAGCAAATGGGATTCAAAAATGCATTGGAGGGGTAGCCTGGCAGAGAAGGACCTAGGCAGGGGAGCCCCTGGCAAAGGCCTCCCACCTTACTATTTCGTATTTCACAAAGCTTATAATTTATTCTTTGTGAAAAGCTCCAGCTCAAGACAGACAGAAGCTAATCCAGAAGTGTAAGACTCGCTCTGGGTTATTCTGCTTATAGAGGACAACACAAAAGTTAAGTGTTCAAGTCCCAAAGCCCAGCCCTGCATGCCTGCCGTGAGTCCATTTATGGCACAGTGGAAACCTTCTCTTAGTATATCTTGTCCAGGCATGGCGTGCTTCTCAGGGAGCATGGCCTGGTGTTATACCCAGACCCACGAGTCCCCCCAAACCAGCAAGGAGAGCAAGTCCTGTATGTAAAAGCAAAGAGCCTTTATCCTTACACAAGTTTGTAAACTGTCTGTGTGCCCAAGGTATTGGCACAACCAGAGAGCCCTGAGTATAGTTGGGATAGGGTTTTTATAAAAGCAGAAGGATTTTTAAGGTTCAGGACCCCTGATTGACTGACATTTGTCTAGAGGTGTCCTGGTGAAAAGGGATGGGTTGATCCCTGGCAGGTGATCCTATCTGCAATGGTTGGAACGTTAGGAATTTCCTTCGAATGATCTGTTCCTGGGTGGAGCATGGGTGGTCTCAGTTTGTGGTCTTTCTTGGAACCAAGTATTGCCTTAAGGGCAAACTGAGACTCAGACCTATCTTCCTGTTGGCCTATAGAGCCTGTCTTGGCAGGTGTATATCAAGCTGCCCTGGGTCCTACACCTCACAAGGAACAATGGAGTGTGACCCTCTGAAGCCACCCAGTCTCTGAATAGGCCCATTCCTCTGCCTCTACCTCAGGGAGAATCCAGCTTTAATCCCATAGCCTGGTGGTTGCCTCCAGCTGCCAAGCTGGCAGAGGGTCCATATTATCCCTCTTCTGAACCAAGACAAAGACCAGCAAGCATAGCCCACCTGCCAGGAGTCAGAAGACACCCAGCAGTCCCTGGCCAGGTCAGATATCAGAATCACCAGTCAGAACAGCCATGGAAGATCAGCTATAATGGGCAGGGGTCTAGCAGCTCCAGCCCCGAGAGAATGTGAGAATGTGACCTTTGACCTCACCCCTGCTTTCAGCCCTGCAAAGCTGGCAGCTGGAATAAACAGGAAGTTGCTCTTTTGTTACAGGAAGCCATCAGAGATGGCACAGTTTGCAGCCAACTGAAAATCTTTATTCCAGCTGGCTGAAGCTACTCGGGTCCCAAGTGCAGCCCTGAGCGTTTAGACCAAGGGGGTGTAAACCACATTCTGTTACGTCAGCCACTGCAGGAGGAGGTTAGTACAAGCGGGCAGTTTAAAAGAAGTTCAGATATGCAGTTACCTGCTTAAGTTCCTAGAAGAGAGTTGGGTAATCTTCCATGGAATTCTATATCAAGGAGATCCAAATTCTAGTTAAACCTGAAATGGCCTGAGCAAGAATACCAGATGGAGGAGCCTTGGCACTGCCTTCCCCTGTCACTCTGATCTCAGCCAGCCTCTCGGTCATGCGTGTATTTCACCTTTCCCAAAAACACGTGTGGATGCCATGTTTGGGGTTGAAGTCACATGCTCTCCTTCATGCTCCTTTGGTTTTTTTTCCAGGGGTGGAGTGGAGACAGGGTTTCACTGTGTGGTCCGGACTGACCCGGAACTTGCTTTGTAGACCAGGCTAGCCTTGAACTCAGACTCACAGAGATTGGCCTGCCTCTACCCCACCCATTCCCCATGCTGGAATTAAAAGCATGTGCTCTACAAATTCATCTAAAGCAAAGATTTGGTGGAGGGGGAAGCAATAAGTGGCTTCCAGGATCACTTTGCCCCTCAGGGCTTCGGTCACTGACCCAGAACTATGTTCCATGCTCCCTCTGCTCTCATCCTTAGTGGCATCAGGGTCATCTAAACTGCCATCTACATAAGTAAGCTTTGCCTATCTAGAGGGGTCTTACTCTTTCCCTGTGCAAAGACGCAGGCCTGTCAAAAGGGAACCCCATGTTCCTCGGGCAGCTTTATATATTGTATGGGTCTGTAGCCACATGCCATTTGCCATCGGATTAGAGACATGTCTGCACTGAGTGCAAGAGTGTCACACACCAGGGCCCTGTGTCACCATAACAGCATTGACAGCCAACATTCCTGTGAATGTGGAAGCCCCATTGAGCTGAGTTCAGATTCTACCAAAGTAGAAGGTTATTAGTTAACTTTTCCATAGCTGCCATTAAACACAATGACCAAAAGCAACAAGGAGGAGGAGGTGGTTTATTTTGGCCTATACTTCCAGCTGAGACTCAGTCCGTTGTGGTAGAGAAGATGCAGGGCAGGAATGGGAAGCTGACTTATCATATTGCACTCAGGAAACAGAGAGAGAGACAGAATACGAATAGGGAGTAGCACCAGGCTATAAACACTCAAAGCCCACTCCCAGTGACATACTTTGTTCATCAAGGCTCCACCCCCAAAAGGTTCCATAACACCTCCAAACAGCACCACTGACTGGGAACCAAGAGACACCATGAAGCCACCAGAGACAGACTTGCCGAATCTTTCCAGGTAAACCACTGCCCCGTGGCGATACACAGATTAAACTAAGATGTAAGAGTTAGCCAACAAGAAATTAGAGCTAATGGGCCAAGCGGTGTTTTAATTAATACAGTTTCTGTGTAGTTATTTCGGGTGTACGCTAGCCAGGTGACCAGGACGAACAAGCAAGCCCTCCCTCCTTTGCAACAATTGGTTGAACTACTTGAGCCCATGATGATGCTTCTCATTCAAACCACCACACACGACTTCTTGCTATACCAGATGAGGCAGACGGTCTGGCAGTATCATTCAGGGGTCAGGAACTCAGAGGTGAACACAGAGCCTGGCTGAAGGGTGTGGCCATGTGACTCTCCCCATTTGTTTTTTCCCTCTGCAGGCAGGACATGCGCTCTGAGATCTAGTCTCTCAGAAACCTCCCACCCCTCACCCTGGGCTCACTCCTGGAACACCCCAACCTCCAGCTAGTGTCTGGAGCTCGTATGGAAGATTATTCTTGAAATCTTGGATTTTAATTTGTTACTGTAAAATTTCTCAAGCACCGAAGACTTCCAGGGTCCCTCTCAGCCCCTGCAAGGTTGGCATATTCACACCATAGCTTCCTTATAGACAAGAATCTTTAGATTAAATTTGTATTCCTGAGTAGCCAGGATTTGACTGTGGGGAAGGGCCTTCCAATTAGGAGAGGAGAGACATTTAGACAAAAGACAGTTGTGAATGGACACACCGTCTCTACTTCTCATCACCCCGGGGCCTTGCTGTATAACCTGCTTTCCCTGAGGCTGCCTTTAAAATGGGCCACAAATGAGGTGCATCTAAGTTGTAGGAACTGAGAGTGTTGCTATCATGCCGAAGGCTGTAGAGGAAAGCATCAGCAGAGTGGCCAGTCCCTTCTGAAGTCCGAGGTAGCCATTCCCCAACTGCCCCCTGGTTTAGCTGACAAGTAAGTACTTCCTTCTTCCCATGGTGCTCTCTCTGTGTGTCCCCATAGCCCCTTCCCTGGGTGTCTGTTTCCCATTTCCTTCCATTAATAAAGATACCAGTTTAGGACTGGCATTATATAAACTAAATCTGCAAGGCCATCGTGGTCTGCTTACAATGCCGCCATCTGAGCTCTGGGGCCACATAAACTCCCAGTGCTGGGAAGACCATCGTGTATACTCCATTCTAAAGCATTTCTGTTAGTATACATTGTCATAAATTAACTTAGGTAACTTGCTATAAGGACATTCCTCCTGGGAAATAATCCCCAATTTTCGTGACATCCTGAAAAATGTATGAAAAACTATGAAGCTGTCTTTAAAAATACTATTAATTGAAAACTTCACAAAAAGCACTTTCTGGTTCCCTAGTGATATTTTTTTTCCAGCCACGTGTGAGACATTGTGGATATTGCTTCCCCTTCAGCCCCATAGCCGTCCTGTAATACAGCTATTAACATTTACCTTGTGTGTTTGTATTTATACACGAGTATACATATGTCTGTGCAGGCAGACATGTACATGTGTGTGGGCTACATGTAGAAGCCAGAGAACAACACTGTATGTTCTTCAGGCTCACATCTTTTCTTTCTTTTTTGAGACAAGGTCTCTGACTGGCCTATAACTCACCGAGTGGGCTAGTCTGGCTGGCTGGCAAGCCCTAGGGATCTTCCTGTCTCCTCTTCCCAGTACTGGGATGACAAGCATCCATTTTTTTAGTTGGGTTTTAAGGACTAAACTTAGTTCTCTGCACTTGCAAAACAAGTCTTTTTCCAACTGAGCCATCTCCTTGGCACCCAGCTTGTCCCTTACGCAGGGATCGAAAGTGAAGCCTTGCGAATTGATAGCATGCTGAAAGAGAGGATTTATCAGCCAGGAAGGTGTATCTCAAGCCTAAACCTGTCTTACTTTGGGGATAGAGACCTTCTATCCATGTGTGGCTGACGTTTGTATCAACACACAGACACTAAGCATGTCTGTATGTGATTTCTACTGTGAGGCCCCTTCTCCAGCCATGGCCTCAAACTGAGGCTGCCCCTGCTGAGGTCCTTACATTCTGCAGCTGAGGACAGAATCCCATGAAGCCAATCAGGAATGCCTGTTCCTGCTCCAGTCAAACCATTAGCACCAGCCATAGAAATGCCTGCTAGTTGCTCAGGACTCAAGCTATACCCTGTCACTTCCTGGAAATCTTCAAGACATTAAAAGCTACGTGGGTACCATCATGTGGCATAGACTCAACTATAGATTCCTGTTGCAAATGTCCTTTACAGACACTACCAGGCCCTCTGAGGCTTTCCTGCCCACCTTGCTTCTTGACATCACCAGCCTGCATAACAGGAGTTAGGACTTGAAATTAACACAGGAGTGATTTAGAGAAAGACGTGACAGGTGCCCTAGACTCCATCCCTAAAGACCAATTCACTACATTCTCAGTGGAGGCAACCATTGCCTTAAGGCACACTTGAACCAGGTAACCCACTGGTGACTACCAAGAAGCTCAACAAGGTTGGATGACTTGTGAGATGGCTTCTAGAAATGGCATGTTCCTCAAGTCAAAAGGGGGAAGAAGATAGATTTTACTTTCTATGTTTATTTTTAAAGTTGCCAAAAGGCCTGCCCTTCTCCAGGGCACTCTAGCCCAATCTTTGAGAAGGGTGGAAGGGTGTGATCCTCGTGCCTATTCGCTTGTTGAGGACCAGCAAAGGTGTGTGAAGGGTCTCCATGAAAAGGCAGAAGTAGTCGAGCAACAAAGAAAAAAAACACCGGGGAAAGCGCTCTCAGAAGCGCTCTTGCTAATTGTGTAGTTTGTTTGGGCCCGTAATTACAGGACTCATTTTTGCAAACTCACATCAAGAAAGATGACATGAAGAAGGCTCCCAGCGCAGACAAACGGAGCCTAGAGCCTCGGTGGTGTGGGGGTCGTGTGTCGGCTATAATTGGCAGGATGTGTTTTGACTTGTTCTCCCGCAATGTGATAATCGTGTGCCAGAGAGGTAAGCGGGTAATTGCATTTCCCAGCCTTTAGAACCGCGTGCGCAAGTTGTACAGCCACCTCCCTTTCATCTTTTCAATAGCCCACGCTGCTATTGACAACAGACACTTGAACTGTGGCATTTTACTTCTTTTATGGCACAGATCTAAGAGAAAGGGAGGTTTGTCTTGCAAAGGTAACTTCCCAAAATGGTCCCTGGTGGGGAAGGGAAAAGCCAAGCCTCCCATTCTGAGGTTTATTTAATTACAAAGAATAATTGGAGAGGGGATGAAAAAATAACATCAAAACAAAATGCGGCTGACAGCCCGAAGGTAACATTGGAAAGCCTGCTGACCCGAGGTGCCTGGCACACTTTCTTTTACAGCACCTGAATAAAACAGAAAAAAACAACAGCGATTTCCCTGGGGGATTTGAAGAGGGTGCTGGAGTTCAGCAGCGATGTGGCGGGGACACCAGGGAACACAGGTGAGCCACAGCCTTAGAGAGAAGAGAAGGAAGCTCACAGAATGCACAATCCCACTTCCTGACATCAACCCTGAACCACAGGGGACTCCACCCCAAAGGGGAATCAGGAGGCTCAATTGTCAGGACTCATACCACAAACATGGAGCACGCGCTGTTGGAAAACCCTGGGCCTATCTGAAGAGCTCCCGTCTAGCACAAGATGGCCTTACCCAGAAAGAGCCTAGTGGATGCTCTGCCCCACCAAAACTCTTGTTGCTCAGTCCAGCACTGCCTGAAACCCTGCCCACCCAGGCTCTTGGGATGGAGATAAACTGCCGACTTAATTACTGAGCTGATCCATCCCTGTGAAACAGTCAAAAACCCTGCCTACCCATACATGGCCCTGAGACAACCTACCTGAACAAGTGAACCTCCAGAGACCCAGGAAGATCACCTGAGCAATGCTCACACCTTGATATGTACCCCAGTCTGCTACCAGAGGTTCTGTGTCACATGTCTCTGTGCTCATGGGAGGGGCACTGCCTACACATCACCCTTAAATTAGCTGACACCTGCCTCTGTCACTGGAACAACTGCTTTAGCTTCTGCCATGTTGGCCTTCCAGGGCAACCCCTCCTTTCCAGACCCACAGAGATGGAATGGTTCCCTAGAGCCAGGCACACTGTATCCAAGGCCATCAACCTACCTAAGAGAGAGCTATTCCAGCCACAGTCAAGTCCTGCCCAGGCCACAGAGGCCTTCACACACATCACTGACAGTGCACTCAAATATCTACCTGAAACCAACACTGTCATGGCTTCTCCAACCAGCACCATTGGTTAGCTCCTAGTTGGTTTGCTACTAAAGTCATTCTGTAAACGGTAAGACAGCTGTCCCTCCAGATGCGTGACAATCAAGGAAGAGTCTCAAGAAGCATGATATCACGCTGGCACTAGGTCCTTAGGTCTGGAAACTTGACTCTTGGTTTTCCTGTATTGTAGAGTAAGTTAGGAAATTGGTACACAAAAATAAATGCATTTATAGTTTCTCCAAATCGAGTGGGGGAGGGCATCTAATTTCTGTGGTCATTTTATAGACCATATACAAATTCAACTGTGAATCAGGATAATCAGCCCTTTTCTGGGCCATATGAGCTGGGCCAGAAGTTGCGTCTACTCTGTTATAGAAACTGTTTCTTATTCAAGTCTGGAACAAGGAGAATTAGATGGATTGTTGTTTGATTTAGTTTGGTTTCCTTTCTGGGTTTTCAAAACAGGGTCCCTATGTGTAGCCCTGGCTGTCCTGGAACTCACTCTGTAGATCAGGCCAGTCCCAAACTCACAGAGATCACCTACCTCTACTTCCCAAGTGCTGGGATTAAAGGCATGCACCACCACCACCCCATATGAGAATTAAGTTTTAGACATCCCCGATTTTCAGAAAAGAAAGAATCTTGGGTTGTGGTGGGATGAAGAATCTCACCCATCCTAGCCCTTCCTGGAAGCATCTTTTCATCCTAAGTCCCCTCCTTTCGCAGGTGGAGAATCTTTTGTGTCTTTTCTTTGAAACTCAACTTGAAGCTCCAAACTTCTGTGTTCCTGTTGAACACATCAGCTTTACAAAGTGAAAAAAAAAAAAAGCAATTGTCTACCAACTAAAGGTAGGAGCACGAAGTGTATCTCTTTAAAATAGAGACAACTCTGTGGCTAAAGGCACTTGCTGCTCTGTTCTAAAAGGACCTAAGTTTAGTTCCCAGCACCCATACCAGACAGCTCACAACTGCCTGTAACCCCAGCTTTAGGGGAATCTGATGAACTCTTCTGGCCTCATTGGGTACACACACACGCACACGATATACGCACATATACACATGTGGGCTACCCTCACATAGACATACACAGAGACACATAAAAAAAAATAAATCTTTAAAATATCTCCTCTCTCACCAGGGCTTACCTATAGGATCACAGTCACCACATCTCTCGAGCAGTGGTTCTCAACATGTGGATCACAACCCCTTTGGAGGGGTCAAATGGCCCTTTCATAGAGATTGCATATTAGATATCCTGCATATCAGAGATTTACATTACAGTTCATAACAACAAATTTGCAGTAATAAAGTATCAAGGAAAATAATTTTATGGTTAGGGGTCCCCACAGCATAAGGAACTATATTAAAGGATCACAGCATTAAAAGGTTGAGAGCCACCACTCTAGAGGTAAATACTAACTCTCTGGAACCTGCTTGAACAAGAATTCAGAATCACAACTATAAGGAATGCCAGTGGGTATCCGAAGGGAAGAGAAGAGAAGGAAGGGGAAGGAGAGGGAGGGGAGGGGAGGGAAGGGAGGGAGCTTGATAATAAGTGCTGAAAATTTTCAATCTTGAGAAAGCTATGGACATCTGGGTCCAGAACACTCAAAGGAAGCCTAGATTCAACCAAAAAAGTCCTCACTGTGATATATTACACCCAGGGTTTGACAAATGGATGGTGTGATAGAGTCCTAAAAGCCAAACCTGCTGACCAAGAATACCATACCCAGCACAGCTACCCATCAGAAGTGGGGGAGTTATAAAGTCTTTCCAAGACAAGCAAAAATGGGAAGAATTCACCACCACTGGACCAACCTTCCAAGAAGTGCCTGCAGAAGTCCTATCCTACCAGTGAGTAATAACTACCACAAAAAACATGTCAAATTAGAATACCCATGAACAGCAGACCAGCGCAGCAAACCACAAAGGTAACAAATAAGAAGAAAGGAAGGAACAAAGAGTGTACAAAAGAGGTAGAGATATTAAGAGCACAAGAATGGGTCTTCATTTTCAATAATAGCCTTTGAATGCAAACATTTAATTCTCCAAATGAAAAAAAATACAGGTTAGCTGAACATATTTTTAAAAAACAAGGTCCAAGGACCATCCTGCCTAGAAGAAGCTTGTCGCAACAGCAAAGACACGTATGACCTAAAAGTGAAGAGATGGAAGAAGGCAGTTCACAAAAAAGGAAGCAACTGTGGCCAGGCATCATGGTATCAGTCATGACCATAACTATTAAAAGAGGTGAGGAGGATTACTATCTAATGAGGTATCAATTCATCCATAGAAACTAAGCCAGAACAATATGTAGACTGATGCTGGAGCAGTCAGTTATACAAGGGAGAGGCAAACCCTAGGACAATAATTCAATGCCTCCTGTGCATCAATAGATCACCCAGACGCCAAGCTCCATGACAGACTTCTCAGCAGAGATATGACAAGCCTGCAGAATGGTGTGAGGTGGTGGAAAGATACTTAGATTTAAACTAAACTATAGAACAAAGGGACTGAGCAAACACTCACCAGACATTTCATCAACAGCTGCAGAACGTATGTTGTCCTTATCAGGACATAGGGCATTCTCGAGGAGACACCCCATACCCAAGCCAGACAGAATCCAATGTGAATCCAACAACCAAGCTCCCAGATGGAGTTCTCAACAAGCAAGTCAAGGCCAACAGTACAACTGAAATACCCAACACGCTCGAGTAGACTTTACGCCAGGAATATAAGGGTGGTTCAACACATGCAAACCAATAATTCATCACCACCCATAATGAAGAACTAACGTCACATGACCATTTCAATTTACAGAGGAAAGATACAATGTGATCCAATATCCTTTTATAATAATTTGAAAAAAGCCCTCAACCAGTTGAGTACAGAAGGAAAGTACCTTGACACAGTAAAGGCTGGCTACCAGAAGCCTGTGAGCAACATTACTGTTTCCTCTAAGATCAGAGAAAAGATAAGGGTTTCTGTGGTGTCCTTTACAAAGAGGATTAGCTAAAGGGGGAAGACCTTGCTTGAATGTGGGTGAGACCATTCCAGAGACTAGAACCTGGATGAATTAACAGGTGGAAAGAAGAAAATCACTGATCTCTCTCTCTCTCTCTCTCTCCCTCTCCCCCTCCCCCTTCCCCCTCTCTCCCTCTTCCCCTTCCCCTAACCTCTTTTCTTTTCCTCCCTCCTGCCCTCCCTCCTCCTCCTCTCCCCTTCTCCCCTTTCTTCTTCTCTCTCCCCTTTCTCACTCATGGCTGCTATGGTATTGGTCATTCCCCACCATGCACTTCCTCAATAGGATGAATGGAACTCATGTGTCAAAATTGATTATCTCCCCTTGTTTTTCTCAGACAGTTGTCGCAGGGCTGAAAAGTCTTCCTCATGCATCATTTAGCTAAGAAAGGGTCAATATATAAGGAATTCAAACAACTCAGTAGGAAAAAAACCTATAATTTAATTAAAAGGTAGGCAAATGATATGACTAGACATTTCTCAAAAGAAGATATACAAGTGTGCCACATATAAATAATCATGATCAATATCAGCAATCATCACAAGATGAAATCAAAACAACAGTATGATGTGATTTATCAAAAAGATTAAAGGCAATAAATGTTGGAAGGGTATGAATGAAGGGGAACTCTCCTACTATCGGTAGGAGTGTAAATTACAAAGGCCATTATGGAAAAAACAATAGAAGTTTCTCAAAAAAATAAATAAAATTGGAAGGTGAAGAGAGAATTTATAAAAGTCTTTATTACAGGGATTCAAAGGGAAAATGGAGACTTACAAAATACAGGGCAAGGGGGAAGCCTCAACAACGAGAAACAGAGCTGACATGATTTGGTGCACACCCAATGGAAATGAACAAAGTATGTAAAGAAGGATTGGCACTCACCTTTGTTACAGCACTGCTTACTGTAGAAGCAACCAAGACGTCCACTGACTAACGAGTGGATACAGAAAGTGAAACATGGCTGCGTAGAGGGTCGGTTCATACATACACACATGGAATACATGCAACCGTGAGAAAATTAAGTTCTGTTATTCTTAGCGGCATAGCAAACTGGATCTTATGGTATAATGATGTACAGAAACTTAAAAGTTCATCTTGGAAAAGTTACCACAACCTGAGAAGTGGGGAGACATGGATGGCCCAGAGGTGCAGCAGGATAGGAGAAATGGCTTCTAGTGTGTTCTGGTGTTCATTATAGTGTGTAGATCTGTGGCTGCTACAGAACCCTGGCAAAGATTCTTACTACAAAAGACTCTGTGCGGAGCTATCCTATCTAAGGACAAACAGCAAACCATCTGACAAGGATTCTCTTTATTTTATTTTATATTTTTTGAGGATTCTCTTTAAAACACAAATAAATCAGATCCAAGCAACAAAATTCCATTTTCTCCTTTCTCTTCTGAGTCCCCAATTTGTGCAACAGGAAAGAACCCCAAGGGGCTGGAATTCAGAAGGAAAGGCCAGACTACAACTCCAGCTGACAGTGTTCAGTTGACTATCTCAGACTAAGCAATAGATTAAGGATGCTTCTAATATAAAGAAATTATATGTCTCGAGTGATAGGTGTGGCGATGACAGCAATCTGGTTATTACACAGGGTTACACATGTTAAAATGTCGCACAATAATACATATGTACAGTTAGCACACATCAATTGAAAATAAAAGATATCTTAACATGCAGATGTAAGTAACAAACATGCTAGTGATTTCCAGTTAAAATTGACCCTAGGCCTAAGGCTTCCTCCTTCTTCAGATCGACTGTGCACACAGAATTACGATGCAAAGAGGATTCCATCCTGGTCTACAGCACAGACTGGGGTGTGCTTTCCTCCACACCGTGGTATCCTGACTCCTTCTTCCTGCTGCCATCTGTGACACCCATCTCAGAGGATCTCCATCTTTGCTCCCAACCAACCAATCCCACCAGGACCCTTTCCACAGAGCAAAAATAAGGTACAATCCAACTTATGGGATTCCGTGTGAGAAATTGTGTGTGAGCTTTTGCGTGCTGACAAGCAACTTCTCTTCGTTCTCCCTTCTGAAGCCCCAGGGTATGCAGCAGGCAGCAGATCCAAAGGGTTGAGATTCAGAAGGAGAAGCTGCCCCCCTCCCCATAGCAAGGGGGTGCCATGGCTCTGAACTGGAAGAAGCCGTAGAACCAGACTGCAGTCTGGCACACGCCACCGCTCTCCCTCTTTCTGCTGCTGATTGCCCATGACGAGGATGCCCAGGCTGGCAGAAAGTGCTTATCTGAGAATGTTCCCCAGGCTGATCATAACTGATGCAGTGTGCCGCGTCAAATCGCTTCCTGTTTCCTGACTGCGGATGAGAACGTGTGAGCAGAGCAGACAGCCTTTGCCACATCTCGGAGCCCGTCATCCTGAACAGGTTGCAGCCTTGCTTCATGCCTCCTGCTCAGCCTGGCTGACACCCACCCCACCCGGGGCTGGTCTTGGCTCACTGGAAAAGCTGTGTACTGGGTTGGGGAGATACCGAGATAGACCCCACAGCAAATAGCTTTACTGGAGCAAGCTCGTGAGTTGCAGCGTCTACAGGATGCCAACAGAGTCTTACTGCATGACTCTCTATGCTAAGCGATCATGTCTAAAGTGCCTCTTTCCACAGACGACCTTAACGTGTCCCTTCCACCTCGCTACCTTTGCTCACCACCAGTCATTGCCCACTCTAGGAACTTCTCATCAGGTGGGCACTTACACACGCTCTTTGTTTTATTCAATTCACACTCAAACAAAATGAACCTTAGAGAAGTAAATAATGAAGTCATATGGGCTACAAACATCAGGGCTAATCCTGGACACCCTACCCACAGTGACCTACTCCACACAAAGACTACCCCTCAGCACAGGGTGTTCCTGTCTGCCTGCTGGACTCATGTGCTAACTTCACATTAATCATTCTAAGAAAATATCCTTTGACCTAAAAACCCTTCCTTAGGAAGAGTTTCTGGCCCTTTCCCCAGCATCCCGAGTCCCTCGTGTGTCTGCCATCATTGCAATGACGAGAGGTGTAGCAAGACCTAAAAGGTTGAGCACAGTCTCAGTCATTACACAACTACCATTCAGATAAACATAGCTAGACCACTAAGAAAGGTGCTCCAAATAAGAAGGAGGCAGGAAGAGAACGTAGGTAGATTCTGAACATCGAGATCACTCCCGATGAGTGGGCCTCCCAAGGAGACTACCACCAGAGAGAGGCAGAAGCTGTGAAGCTATCTGCAGGAAGAATCTTCCAGAAGATACAGTGTAGAGTTTTCTCATGAGCAGACAGGCAAGAGAATGAGGAAGGCTGAGGAGAGCCAAGGAAAGTACCGTAGGTGACAGTCAGTTCGTAGGGCATCAGCCACCATGGTGAAGACCTCAGGCATTTACCTGGGCCTGACAGAACACTAAAAAGGTTCCAAGCACCAATCCGAAGAGACCAGGTAGTGCTGGGTTGAGAAAAGACTTAAATCTTCAGGAACAGGAGTGGAGATACTTGGGAGGCTGAGCCGAAAATTCAGAGGAAGGTAATATGTCAGGGGTGGTGGGAAGCCAGTTAGCACTGAGGACTTTTCAGGGTTGCCTGAACATCAGAAGGGCAAAGCTAAGCCACTAGAGGTCAGGTAGTGGTGGCACACACCTTTAATCCCAGGATTTGGGAGACAGAAACAGACAGAGCTCTGTAAATTCAAGGCCACCCTGAGCTACACAAGATCAGTGCAGAAACAAATCCAGGTGGTGGTGCCTCACACCTTTAATCCCAGCACTAGGGAGCCATATACTTTTAATCCCAGCACTAGAGGTAATAGAAAATGAGAAAAGAGAGACTTAGTCTGCGGTAGCCTAGCCTTGGTAGAATTAAGACTTCTCTAGTGGCTTGACTGCTTTGCTTTTCTGGTTTTTTGGGTTGAACCCCTATATCTGACTCTGGGTTTTTATTATTTGTACTACAAGGTAGGGGATAGGAAAGCCCAGAGCTTTGACAGCTATATGTCACAGGATTCCATAGAATAGGCACAAGCCCAGTTTAGGAACTCCAGGAACTTCAGAGGTAACGTGTCCTTGCTTCGGAATGAAGCCTTGTTCCTAATGCAGGAAAACCTTCTAAAGATGTAAGATGGTACCATGAACCACCACAGCGCATGCTCACTAGGGTCCTAGTAAGTCATCCTGCCAGCGCTGTGCTATGGACTTCGAGGCTCCATTTGTTTTGCTTTAGTTAGTTTTACACCTACTCATAAATGATCCAAAACCATGTATTTAGGGCATCCCCTAACTCTGTTCTTGCACTAATTCTGAATATCACTATTTGTATTAATTTTGTACAGTCCGATACTGTGGGTTTTTTTTTAACTTTATGTAAGTAGAGTTATAGTCTGTGTCTTTCCGCATTTTCTTTTCCCACTCATAATTATTTTGAGATCTGTGCATATTGGTTTCTATTGATCTGTTGGTTGCACTGTCGTATACCACCCATTTTATATGTAGGCAGCAGCCTCTCCATCTCCCTGCTGAAAGACATCCAGGCTGTCCCACTAAGTTACAAATGTCCCACAGATATGAATAGCACCACTGTGTATGCCATCTTTACACATTTTGTAAGACTGCGGTCATTGTTATGAATCAGGAAGTAGAATGTCTGGGTGTGGTACTGTGACATTTCACCCAGATCCTTTCAGAGAATTCAATAAAACAAAGGTTCAGAGTCACCTTCGCTGGGAGACCTGCTTCCATGTGGCTGCCCTCACTAGATAGGAGAGTCTCTGATGGACCAATGGTTCTATTAGCAAGTTTGAAATGCTTTGTTAATCTAATGATGATAAAAAAAATACCTTGTTATTTCATTTTTAAAATTCCCAGCTGAGGAGTTGAAGAGGTGGCTCAGTAGTTAAGAGCAGTGACTGCTTTACCATAGGACCTGGGTTTGTTTCCCAGCACCCACAGGGAGGCTCACAACCATATGTAATTCTAGTTCCAAGGAATCCAACGCCCTCTTCTACTTCCAAGAGTACTATGCGTGCACACAGTGAACAGAAATACATGCAGGCAAAATGCCCATGCAAATAAAAATAGTAAATTTTAAATAAAAATGAGAAGTCGTATGTGCAATGAGATCAGGATGAATTGCATTGCTCTGGAGATAGGTTGCTTTTGTTTTTTAATATAGCATTAAAAAATATCATCTCTTCTGGGCCAGTGAAATGGCTGAGTGGAGAGAAGGGCTTGCCACAAAGCCTGACTACCTGAGTTTGAACTTTGGGACTCAAAAAGTGGAAAAAAAGAAGTGACTGCCCCATGTTGTCCTCTGACCTCTGAAACATGTACTGTGGCATACACACACACATACACACACACACCTACATGTATACCTCCACACATTTAAACATATAACATATACACACACTGTAACACACACACATGTACACAATACCATATACACATATAACACCACACATACAATACTACACATGCAGCATACTACACACATATACACATGCATTTGTACCTCCACACACACACACCACCCCACACATACATAACACCATATACACAAGACTACACATGAAGCATATTACACACGCATACACATATAATACAAAACTACACAAAGAATACTATACATATATTTCCTCATATACCCACACACAAATGATCAAAATTGTTTCATTTTTGCTGCAAATTTTTATCGTTATTTTCTAATGTTAAGTTACCTTTCAGTTGTGAAGAAATTAAATCTTGCAATAATCACAATGAACTTTTATACATAGCTTAATTCATTTTTCAATTTAGCATCTGCTTGGCTCATCCAGACCCATAAGTACGGTTAGCTTAAAAGATTATGCATCTATGGACTTTTTCAGTTGGTGATAAAGTTTATATAAATCTCAGAATGTGACTCGGTTGCCTTTCTCTTTCTCTTCCATGAAGCTATTCTTAAGTGACAAACATTTGTCACTTTAAGGTAAGACTGCACAGTTGTGGCAACTGCTTATGGGATTATTATTTTTTTGAGACAGGGTTTCTCCATGTATCTCTGGCAATCCTAGAACTCGCTCTGTAGACCAGGATGGCCTCAAACTCACAGAGATTCACCTGCCTCTGTCTCCTGAGTGCTGGGATTAAAGGTGTGTGACACCATCTCCCAGCTTCTGAGAATTTTTTAAACCATCATTTCAGACTATTAGTGGATAGTTATTTATTCCAGTATATTAATTATATTTTCTAGGCTTTTATACACATTTATATAGTAAATCTTTTGTATTCCTGTTCTAGTTAGCATCAATTGTCACTTTGGCATAACCTATAGTTATCTGAGAAGGGAGCCTCAGTTGAGGGACTGACTGTGACAGGCTGGCCTGTGGGGCATTGTCCTGATTAAAACTTCAAATTAATGTTGTCTAGAAAAATTTATATCCAAACTCAAGTCTTTCACAAAATATCTTACTGAAAACAAAGAAATTGTAGGCTATACAAATGTTCATTGAAATAAATTGCAATCAACTCAAAACAGTATTAAAAAATTGCACAGATGCAGTCCTAGGAAGATGGCTCAGTGATTAGGAGTACTTGCTGTTTTTGCAAAGGACCCAAGTTCAGTTCCCAGCTCCTACCTGGCAGCTCACAACCATCCAAAACACTAATCTGGTGCCCTTTTCTAGCCTCTCTAAGCATGAGGCATTCATGTGATACACATACACACATGCAGACATACACAAACAGAAAATATTAATAAATAAGTCTTAAATCCTCAAGAACAAAGATCAGATACAAAAGAAATAGAATAAGTAAAATCATAGGGAAATCAGAGTCTTAGAAGGTAATCAAAATAATAAATAAGATTTAAACTATGGATCAGAAACCATATTAACAGTTGGGTACTGTGGGATAATGCTCTTGTACACTGTAAAGATTTGTCACTTGTATTGGTTTAATAAAATGCTGATTGTTCATCAGCCAGGCAGGAAGAATAAGTTGGGTGATCAGACTAGGAGAATTCTGGAAAGAGGAAAGACAGAGATGCAGTTGCCAGCTAGATGCAGAGCAAGCAAGAAGAAAATCCCTTACTGAGAAAACATAGCAAGCCATGTGGCTAAACATAAGAATTATGGGTTAATTTAAGTTGTAAGAGCTAGTTAGTAATAAACCTGAGCAATAGACCAAACAATTTATAATTAATATACACCTCTGTGTGTTTGTTTGGGACTGAATGGCTGCGGGACTGGGAGGGACAGACTTCCATCTATGGCTGGGATCTGCAGTGATGATAACATTGACTGCATCATTGATCAGGAATGCACTGTGCTTCTCACCTCAGGAGTGAAGAAGAGGGCATTTGGATTCCTAATTCCTTAAGCAATTATGTTCTTCCTCCAATAATAAAGGAATAAGAGGTGTTAATGCCACAGATGGCAAGTATATATTGAAGGTGTGTATTCTAGAGACTGTCATGTATCTATGAAAAATTACAACTCTTACTTCAGGGAACAAAAGAGTTCATTCTGAAGCCAAATGAGTGACCATGGTCCAGAGACACAGATTTGGGCTGCAGAAAACACCATGTTCTGCTATGAGATATTAGTTTAAGATGTGTTACATTCATTTATGCTTTGGAACATTAGTTTAATGATGCAAAGATGTGTTGCATTCTTTTATGTTGCATGTGTTTAACTCTGTAAAACTGTGTTACTTTGCCTGTCTAAAACCCTTGATTGGTCTAATAAAGAGCTGAATAGCCAATAGCTAGGCAGGAGAAAGAGAGAGTGGGGCTGACATGTAGTAAGAATAAATAAGAGGAGAAATCTATAGAAGAGAGAAGAGCAAGAAAAGGAGAAGAGGAGGAGGACACCAGGAGCTGGCCACCCAGCCACCCAGCCACCCAGCCACCCAGCCACACAAACAGTCATGGAATAAGAAGGAAAGAAAGACATATAGAATAAAGAAAGGTAAAAAGTCCAGAAGCAAAAGGTAGAAGAAGAGAAATGGGTTAACTTAAGTTTGAAAAGCTGACTAGAAAGAAGCCAAGCTAAGGCCAGGCATTCATAAGTCATAGTGTATTTATTTGAGAGTTGGGTGGTGGGCCCTCAAAGAGTTAAAAAAAAAAAAGACGAACTACAATGTTTACAATGTCCAACATGGTAACAATTTAAGTTTTTATATTAACAGAACAAAGAGCTATAAATCAATATTTTTTCATGCATTTGTGTATCAGGTAGGAGGCCACAGCCAAGCAGGGAAAGCTCTGCCGAAGGTCTCAGCTTCTCTCTCTGATAACAGTGTTGGCCTTTCTGCTGACCTGCTTGCACATTCCAAGAAGACTTGCTAGATTGTCACAAGGAGGATGTGGTGGTTTGGATGAGAATGCCCCACCCCCAGTGGAATTGATTGAGAAGGATTAGAAGGATTGTTGGAGGAGATATGGCCCATTGGAGGAAGTGTGTCACAGGGTATGGCTTTGAGGTTTTTAAGTCCATGCTAGTCTCAGTCTCTCTCTCTCTCTCTCTCTCTCTCTCTCTCTCTCTCTCTCTCTCTCTCTCTCTCTGCCTGCTGCCCACAGATCAGGACGTTCTCAGCTATTGCCCTAGTGCCATGCCTGTCCGCTTCTCTCCATAATGATCACGGACTAACCTCTGAAACTGTAAGTAAGCGCCCAGTTAAATGACTTGGTCATTATGTCTCTTCATAGCCATAGAACAGAGACTAAGATAAAGGGTGTGAGGATAGACATCGAGATGGGCACTGCATGGCTATGAGGAGGGCTAATGAAAGACAGTCCAACATAATTTGCCTCCAACTTGCAACATTCCAGCTCTCCATAATCATAGATGTTTAGTCAATCGGCCTCATAGAATATTTAATATGTGTATAGCTTTTTTTTTCTGGGTACTTGGTTCACACACAAAACTAAGAATTCTTGAAAAAGAAAGAGAAAGAGAATGGAAAAAGAAATGCGGAAAAAAATAACCCTAAATACCTCTTAAACTAAAGTGACGCAGGCTGACCCTATGGACTACTTAAAATTAACAGGAAGAAACCTACACGTGAGAATGTAAGGGATACAGCTTAGTCTGTCTCTGTGCGCAGAAGAAACCATACCTGCAAGTGTCTTTATTATCATTCAAAATTAAAATCGAAGAAGTGCCGTTCATAGCAAGAAGAATGTGACATTTTCATCAAAGGTGGACCAATACCATTTTATTAAGAATTAAGTTGGTATGTGGCAGTGGTGGGCTAATGGGGTCTCTACAAGGTAAAGCATGTCTGAATTTTTTTATTTTATGGAAATCTACCTTCTACATATATGTTTTCTGGTAGTTAGGGGCCCTTCACCAGATGCCATACAGCTTTGACTTTTCAGCAGCTAAAATCATAAGCCAAGTAAACTTCTGATTTTTTCGATAAAGCAACCCAACGGAAAAAAAAGAATAAAGTTGGGGTTTTCGTAAGGGCAGTCTGTCTTACATCAGACTCCTGGCAATGAAAATGAACAAGACTTCTCAGAAGAGAAGTCTATCAGAAATATCCAAAGTTTGTAAACCATAGGTTTCTCTTCTGGTGGCCACATTTAAGAATTTACTCTAACAAAATAAGAATCAAAGTACAAAAGGATTTCTCTCTAAGAAACGCAGTCTGATATTGTTTCTGGTAGAAGTGGAAATACAGGAAATATGAGCCATAGGAAGTGTAAGACACGGCTCTTCTATATGACGGCATGTTACCACATCACAGGGAACACGCTCTATGCCCGGTGTCAGCTTAACCCGAGCTAGGATCATGTGAGAAGAGGAATTGCCTCCATCAGATTGGCCTATAAACAAGTCTGTGGGCATTTTCTTCATTAGTAACTGTGGGTAGTACCTCTCCTGAGCCATGAGGGAAAGTCAGAAACAGCATTCTCTGTGGTCTCTGCTTCAGTTCCTGCCTTGAGCTCCTGCCTTGGCTTCCCTCCATAACATGCAACCTGTAAGGAGATGAAAACCCTTTCCCTGACAAGCTTTAGAAATGGCATTTATCACACAAACAAAACCAGCCAGGAAGGCGTGAATCAGAGTCAACTGAGATATCCAGGTTCTTGTATCCAAGAACAGATAAGTGGACCAGAACTCATGGGTAGTCAGAGAAACACAGACAGTTTAATAAGAGAGGAAAGGGTTCCTGAGAGTGGAGCCAGAGAGCTGAGCAAGCGAAAGCCTGAGGCTCAAAGGCCCTGGGCTATGGCGACCTGGATCTTTTACAGGTCTTTTACAGAGCCCCACCTTCTCCTGTACCTGCCAATCACTAGGAGAGGGCTGGCTTCCTCCCCACCCATTCCCACCCCTACCCACACATGCTGTTCTGCTGCATGTAGCTCGTGATTAGAGGAGTTTCTGTTCTAGATGTCATTTTACTGCCCTACCTCAAAAAGGTCCCATTCGAAAACTGAAAAACATAGCTCCACTCAACCCAGAGGGGTGTTCCAAAGACAGCGAAGGTCAAACTGTCCCCTCATCCAACCCTAGTGCTGCAAAAGGTTCCTCAAGCAGAGGACATGTGTTTCTATAATTGAAGCATGGAAGCAGGCAGCGTGGGGACACCAGTGTTACCGAAAGGAAAACCTCTCTAGCCTGCTTTCCCATCGGTAGGTCGGTCCTGAAACGTCTTCTTCTCAAGCCCATGAAGGCTGCACCAGCAGAGACCTGCTGGGACCATAGACAGTGTCTTTCCTGCTCCCAAGCAGCACAGGTGTCAAGAAGGCTGTTACTGCTCAGAGAGCAGAGCTGACAGCCCACAGAGGAGCCGACTGTCGATGCAATGACTTCAAATTGGTTTTCAAGTCTGACTCAGTGGAAGAGGATAATTTACCCTCTGGGGTGGGGTGCAGCAGTGGAGACATCTGTTGAGTGGCTGTCTTCTGGGAACCTGTGTCGGCATCCCCTGCTAGCGTAGGACTGTCTTCCCTGCTGTTTGCAAAAGATCTCCCACGTGCTGGGTTTTGAAGGTCGTTATGAAAAGAGGGGCCTTGAAAGAGGAAGAGAAAGGACAACTTCGTGAAAGAGCCTTTGTGGGTGCTGTCATCGCGATGTATGTCTCTATGGTGACCAAGGCCGGCTCAAATGTAAGCAGAACAGCCATCACACACTCCCAGTTAGAGGTAAGTCGGGAAAGAGTGCAGAGAAGGACAGACTTTAGAGCCCTGTCTGGGGAGCTGGGGTCTTGCTTGTGCCTCATACAAGAGAATGTGGCTTTATCCACAACACTCAAGCTCTTCAGAGGAGAAATCGCAAGCCCCTCCTCAGGTGGCCAGGGAGGTTCTCAGAAGATCAAGGTTATGGAAGCATCTTGCCAAGAGCTGTCAGTGGCAGGAAGATCAAAGGCCTCTGCTCATTCAATATTTATTCAACAAATATACAGAATCCAGCTTCAAACTGAGAGCTGAGTTCAGTAAGCCAGAGAGGCATCTAAACAGGTCTCCGAAATCAAAGTGGAGTCGGAGAGTCAGGTATCAGACCTTGGGATGCCAACAGCCAGAGGACGAAAGAGCCATGGGAGGGGTCACTGCCCAGGATAGAGCTGTGTTCTCCATGGCACACTGTGAAGCCAGTAGAATAGGCCTGTGAAAAAGAGACAGAAAAAGGAATAAGCCAGAGAGTGTTCCGGACAGGCACTACCAACCAAGATGTCTTCCAAAGGTGAAGACAGAAGAGCATAGCCCTGGTCTGGGAGAAAGAGCCACCAAGACCCTAAGCAACTAAATCTTGCCCCAGGAATCACAGACCTGCCTGGAGAACGCAGCACCATGGGTGACACGGAGGCAGAGGGGCTTGTGGGAAAGAAGGACACAGTGCCTTTTCTTCAGGGCGGGAAGCAGAAGCGCACAATCCCCTTCCCAACCACCTCTCACTTTCTTCTGGTCTCCACAATCACCTCTTTCCCTGCGCACGAGAAGCTGAGCTTCAGTTTCCCCCCTTGCTCAGCCTGGATATAGGGCACCAGAGCCCACAACTGAGCTGTGACAACCCTCCAGCCCGATTTCCACAAGCCCTGCCTTGTCTTAGCTGCCCTCATTCCGACAGGCCAGCTTTCAGGAGACTCAGCTTTGAGCACGCTGCTCCATCCGCCTCACAGAGAAATCCATTCTTTATCCTCGGGTCACCTACTTGCTCTGGCCAAGTTACCTTTAGTTCCCTGACCAATCCCCAGTATAGAGGTCTCCTCTAGGATGATGCGTGTCATGATACAAGACCTGTCCTAACAAGGTACTACTCCTGTCTGCTTGGGAATTGGTCTCCTTTCCATGGCTGGGGCCTCCCTTCCCTGGGAGCCTCAGTTCAGATTGGGATCAGCTCCTTCTCTGTAAACCCCAATACCTTGCACAGACCTGGTATATGATATGTACACACTAATCTATGGCCAAGATCTCACTGACACAGGAACTGAACACAATTACCACAATCACCAGTGACTTTCCAGCTCTCGTCACTCTATGAAGACAGTACAGGTCACACGGTGAGTTATCCCAGTGATGCCCTTAACATTTACCATGCCCGGCATCTGGACTCAGCATGTAGCACTCTTAAGCAGGATGCATCAAACTCAGGCTGCCGTGTCTCTTTCTGATTCCTGAGTGATGGAGTCACGAAGCAGCTCCAATTCAGAAACTCAAGATTAACCTTATCCTCAGGTTTTATAGAGAGAGCACAGGAATTCCAGAGGGGGTAAAGGAACACAGGTTGCCTGTCCCACCAACTCCTTCTCCTGTTGTACTTTTTAACCACAGTACAGTTGAGATTGGGTGGGCCATGGCTTTCTGTCTCTCTTTTACTGGAGATCAATTCTCATATGCCATCCTAAAGCTACCACGTACTGTTCATTGTTGGAGACACTAACCACAGTGCAAACTCAAGTTTACTAAGGGTTGATGCAAAGGCACCAACACCACCAGCACCTACACCTCATCAGCCTCTGTGGAAGAGGACTGGCCTCGCGCTTCTTTCCACGGACTGGAAGACTCGCTTGAGAAGCTAGATTATGTGTGTCAAACTCTGTCCCCAACTGAACACCAATGTTCTGAGCCTGGAGGAACCCAGACAGTGGAAAGAGCAGATCAATGGTCAGAATAGCCCAAGACTTGAATCCTGACTACATCCCTTTCTTTTTTGTTTGTTTCGTTTTTGTTTTTTGAGACAGGGTTTCTCTGTAGCTTTGGGGCCTGTCCTGGAACTAGCTCTTGTAGACCAGGCTGGCCTCGAACTCACAGAGATCCTCCTGCCTCTGCCTCCCAAGTGCTGAGATTAAAGGCGTGCGCCCCACCGCCCAGCTCCATCGCTTTCTTTAAGGCAAATGGTCCCATGTCTCTGATCCTCAAACTTCAAGGACAGAAGGTAATAATGAAGTTAATCCTTGAGATTGTAAAAGAACCAGCCATGAAAAAGCAAAACACATAACAGCTTCCTGGAAGGCAGTAGATGATCAATAAAGTAGACTTAATATAGATTCACTTATGAATTAAGGCAACATTATAAATGCTGTAGTGATGCCTCTTAATGAACACAAAATAACGTATACATGAAAATATCTAGTTTTAGTTCCTTTCCCTATGAATCATTTGACTGTGATTCATTTGGTGTTTGGTGTAAGATGGCATCCGATTTAGCACAAAATTAGTCTAGACATTTTAACTGTTCCGTGACAGCATTCTACCAGTGTGCTTTCTTGAGAAGGGTCCTGACATCAGGCCCTCCATGTCCTGGTCGACTGTGGAGCTTTATTTTGAGTGAAAAAAATCCAAAGTAAAATATGACATAACAACATATGTGGACTGCTTTCTACACTAGGAAAACCCAGCTTAGATGTATTTTGCACGGCACTGGGAGGTAAACAATTCCACATGCATCCCAGGAGGCACACTGTGTGCTGCAGGGACTTCAGCCACAACCCAACATGTCTGGTTTCTTATAGTCCCCACTTCTGTCCCCACCAACTAAACCATGCTCCTATTGCCCAGCCCCTCCCAACTAGAACACCACTGTCTCCTTGGACACACAAACCAACCACCACCCTGATACATTCCTGGATGGTTTCTTCCTTTCTTCCATTGGTCACATCAGAAGTAACATCTGCCACAGAAAATTATTTAAGGTGCCTACTGTGGACATTTTCATTTAATGTTTAGGTTTGCTCAACACATTGTCATTATTAGCACGTTATTGTTCAATGTTGGCTGTTCATAAATTAAACAGTTTAAAGCCTAATATCACCTCCTGGAGCCTGGACAGTCTGGGGGAGGTGATGCCCTGGGGGACTTCAATTTCACAGAGCCAAGAAAACATAGATAGCAAGACTTTCTGAACCAGTACAAGCTCATGTTGTAGACTCTGACACTCGGCACCCATTGCAGACACTTCTGGTACTATCATCTCTTTAAAAAATCATTATAAACATAATTTAGAAGTAACCCCTTTCCTTAAGAATGCCTGAGTCTCTGGTCTTTCCTATGAGCTTCTAATGCCAGGTCCAGTGGGGCAGGCTGGAACATTACTTGTGAAACAGCCCCCAAACCTAACTTTGGGGTTTAGGCAAGCGTCAAGGGATACATACTGAAACAGACTGGGTGAGGCAGAAGACACTCCAAAATTATATGCTCAAATTACAGGAGAATGGGGCATTAAGGAACAGGGACACTGTTTCGCCATGGCTTCTGTGTGGCCTTGGGACGTGGCAGCATCCCTCACTCCCACTTCTCCACCGAGCACAGGCCAATAACTGCCCCTTTCCTGGTGGCTGCAGGAACTAGGAGCATCCCAGAAGCTCAATCTAGAAACTAGTGCTGTTCTTTGCCATGGGAGGGATTAAGAGTCCCCAAAGGCCATTGTTTTAGAGGCTTGGTCCACAGGGAGCCAGTGTTAGGACATAGTAGAACCTTTAAGAGCCAGGCCCGATAGCATGTCTCTGTCCCCGGGGATAGGCCGATGAGCAAAACTGAAGGACCTGAGCCCACTTGCCCTCTCTTTCACATCAGCGCCATTGGGTGGCAGTTTTCTTTGCCACAAGTCACCACCATGACACACTGCCAGAGCTCCAAAGCAATGGGGATGATAGACCATGGACCAAAACCTCTAAGTCTGTTCTTGTGGTTGATCATCTCAGGTACCTTTCCAGTGGTAGGAATTTGACATTGTCCTTATCAAAAACTAAGTAACTTCACTGGGTGGAATTGTCTTTCTCTCCCACAGCTGACTTCCATGTTTGGTAGCTGGCTGCAGTAAGGCTGTCCCTTGCAGAGGGTGGGTTTCTATGTTGCTTGGAGTAAAGACTTAAGGCAGTGTGGGGACACCAGTTTCCTGGACTCTGGGACGATGACAAACATCCAGCGTCATCCTGTGATGCCCATTGTTCCTAAAGATCTCAGGGTTGACCAGTTCTTCCTGCTGGCTCTCTTCCAATCAATGTCAAGGACTCTTCCCTCCTACTCCTTCCAAAAACCTGACCCTATATTGCTAACCTAAACAATGTCTAGCCATCTGCACAAGGACCCAGTGGCAAACCAAGGCATGAGTCCTCCACTGTTCACTCTGGGAGTCAATAAGTTTGTCGGACTTACTTTCTGAGCACAGGCAAAGCATTACTTACAGGAACATGGGGACTCCTCCACAAAAGGCTGTACTGGAAATCATTTACCCAATAGGAATGGTGGCTTTCCCATAGATGGAACCCCTATTCCTAGTTCTTCCCACCTGTCTCCTTTAGCTCCTCCCATAAAACATACCCCCTACCCGCTAAGATCCTACCATCCCCAACTCCCCTTCTGTGAGGTCCCTGGTAGTGGGGGAAATTGCATACAGCTAGCTGGGAGAGGTAGCTGGATCTGCAGACAAGGGTCCCGTGACCCTCCAAGCTTCCTCCTTCGATGGGGGTGTGTTGGGGAGGGTGGAGTAAAAGTCAACAGGCCCAGCTTTGATAATTATTTTATGATCAGGCCCAGCAAAACTCCTGAAGATGGCAACAGTCTGTCTCAGAGGATAATCCTACAATAACATCCACTGTAGCCAAAGCATTGGACAAGGCTTCCCAGTGTGACTAACCCGGCATACCAGGAGATGGTGATGGACTCCGATAGGAATGTAGCTGACTGTGCAGGCAAACCTGGCACCTCCCTTACTTCCAGTAAGCCCTCCCACCGGTCCTCTTCACAAAGGGGCCCATCTTGAGTGAAGGCCCACACGCTTATCAAACCCTTACAGAGATGTCTGCTGTCTGCACAGAAAAGCACTCAAGTCCCACAAACAGAAACTATCCTTGTCCTTGGTGGGGTTGCATGGGTGGCTGCTCCTCTGCCTCTCTTCCTGACCTTCTGAACTCAAGACAGACAGGGTCATCACTGCTAACATAGCTGGAAGGATGCTTCAGCCTACAGTTGGAGACCCTCCGCACACAGCCTGCCCTTAAGGACAGGGTGTTGCAAGGCATTGAAGAGATGTTTTCTAGAGATCAGGGTAAGCATGCAGGGAGGGCTCAGGAGAAAACACAATCAGCTGTAGCCAGGGAAACCCACTACAGAACAGTACCTCTATCTGAAAACAAACAAACAAAAAACATACAAACACAGGGACTGGGAGAAGGGCCATGACCCGCCTTCCAGGTCACTGACCATCAGTGATACCATTCACTGCCTTGTGTGTATGTGAGATTGCAAGAAGGGAGAATCCTTGATCCAGAAGTCAGTGAGTGTCCTCAAAGGTTTGTACTCAACAGGCGATGACACTGAATGCTGGCTCAACCCAGCTGTGTCCTCAGGACTGGCCCAGCCCTGATACCTGCTCAGTCCTGAAGAAAGGATGGAGGCACAAGTAGTGTGTCTTCTTGTGACGTGACGCTAATGGCTGTCATTCATCAAGCTGTGATCATGTGCCAGGCAGGGAGTTTATATTTAATCCTGTGACCACCTGATGAAGCAAATATAATCCCAACTTTTGGATGGGAAAAATGACACTGTGAATATTCAGTATGTTAGATGAAGTCCCAAGGAGCAAAGCCATGAGGCTGGGACTCATGATCCTGTGATGGAGGAAGGGACCTCCATGGATGCTTTTCCTGCCTCTGGCATGCTGGTACAAGCTCAGCCTGTGATAGCTAGCACAATAAACATTGGGAGAATGAGCAAGACTGTGCTCTGCCATTACAGAAGCACAGCTTCTGCTCAGTAGACTCCCAGCCTCCATCCACAACACACAGGACGGCAGGTGCTAGAATCTCTTCCTGGAGTCCCTGAGCAGTCCACAGCAAGGGTGTTCCCCCACCACCTGCATGTGTAGCCCAGTCTACCCATACACTTCATGAAGAATCCCCAGGGAAACCTGGGATGCCCAGGAGCTCAACTCCATGTCTATATCCATGTAATCTTTAAACACCCTCTGAGGAGTGATCCTGACTCATTCAGCACTGAATTTATAGGTAAAGTGGTGATCCCCATCTCTGCTTGGCAGCCTGCTCAGCTTTAAGATCTAGGACTATGGGCATTTCCTGTGGCATAGGCCTCGGCTATCCCTGGGATTGCTCCCTGTTTGCATGCACATGTGTCTCTGGGAGAAGTCTTACTACTCTCCTGCGGGGCATCTGGTCTCCCAGGAGAAGGGATACATTCCCCACCTAACAGCTACCTAAAATCTCAAGCTCACTGAGGGACGCTCAGGTTGAGTTCATTTTTACCATTAGGGATGCAGTACATGCAGGCTGGGTATTTGCTGAACTCTAGAAAAACAGCCAGAGGCTCAAAGACCAGAGCAAAATCCACACAGTGACTCCTGAATGTCTTTCAACAGACACAGGCTCCCTCCCTTGACGTGTATCTAACAGGAAGCAGAAAGAATAGCAATGAACTTGTGGGGAGAGGCCTCAGCTTCCTGTGAGCAGGGAGAGATGGATTATCATGCAAATGAGATGCACGTTCAAGGTCGAAGAGAGGCTTAACATTGTGGAGGCAAATATCACTAATTTGTTTAAGGTAACAGAAAATGGGCTAAAGAGTTGGCTCAGCAGTTAAGAGCTCTGGCTGCTCTTCCAAGGGACCAGGGTTCGACTCTCAGCACCCACATGCAGCTTATAACCATCTCTAACTCCAGTCCTATGGGTCAGATACCATCTTCTGACCTCCAAGGACTCTGTGCACATGTGGTACTTAGACTCACAAGCCAGCAAAACACACAGAAAAAATGTTCAGGCTGCAAAAATATGATAAAGACAAATTATTTTTAGGTTACTATAAACCAGAACAACAGGTTGGGTGAGATAACGTTAACAAATTCGAAGGGCCACACAGGGCAGTAAGAGTCTTGTGGGATGGTCACATCCCTAATCGGTTGGGGTTTGTGCCCATGTTCCTGACACAAGAGATACAGTTTCTTGCTGCTGCCAAGACCTTGACTCCTAACCCACCCCTGCATCCAAGGTTAAGGATTAACCTTAACTTAAGGTTAAGTTAGTTAGCTGCTCAGGCAGTGTTAATATTCAGTCATCTACACTGGCCTGCCCTGGGGAAGGGATTCTGACTGGATATGTCCTCAGCTGTAGCCACTAAGAATACCTCCTATGCACATTCACCATGCTCCCATGCTCCCTTTTAAAATGTGGGCCTTGCCCACCTCCTCCGTCTCTCTCCCTCTCTCTCTCCCTCTCCCTCTCTCTCTCCCTCTCTCCCTCTCTCCCTCTCTCTCTCTCTCTCTCTCTCTCTCTCTCTCTCTCTCTCACACACACACACACACACACTTGTCCCTAGGGATCAGTCTCTGCCCCCCCTTCTCTCTCCTCTTCCAATAAACTTCCTATGTTGTGAGCCCTGTTGCTCCTTCCCACCATTTCGTTTTTAAATTATAACAGGCAGGACGCTCATCCCCCAGCCCACAGCCCTCCATAAATCCTTCACAGCTCCAGGTTCTCCTCCCTCCGTGCTTCTCAGCTCTCTGCTGTCTCCCACCTGTCTTCCTACATGTGTCCCTCTGCTCCTGTACTCTACACACCTCTACATGCTTAGTGCCAGGAATGCACACCCTCCTCAGAGGAGAAAACACACAGCAAATGGACAAATTCTGAAATCCAAACGTCACTGTTCCTTCCCATTTTACTTCACATGCGGTAATTTTATCACCGCCAAATTCCCGTTAGTACTTGAAAAGAGACCAATCAGAAAATGGAGGGCTTTTTTTTTTTTTAACACGTATTTAGATAATCAAGTGACTTGTCTTTACTATGGACTTTGGTAATTTCAAGTACACACATTAATATATCGGGATATTATATGCTATTGTTTTGTACTAGAAAGCGATTGCTGAAAATGATTAAGAACTCTAAATGAGGCTCATGAGCCAAAACACATACAGATAGACAGTGATAAAAAGAAGGTCTGCAGCTTGGAGAAGATCCTAGCCAGCAAAGGAAGGCGGGAGAGGCCAGTAGTCATGGAAGGTTATAGAAAAGTGCGCAGCTAGGACAAGCATGAGCCTGAGGGCAGGTGGGCACACGGGGACTTCTGGAGAGTCACTGCTTGCACGTGGCCATCAGGAGAGACAGACAGCAGGGAAGAAACAGTGAGTTGAAAGAACACGGTTGTAGGGAAACTGAGGCTGGCAGTCACTGAGTGGTAGGTTTTGAGTAGTCGTAAGATTTTCGGTAAAAAAAAAAAAAAAGCAACTCAGGAATGAATGGGTAATTGGTACTCTTTCTAGCTGCAGGATGGGGCATCTTCCCCACAGGAAAATGACAAGTTTTCTATGACCTGTCCATGGCCAGCAGCACACCACCCCCCATGGGACATCAAGGAAGCCCAACTCTGCACGGAGGGTATGGGGGTGGGCAAGGGTCCCTCCTCCTAGAGAGAGACCCACAGCTACTCTTCAAATCCCCTCCTACTGAAATGCCATGTGACCCATGCTCTGTTCTGGATGGTTTCATACCCATACAATGACACGTGGCTCCATGTGGGTCTGAAAGGTGGCCTTTCTCAGGGGAGGGTTGGAGCAGATACTTTATGCCTCCTGGACTTTCTTCATGCCTCCTCGGCTGACAGCACCCCAGTCCCAACACTGGACTCAAAGTGTGAACCCCATATCCACCCACACTCTCAGGCTTCACGATGCGGCTCGCATCCTGCCTCCTCTAGTACTTCCCAGCAGTTCCACTACGAATCACTTCATTCACTCATGCGAGAAATGCTTTCTGAACCCTTCCAAGTGTCCAGAACCAGGATTCGCCATCAGAAAGTCAAAAGCAAACTAGAGACGGTTTGTGTCTTCTTCAAGTGAGCCTGACAGTACGGTCGGATACAAATAAATAAGCAATTAAATGTAGCATAATGAGAGAGGAACTGTGTAATCAGGGCTGTGTAATTAGTTTCATAATAAATCGGGCATTGAACAGCATCCCAATTTTGCATTCACTTTGGGAGCTTCAAGCTTCATCGACCCTATTAACATGCAGCTTCTTGAAGACAGAGACTATGTCCTAACCCAAGCACCATTGCCTGTCGGACCCAGCCACACAAAGCATGTGCTTGACATTCTCCTTGTCATTTATTTTCATTGTTATTTTATATATTATGCATATATGTAAGGAATGATAAGCCACAATTAACAATGCGTATACTGATCATCTACCATAGTGGTGTGTGTGTGTGTGTGTGTGCGCGCGCACATGCGTGCGCACGTGCGTGCACATGCATGGGCACACAAGTTCATACAAGTACCTCTTCTGTGTGTGAAAATTTTAACATGTTTCAAAATTGGGCAGTTTGGGTTTTTGTTATTAAATTATGTCTGTTACTTTTGGTTTCAAGCTACATTACAAAACAATAGCAAAGTGGACATAAAGACCAACAGAATATTGACAGAGAACCCTAAAATAAATACAACTGTATACGGTCAAGTAATATTCAACAAGTCACCTAAAATATTCAATGGAGAAAGGACAGAATCTCCAGTTAATGGTGAGGAAAAAATTCACTCATGAAAGAAGAAAACTGACAGAAGAAAAGGCCATGAAGACCAGCTCAATTAGACCAGGGATCTAAGCAGAGATCTGAAACTTTAAAATCAGAAGACAGACGGGTAAATTTCTTGGTACTGTCTGAGACAATGAATTGGGGTTTTTGCTTGTTTGTTCTTACCACCACACCAAAGTCCTCAGGCAACCAAACGTAAACCGGGGGCACCCCTAGCACCCCACCAAGCTGAAACCCACATGGCAAAGGAAAGAAGTGTCAAATGAAAAGGCAGCTGTCAAACAAAGAGGAGACCACTGCAAACCATAGTTCTGAGCGTTTCATACCTAGTTATGCATTTTATCTGAAGACTTTCAAAAGGAAATGACACAGCCACCTGCGGGAAATTCAAACTATAAGCATGCACTGAAGTTTGAGAAGTCTGAGCACTTGTTGCTTACCTGGCGCCCGTCACCCCGAATGATAGCACAAGAGACACAGGCCCCAGACTCATGGGTGACTCACTCCTAAAGACTGTGCTCGACTGGATGAACACACGGGGCCTGAAGAGCAAGGACAAGGGCTCTGACCAGGCCGAGGGTGCAGCTGATGAACAGCATGGCATCCACAGGCGCCAACAGCTTGACCACAAGGCATTCACAGATCGGGATTTAGAGTCTGACGTACTCAACCAACCCCTCGCCCTTCCCGCCAACTCCAGATGCTCTGTCTCCTGTGTTTTAAGGGATTTTATATTTGAAAGACATTTTTGTCTGTCCACTTATCACAGTGAAGTTGACAGAAGGCAGGTGTGAGAGGGACAGCAGCATCTGTTCAGTATGTTCCATGTATTCCATGTTCCAGAAACTTCATGAACATCCCCTATAGTAATCAATGTCCAAGTGGTGTGCTGGGACCTGGGACTCCCAGTGATTTCCTCATCCTGGGCTTCACCTCAAAAGCAAATTTGGGAGTTTGTAATTCCAAAGCCTTTGCTACTATTAATGTAGACTTAGCATTTTTAAAGGATTCAATTTTATTTATGCGTATGTGTATATGTATGTGTGACAAGTACACAAATACCCACAGGGGTCAGAAGACAGCAGTTGGATTCTCTGGAGCTGCAATTACAGGCAACTGTAACCTAGGTTACAGTTTCCCTAGGTGCTGGGAACCAAACCAGTGCACTCTGGAAGAGCAGAAAATGCTTTCAGCCCTATCACCATCAACCACATCTTTGTTGAGGATCTGGACCTCCAGCTCATCTTGTGTTCCCTAGCCCTCTAGCTGGAAAGTCTACTTTCATGGCAAGATCCACACACACTTTCTGGCCAAGCCCGTGAAATCTCCCCTTCACAGGGACACAGAGATGGCAGCTGGGTCCCTTTCTTTGCTATGTGGTAGTGAGAAGCATTCTGTGCATTTCTCCATCCTTTAGAAATTTGACCCTTGACGCTTGCTAATGGGGCCCCCCATCCCCCACACTGCTTGATTTATTTTAAAGGGTATGTTCTTTTCTTTCACAAAGAGCAGGAGTCCTTTAAAGTATTTAATTTCTATTTGTACTGTTAGGATTAAGCTAAATCTATGGAGATTGCCTTGATAGGAGGATGACCCCTTCTAGGATCTTCTCTATGGGCATAGATAAATGGGCATTGTTGACTCTGTGGTTCATGAATGATGGCAATGCCCTGAAGAAGGAAGATCTGGGCAGGGACACAAGTGGGTAGTTGTTTAGGATGTCATCTGTCCATCAAGTTCTTATCCTCTGTCAGACAGAGGCAACAAACTAGCATACCCAAAAGAGAGAGTCTTGGGGATGTGAACAATGTATCAAAAGAGACAATGAGTAGATAAACAAAATTATTTTCTACTATACATGGGCAGAACATGAAAATCAGTAAACCGTTTCTGGGTAGTCTCCTTTTATTTCAGTGAATAGTAGGTTTCTAGAGAAACACTTAGGTGTTAGAGCCCAGAGAGGCCCAGGAGACAAAGCTTGGGGTTTCAATTAGCACCGCACCCCCCCGACACACACACACACACACAAGGTCTGCAGCACCCAGGAAAGCTTTCCCTAGCTGTGAGACAATAGACAGTCACTGAAGACTTCTGAGCAGAAGGATTGCAGGGGCAAAGTCATTAAGGCAATTAATCTGAGGGCTGGTATCGATGGTGGTTTGGGAGTGGGGCAGAGACACAGCAATAACTCACACAGGAGCAATTCGATGGAGAAAATGAAAGAAAGGTGGATTGAGTGCTAGCGTGCTCACATTTGTCATGCCGGACCATCCCACAGTGATATTCCCACAATGCCGCGGGGCACACTGCAGCCCCCTGCACATGGCTGGGGTGGGTGTCGGGGTGGTCCTCCCACAGGCATTATCGCAGATAAAAGTCTCCAAGATCACACTGCATTTGACATTTCGTTTGTTTTATTAAGGCACAATAAATCCTGTTCAGGAGTGCTGCCAAAATACAATCGGTGCATGGGGGCCATCATCGTAAGGTAAAAGAGAAAGATCCCAGGGGTAATGGGAAAGAAACACTGTTATCCTGCTCACACTTGTCCTGTCCCTTTCCACACCCCATGTCTGAGCATGTGTTTCTCAAAACCCTCAGTCTTTGGATGACAACCCCACCACCTCTCCCAACCTGTGCCAGTTGCACCCTGGACTAGGAAAGAAGCCAGGCACAGCTGGGTAGGTCTGTCAGAGGAGAGGTCAGCCACACAGTAGGGGGCTCCACTAACACCTCTGGGAGTCTCCAGGTCTGCTAAAATCTGTCAGAATCTCCTGCATCTCCAATTAGAAGAAACATTTGGGGGCGGATGGGGCACTTTGCTCTTTCTTCTCCTTGTGAATTATATGTATGATCAACTATCTTTCCAAGTGGAGCCTCTCAGGATTAATGTCATATTTTTAAGTGGTTAGTAGACAGATATCCATCTTTCTTTGGTGTCCTCCAGGATTTACATTGTGAGCCCCAAAGGCCTCAGGCAAAACCCCTTAAATTTGCAAGGCAAGGCAACTGACAAGAGGTTGATGGGCTTTTGAGCAAGAACTAGAAAACAAGCCAATCTCAGCAAACAGCCAAGTGTGGGGCTTTGCAGCTGTTATCTCAGCACCAGGGAAGCTAAGGCAGAAGGATTGCTGTGAATTCAAGTCCAGTCTGGGACACACAGTGAGTGCCTAGACATCTTGGTCTAGAAAGATGGCTCCACAGTTAGGAGCACATACTGTGTGTGCAAGGACCAGAGTTTGATTCCCAGCACCTATATCCAGGGCCCTGATGCCCTGGCCTCCAAGGATACTTGCACCCATGTGCACATACCCACATAGACACAAAGACACACACATACATAATAAATAAAAAGTAAATACTAAAAATCAAAACTATAAACAATAAAAATAATTTTAAAGTATTAAAAATACAATAAGCAAGTAAAAGAATACAAGGAGGAAGATGGAAAGAGAAATGGCATAATTATATATATATGTGTGTGTGTGTGTTTGTGTATATTTGTGTGTGTGTGTGTTTCAAGACAGGGTTTCTTTGTGTAGCCTTGGCCACCCTGGAACTCACTCTGTAGACACCAGGGTGGCCTCAAACTCACAGAGATCCACCTGCCTCTGCCTCGGGAGTACTGGGATGAAAGGCACGCACTACCGCTGTCCAGTATATAATTATATTTTAATTAAAAATACATTTTAAAATGTTTAATGTTTAAAACAATTGGAAGAAGCTGCCCAGATTTTTGGCAGGCCTCTTGTTTTAACTTTTCATTGCCCAACTTTTGGAGGGATGGAATTTATTATGCAGATCAGGCTACAGGCCTGAGACAATTACCATACTTCCTGATTCTCAGGTGCAGTCAATTAAAGATGCAACTTCTATTTATTAGCAGCTTTTCAGAAGGAAAAGAGAGAGAGAGAGATGAGTTAAAACATCCATCAATTACACTTGGCATTCGGCGTTCAGAAATACTCACAGGTGAAAAATATGCACCGTATCATCGAGAAATATGGTATTTTAACTCAAAGGCCATCATCAATTAATCATTTTAAAGGACTTAAACAAAATGGATTCTCTAGGACAGAGGACATCACAAACAAGAGACAACTTGGCCATGTGAAAAACAAAGCAGGTGCCTACATCTCAGACATCCAAGGGAAATATCAGGACTTCTAGAAGCCCTGTTTATAAAACAGGAAGCCTTTCAGGACAGAAAAGGTGCTGATCTGGGCCCTGGTCTGATCTGAGGTCGACAGCGAGGGTTTGCAGGCTAAAGATGTGTTTACTGCATCCTGCAGATCTTGACACATCTGGGGACATATAGCCTTAACATAGGAGGCTCACTCAGGTCCACCCCAGTCTACAACTCTCTCCCACCATTCCTGCTCAGCCCTCAGAGCACCCCATTATTGCTCCCAGGCAACTCTGTCCCCAGTGCCCCCTGTATTCTCCATCAACTCCCACAATAAAGATTGGAACCTGCCTTGCACAACCCAAACTACAGACAGCCGCTTCTGCCGATCGAGGTAGCACGTGACCACTCGTGGGCCATTGTGCCGGGCCACAGCCGGCCCATCCCAGGGACTGTGGACAGCTAACTGGGAGAAGGGGACTTCGGAAAGGAAGGACCCATCCAGTGCTGGCCAGGCAGTGGAAGGTGGTGGGACACTGACATTCAGCCAATCTCCCACCACCACCAAGACTTCTGGGGTTATCGCAGGTCAAGAGGGAGCCCCGGAGCAGTGAGAAAAGTTGAGTTAAAGTGGAACACAGGAACCACGAGAAATGGCTGGCTCCCTTGGGACCCAAAGCGAGCCAACTGCTGACCTCATTTTCTTTCACTCCTCTGATAGAACACTTCTCTGGCCTCAATTGTTCTCCTTCTCCCAAACAACTTCTGCTATTTCTTGCAATGCAGGCCGGCTGGAGACCAACTCCCTTTGTTCCTGCCTCACTGGGAACCCTCTCTCTTCTCCATTTGAGGAGCAATTTTGCTGAATACACAAGTGAGGCTGGAGGGATTTTTCTTCCAGTTCTTCAGCCTGACACTTACCCAACCCTGCTTGGGCGGTGCCTAAAGGCAGGCAGGATGTAATTTATTTTCTCACCCCTCTCTAGGTATCCTAGATCGGGAGTTTGGTGTCCACCACTGATTTCTTTAAATTTCTCAGCCTCTACTCAGACATTTTCATCCCCGCTCCTGTCATTATGAACACAGAACGTATTGTGCCCTTTGAAAATTGGCTTATGTTCTCTGGTAATCTGTTCTGATTCTCTCTCCTCTCTCTGGGGAGGTTCATGACGCAGCTTCAGGGCCATGTGTTCTCCTCAGCCAGCCCGGTCTGTTGATGAGCATGTGATAGGCTCTCTCCAGGAGTGTCTGGTTTCTCATGTTGTCTCTTGACTCTTAGCATCCCCAGCTCTCTGCCCTAAGTTCAGCAGTCTTAGTTGACTTAATGCTAAAAGGTCCTCTATCCTTGCTGTATCTGAGTTGGCTCTGGTGACTGGTCAGCCTCTCGAGACTGACCGCTGCCTTTCCAAGTGGCTTCTGACTCCATGTTTTGATAACTAATGCTGTGTGTGCTGTGTATTCTTGTATCTTACATGTTTTAAATTCTAATGTGGCAAATATTGATCAATATACTTACACAAATACCTCATGGTACTGATTAGTTTATAGTTCAGGTCATTGCATCTTTAAGAAGAGAACACCAGTGTGATACATCAGATTTACAGAAATCGAGTGTGAGCTGCGCGGCAGTGTAGCTCGTGGCATGCTGGCCAAGGGTCTATTGAGGTCATTCTCTCGACTGTGGCTCAGAGCCTAAAGTTTTCTCTCACCTTCTTGTTTCTATTTCTCCTATGGCATTAGGTTTCCACAAGAACGCCTTCTTAGACTCCAAAGTTGGCTGCCCTTGTGGCTATTTCTTGGGCTTGCTTGGTTTGTCAGTTGATTGGTTGGTTGATTTCATTTTGCGGTACTGGGGATGGACCCAGGGTCTATCTCAGGCCCAGGAAATTCTATACCACTGAGTCATGCCCCTTGGCAATCTTTACTCTAAGGGAGCCTTGTTGGTGGGGTTTTGTCATCTCCAGTGAGGAGGGAAATTAACATGGCCCCCAAACTAAGACTGTCTTTTAAAGAGTCAATGCCTCTGAGATGTGTACTCACAGGAACTCTTCAGCCCTCCCCTCTGGGTTACCCCACATGAAACCGGAAGGGGAGAATGAGATGGGGTTTCACGTATTCCGCTCCGATAATTCTGTGGGCTCCAAGAAGAGCTCTCACAGCACCGAAAGGAGCAGAATCCTCCAAAGAAGTTGTCTCTCCTGCAACTTCCTCCTCAGCTACCACGGCAGCAGTGGGGTACAGGCAGGGAGACCTGTACTCCACACCCCACTTCCCATTGTGTGATTTGCTTGACAGTCATATAATATATAATGGTCCACAGATCTATTCCATTGTGCTTCCATTCCTACCTGGCTAGAAACTGACATGGCCCACACAGGTACCCATCAGTTACCTGCCACACTGTTACTAAATTGTCATCCAGTAATTAAACCTTGTATCCTCTATGGTTGCTTTTGGTTTATGGGTCATCCCCCCCCCAAAAAAATCCCCATGTGTGTAGTTCTGAGTAGATCCACATCATATGACAATGCTTAAGAGCAGGAGGTGACTGGGACCAGAGCTCTACATATATGCACAGTCAAGGACCTATGTGTTTATTCACATGCATGTATGAACACACATGTATGAACCTGTGTACTCACACACATGCATACATATGCATAAGTACATGGTACAGGGCACCTGCATGTGCACCTGTGTCCAAAGACCTCTCACAGAAACTAAGGATTGCATGTAGTCACATTCTTAATCATGTGTGCAAGGTCACATGACAGGAAAGACCATGCAGGGCCTGTACCCAGACCTGAGCCTTGGGAGGAGGCACCCACCCTGCAATGGGGTTCACATATCCTTCTCACACCAAGTTCAGGGCTCACTGAGTACTTCTGCTTCCTTCTGCCGTTAAGAGACTAAACTTGCATTTTCTGGCTCCATCATATAATTACAAATGTGTACAATTATAGGCTTAAATATTCTATTCATTCTAAAAATTCAATTTCACACTTTGCTCTCTGAAAACAAGCCTAAAAGCAACTCTCTACCCACGTCAAAAAGAAAACTCCTAGAAAATGATATTGCATAGGCCTCTATGTGCCTAGGTACAAGCAGCAGAAGGTGGGTGGGGCCCAGAGTCTGGACCACTCACACATCTTCATCTCATGTCAGTTCCCTCTACTCTGGCCACACCAATGGTGCCCGTCCCTGAAGTCACCACACTGATGCAGGCTCCCATCTGAACACAGCCCCTGGTGCCTGTCCCTGCAGCCTCCACACTGATACAGGCTCCCATCTGAACACAGCCCCTGGTGCCTGCCCCTATGGTTACCACACTGATGCAGGCTCCCATCTGAACACAGGCTGCTCCTGCAAGAGACAAAGCAGAATTCACTTTCATTCTCTCTGAACACATTACTCATGGCCTCTTCCTCAGCAGAGGCGGGTCACCCAGCTGAATCCCTGCAGGCCTCTTCTCTTGAGAGGCTCTCTCTCTCTTTCTGTGTGTGTGTGTGTGTGTGTGTGTGTGTGTGCGTGCGCACGTGCGTGGCGGGGGGGGCACTAAGTACCTCTATCCAATGGCCCATCCTCCTCTGCATGGCTAATGAGATAAGCAGGCTGCTGTACTGTGTCCTTGACCCAAGGTTCCTGACCCACATTACCCATCTACAGCATCCTGCAAGACTTTTAATTATAAGAATAAGAGGCTGGTAAGCATGAAGGCCAACACAGTGTTACTGAATGATGGACAGGAGATTTATTCCTTGGGCTTCCTAGGGTGATTTCATTGTGTGTGTCTGAACAACAAAACCAAGACCCACTGCGCACTCACACACACACACGCACACACACACACACATACTGCTCACAGTTCGGAAGCACCTGAATTTCTCATACCAGACTCCACCTGACACAGTCCTGCTGGCAGGGCCTTCCCTGTAGAGTCCTTCTTTATTCTGGGGTCCCTGCAACTACGTGATCGCGATGGAACTTCACCGTATCACCCAAGTCATTCACACCTATTTGTTTTCCTCCTCTGCCGAACTGGTAACCGTGAGGCCCTGGGCTAAATGTTACTCTCAACCACGTACCCAATTAGGTAGGAAGCAACCAAGGCCCCGAAAAGCTTCACAGCTCAAAGGCAGCCAAGCGTCTATGTTAGCCTCACACACCCTTATAAAATACCTTGCCATGCTGTTTGTTGAGTGGAAGTGTCCTTTGATCCTGAGAGCACCACAGCTGAGGCGCAGACTGTCACACTGCCTGTCCCATGCACAGTGTCCTTGGGTAGGGTCTGTCCTGCTTATCTATGGTTTAGAACCGTCTGCTCTAGAATGTCTCCATCCAAGCGTACTGGCTGGGTACATATAGCCTCCTCCATAGTCTGCTGATAACCACAAAGTGAAGCTTTCCAAAGCCCAAGAGACGCCAGCCTCAAACACACTGGCCACTGCAGCCTAGTGCATCCTCTGTGCATCCCCCGGCTCCTTGGGACTCAACATTGCATGGAAAAGATGCATCTGACCAGTAAAGATGTTTCAGGGAATGAACAAAATGAAGCAATTCCTAGAGAGTTTATTCTCACTTCATATCAGACGTTAGAGAAATTTTTACAAAAAAATATAAAATGCCTGTACAAGGAGCTTATGGAGAATTCTCAAGCAGGGACTCGGAAGCCAAGCCCTGTTTTGCAGTGACTGCATCAAGTCCCTTCCACCTTGTGCCCTCATGACAGACCCCAGAATGCACTGAGCCTCCCCGCCCCCAGGCCCTGGACCACTTCATGAAGCATGAGTCTTGCTTTGGCAGCTTGGCTTTGGCACAAGATGACATCCCAGGTGTGAGATCTTAGGTCTCCATCAGTTTGCGTGCCTAAGACATTCTTCCTTGTGACCCACCTCCTGCTTTTCTTCTCCTTGAGTTCATCACACTTATGTCAACCCCGGTCTAGGAGTGCACACCTGCACACTCCTTCCTTCCCCAAAACATACAAGGAATAAAGAATCAGGGCAACAGGATCATGTACCAGAAGTGGAAACACAAGGGTCCGGCACTGGGCAAGGCCCTGTAGCCTTACCAACTTGCCTGGGTTTCTTTGTTAGCTGTAATTGCTCACTGGTCACAGCCTGTAGTCACCTACAGGAGGACTTCAGCTGGGGAACTGCCTCCATCAGGTTGGCCTGTGGGCATGTCTGTGCAGGTTTGTCTTGATTAGTCACTGAAACAGAAGAGTCGCACTGTGGATAGTAGCACCCTGTACAGTCCCTGTGCTGAATGAAAAAGATATCCGAGCATGAGCCAGAGAGTGAGCCACCAAGCAGCAATATCCCTCTAACTTCTCCAGGTTCTCTCCGTGGTGGATGGTAGCCTAGAAGTGGAAACTGAAATAAACCCTTTGCTTTTGGTCAGAGTGTTTTGTTATAACAATAGCAAGAAACTAGAACAGTGATTATCTTAAAAAAAAAAAAAAAGCACAGCAAATCCCAGGGCAACAGGACTTGGCAGGCTCTCTGAGAACATGTCCTAATCCTGGTAGAGAGGCTGGTGCTCACTGAGTCCTCACAGGGAGACCTATGTAGAAGCAGCGCTAAGAGCCCCTGGTGTCTGATGTTTGTGACGGCATCACAAAGCCTTCCCGCCTCACAAGACCACCACCTTCAACCAAGACAAGCAGCCTGGCTTGCGTTATAGATGGAAGGAATTCAGGCTCTGACACATGCATGGTCACATCACATACATCAATGAACACATATATGTGCACATGTGCAGACACATTCATTTACATACACGCACACACACATAGGCATATGTGCACACACAACACATGCATTGACACACATACAGGTGCACATGCACACATGCCCACACAAAAACACATGTACACAGATATATGCATTCATGTATGTATGCATGTGCTCACAAACATGTATGCACACAGGTTCATGCATGCACACACTGTGCCTCCTCTGTGAACTCTTTTAGCATCAGGGTCCTCAAAATCCTGTTGGGCCATGTCTTTCCTCGCTCACCCATATTCTGAGGTGTTACTGGTAGCCTCCTTAGACTTGTCCTGGTGTGAGTCTTAGCAAGCATCCCTTGGCACCTGGGCAGTTTCACCGAAGGGCTGGTCCAAGACATTGGGCTCCCAATGCACCTGCTGAATGCGCCTAGTTGTGAGCTGCAGGCCGCCTGGCAACTGGCAGCACAATGGATGCTCCTTTCATCACATCAGCTGCCTGGCATGACACTTCAAGGCTGGAGGACTGCCAGGCTCCCTTAAGGGACCAGCTATCCTTGTCTACCCAACCGCACCCAGATTCTAAGTCCTAGGATAGTGATGGATTGCTTTTGCAGCGCCAAGCCACTTCTTCTAAGAGAGGAAGAAGGAAGCTGCTGCCCTGGTGGGTGGTACTTGGGAGACATTACATTGTATTCAGGAAGGCCAGCCTCCTCCCTGCCCCAAATATTGCTTTCCTTCATCTCATGCAGAGTTGACCTCTGGGAACAAGGTGATTTCAGAAGAGCTTCATGGTGGTCCAGCCTTTACAGTGGTTGAATGGGGAAGACAGGACTTCAGGATAGCCAACACACCCTGCTTCTTCCTTCCCTATGACATCAGCCAACTTCACCCTGTAGCTACCCAGAGCTATGCCCTCCGGCCCCACCTGACAGGCTGCATAGCACCTCTGCAGTCTCACCTCCCTCATGGACCACCTACTTTCTGAACCCAGAATCTGAAGTTCAAGACTCCTCAGAGCTCCTTCTGGACATCTCTGCAGCCAAAGCCCCAGAGCCCTCTCTCCCAGCTCTGAACACACCCATCACCACACCCTGTGTTATCTGCAAGCCTTTACCTAGTGGGTCTTTAAGTGGAAATCTGCTGTTACCAGATCTCCCACCCCACTCTAGGATTGTTCTAGAACAGTAACAACCTCAGCTGGCAGCTCCGAAATCCACTGGTGTTGTGTTGCTGTCTTCCGTTCCAAGTGCAAAAGAGGAAATTGAGGCATAGAGCTACTTCTGGCTTGAGCAGTGTCATGGGAAGAAACTAGAGACAGACAGAGCCTCAACAGGTCTGTCCTCTCTTGTGAATCAGCTGGGAGGAACCCAGCTCTGAACATCTTCTAGCAAACATTGGAAGGTATCAGACGATTCCTGGAAACTGCATTTTGCTTCCTTAAGACTATTGAAAAATTTAAGCTATTTCATTCCAATGTACTTGAGGCTCCGTAACAAATTATAATCTTTTCTACCAGCCTCACAAGGGTTGTCCATGAAGGGCCCATTTCAGAAACAAAAGCCTTGCTGTCAGTATTAGATTCTTCAGTATCATTGATGCACGTCTATTTTGAGTGAATTTGGTGGCATGTGGATGGAGCTGGGTACAGGGCACCCAAGACTCTCCCCAAGATCTTGACCACTGGTTCCAACACTCCCAGACATCCTGGCCTTGTGGCCCATTCCTGCCCCAAACCTCATTCTGTCTCCCACTCTCAAGGGGCTCCTGTATAGGTGTTACACTTCCAGAGGATGTGATCTCGAGTGAGCAATGCTACATCCTCCTTTGCTAGCAGCACCAACTGATACATGCCAAGGGCAGCCGTGCCTTGCCACCACGAGCCAGGCCTTGCACAGATCTCAGCATTAAAGTTAGGATTGCTTGACTGCCCTGGGCTGGAACTGTGGACTGTGGATTTCTCCTGAACCTTTTCAGAACTCAGAGATCAGGACGGGCAGGGAGTCTGTGCCAGAACTGCACATCTTCCTTGTTGAGCAACCCTGGGTAGGATGTGTTGCTATGTCTAAGTCAGCTAGAGGCAGGGGGAGGGGCAGCCATAAAGCACAAACTGTATGACTGCATGATTCTGCATGCATTTACATCCCCCCCTTCAACAACAGAGATGAAAGTGAAACTTTGTTCTGATCATTTGAGTTTTTAATTTTTCTTTACTTAGAATTATACCCATCAAACAAAACAACGTAGTCAAGAGCACAACCACACAATAACAAGATTTATGTTCCAGTGCCTTTAGTGTCACTCTGCCTTGCTTTGAAACGACTTCACAATTTTATTTTGCACACGGCCGTGAAGATGATGTGGCAGCCTTGCTTCTAAATCCTCTAGGAATGTGTCCAACCATTTCAAACCAAGTCTGTGGGCCGACGAGACAATAACTACCTCCAGTTGCTAGACCCAAGGATTTCTCCTGCTAACAGACTGGGCATGAAGCCTCTGCCTCTTTGAACTCTCTGTCTCCTGCCACTCCAGTCCTGAGGCCCCAAAGTCTTCAGGTCAGAGAAGTGCAGCTCCTGACACCTCAGCGGGGAACAGCGCCAGCATCTCGGGGGTAGGTTGGCCATGCCCAGCCTGATTAGATTGGCCAAACGCTTTAAACATCAAACAAACTGACCCTTGACATGAGACGGGTTGATTTATTACCCTGCCGATGCAGCTGACAACAAACACGGGGAGCTTGGCTCTGTCTGGTCATTTTTCAAGCTCTTTGCACAGGAGTGGCACCTATATCCTCTAACACATTACTGCAGACAGCTCTGCTAGAATACTAAGAGGCTCCTATTGAGATCTTTTTTTTTTTTTTTTAAAGAGGCTCAAAAGAAGAATCTAATTGAGGGAAACTGAAAACGTCTGTTGCGTGCGCATGTCAGGTAACCGCGCCGAGTTATTAAACCCAAGCAAGCTGGAGAGGTTGGGGAGGGGGCTCTGGAGGGAGACATCTGCCCAAGGTCACCTTGCTCCCTGACTCCTGGCCCAGCCTGATTGCCACTCCAAACTACTCCAGTGTCTCAGTGCTGAAGGACAGATCCCATAGCTCTGAGCTCTGCGTGGCCACATGTACCTGAATGTGTGTTAGTTCTAACCCTAGACTGTAGTAGTAAGAGCCCTAAGATGTGCCTTTTGGATAGACCTGCTCATGAAGAAATCCCCTCAACTCCTGGAGCCTGACCTGAAATCACACTAAGTGTGATCAAATCTGGCTGCTGACCTACACAATGTCTGGAGGATCCAGGCATCAAGGAATGTCAGAGAGCTCAAGGAGACATCACATCCAGCAAGCTGAGCTCACCCTCATTCCTGCTGACAGACCCACTTCAGGCTTCCCAGATCAGCAGGCACGTCTTTCCTTTCTAGCTCTTTGCTGTTGCCCACTGGGGTACGGGTAAGCCCCTGCCTCTGGAAGATAGTCTAAATCCTAAGCATTGGGAATACATACAGTCAGGGAAGCAGAACCAGCACCAGGCTCTACCCCTGGCTTTCCTGGAGGGCCACAGGAAGGTTTCGCTAAGTGGCCTCTTCATAATGTTTATTCCTTTGTAATCCAGAGCAATTGTGGGCCTGCACACAGTCCCAGGTCTTTAAAAGAACAGCAAACAAAAGCCTTTCGCCCTGAGATGGAATGTCTCATAACACGCACACTCCCGGGAAGTTGATGAGAAAGTTGTAACAAGGACATATTGCAGAGTTTAATTAAAATTTTAGGGCTATTTAGGCATTTTAAATAAGTAGCAATTTCCCAGCCTTGGGAAAGGAGTAATAAAAAGCAAGAGAGATGGGGGTGCTGGCAGAAATGCACCCATAAAGTCCCTTATCATTTAAGTAGTGTGCTCTGCAACAAGGAGGGTGCTCAGCTTTCTGGAGGCAGCCGTGCAGGGGGTGAAAGGGCCCCCTCTGGGGAAAGTGTCTCTGTAGAGAGGAAAGAGCAGAGAGGCTGTCCCCCTGGAGGTCCTGTCAAGCCCTCCCAGAATGTTCTTGAGTGAAGTCCACGGTAGGCCAGCTCCTCCCACACATTCAGAGCTGCAGGACTGATTGCTGGCCTGTCATTCTTAATCATGAGCAGATGGTCAAGCAACACCAGACATCTGAGAAACACTTCTAACAAGGAAGCCAGTGACCAGAACAATCCGATGGGAACAAAAGCAATTTGCTGGAAGCAGAGACTGGACAGGAAAAGGGAAACGTGAGAGGGAGGATCTGCCCAAGAGGCCACATCCGTGTTGCAAGAACGAAGGGCTTACAAAGAGAGAAAAAAGCAAGCACAGAATGGAACAGCCATTTGGAAATTCAACACAGGAAGGTAGACATCTGACCACCACGAAACAGAGAAAGCGAAATCTCATTGTGTTCACCAATGCAGCCAAAGAAGGGAGCCTGCAGCCTATTACAGAACACCCGCACTTGGATCCCAAAGAGAACCAAGAGCAAGTGGAGGTGATTTCTGAGATCTTAAGGAGAAGCAGCATAGGGGCCCTAGGTGTTCACTTACAGCAGGATGCGCAGACACTGGCAGGAGCAACTCAGACAAAAATCTGAGCCAATTTCTAGGATTCCAGTAGGAGCTTATTGTAGGGAGGTCTGCTGCCCTTGAGGACAAAAGCAATCCACACAAACCCACAGATGCTTCGGCAGTCACAGGCTCATTTTAGGGAAGTGCCGTACTGATAGCGTGGGGACAGCACGAAGCTTTATGGCCTTAGTAATATGATGACCCGCATACCTGTGCTCTCACAGGATGGCACCTGGCCCAGGTCAGACCTGATGCAGAACAGGGCTTAGATTCGTACATGTGACCCCTACCTGGAAGACTAAAGCAGAATGAGAGAAGAAACCATCACTGTCCCTGAGCACCAAGTGAGGGAGACTACCCTGACGAAGAAAGAATGACCCCCCCACCCCCCGTGGAAGGACACAGGGACAAAGACAGGTGCCTCCTGAAATCTGGCTGGAGGGAAGAGTCAGTGATCAGGGCAGTCCAAATACTGACAAGAATACCCCAGTACATCAACCCCCCCACCCTGAGACCAAGGAGTCATTGGAATCCGCGGTGTTGCTGGGGCAACCACAACAGCAACAGAATACAAGGCAGTTGCTACCACCAACTAGACTAACTAGTTCTCACAGTAGAGGCACAAAAGATGTTAGTCTGTGTCCTACTGAGAGTCCCAGAAACTGCGAGCTACACACAGATGCACGCACGTGCGCGCACATACACACACGCACACACACACACACACTCACGCACACACACACACACGCACACGCACGCGCATGCACACGCACACACACGCACACACACACACACAGAGATTTGGTGTGCTAGAGACAGATACAGGATAAGCTTTCACAGTGTTTAAAATAACTGTGGATAAGATGTTAATAGCTATGGAATCAGTCAATCTATCAACAGATGAATAGATATGAATGTGTGTGTGTGTGTGTGTGTGTGTGAGAGAGAGAGAGAGAGAGACCCCACA
>PVIU01001240.1:0-227953 GCA_004026605.1 Ondatra zibethicus
GGGGGAGCTCACAGCTCTGCTGGGTGGAGAAGCATGCTTACTACCAAGTGGTTAAGACCCCAAGGCAAAGATGCACAAAGGTGCCAACCCCACACGCTGAGTTGGATTTGCTTCCTGCCTTTAGAACTGTCTTGGAAGATGACTACAATGTAAGAGTCAATGTAGTGAAGCTTATGTTCCTACTGTAAGGGGAATGCAGACAGGCTGGACCAGCACAGAAGGGCCACATACAAAGGCTTTAGAAGTTTAGTCTATAGACCGGTTTTGAAACTTTGCTTTGAAGTTCTCTATGAGTTCTTTACAGCCATCCAAGGTGAAAGACGGGCAAAACTCTGGACTGTTTCAGTCAAAACTTTCTCTCCCATTTGTTTTACATAGAAGACCACAGTGGTTTGGATGTGGTCTACGTGTGTTCCTCACGTGTTTGTGAATTGGAAGCTTAGCTTGAGTGTGAAAATGTTAAAAGGTGGTGGGACATTATGGTGGCATGGCCTGGTGGAAGGCCATTAGGCCATTGGGTGTTTGCTCTAGGAAGGGATTAACACAGGGCTCCTGGCTGTTGCCTGGATTCCTGTTTCACCCGATGATCCCTCGCCCTCTCGCATATGATCCCGCCATGGGGAACTCAGAGGAGTCAGGCTGACCCAGCACCATGCCCTTGTAAATTAAGTAGACATCTTTTCCTTGTATAATTTCTAACCTCTGGTGTTTTGTTGTAACAACAGAAAATAGACTGATATGAGGACTTTATCATATGATATCATTTTATGAAAAGTTTGGAAAATCAAAGTATGGCCTGGGGAGACAGCTGATTAGCTAAATGCTTACACGGCAAGCATAAGGACCTGAGTTGAACTCCCAGAACCATGTCAACTCCCATAACACACACACACACATGCATGCATGCATTTATCCATACACACACACACACACACACCCAAACAAGTATGGTAGCAGAACACTTATAATCCCAGCATTATGAAGGCAGGCACAGGTGAATTCCTGTAACTTTCCAGACAGCCAACATAGCTTAATTGGAAAGTTCTAGACTAGTGAGAGACTGTCTCAAAAACTCACATCCCAGAAGAGTTAATCCTGTGTGTAAATTGCCATCTCTGATGCCACCTCTAGCTTCCTGTGACCTTCTGAGGAACCAGAGCTGTGTGTCAGGGAGAAAGCAGTTCAGAGAGAGGGTCTGTGGAGGTGAGCACAACAAGACTACAGTCTATGAACCTTGGTGTGGGACTTCAGTCACAGGCAAGCCTGAGACTGTGTTCCAAGGGAAACAGTCTGCAGAATTGTCACTCCCTGTTCATTCCTCTCCTCCACTACAATGTGACCATTTGGTCTTGCTTGGCTCTGTGCCAGGCCCCAAAGGACCACTACAGTTTTTAACTAAGAGTCCAGAACACACCTGTTAAATGAGTTGGTAACAATGGAAAGATATTTTAAAGTCTTAGAAGAAATGGTAGGACCACATTTGTCTTTCCAAAATCTAAGAGAGATGTGGTGTTTGAATGAGAATGGCCCCCATAGGTTCATATATCTAATGATCAGTCTGAAGTTGGTGGAACAGTTTGGGAAGGATTAGGAGTGTGGACTTGTCACCAGGGGTAGGTGGGGTGGGAGGCAGGGCTTTGAGGTTTCAAAAGCCCATGTTCTCTATCTCTCTCTCTCTCTCTCTCTCTCTCTCTCTCTCTTTCTCTCTCTCTCTCCTTCTACACCCCTCTCCTTCTCTTGCATCATCTTTTTGGATCAGACGTAAGCTCTCAGCTACTGCTCCAGCACTATGCCCACCTGCCTGCTTCCATGATTCCTGCCATCATGGTCATAGACTCACCCTCTGAAACTGTAAGCAAGTTTCCAATTATATGTTTTCATTTATAAGTTGCCTTGGACACGGTGTTATGTTACATCAATAGAACAGTGATTAAGTCAAGAGACGGGTAGAAACAATACATGAGTCAAATCTCAAAAGATGGGGTGGGGGTCTAGGAAACAGAGCATGTGGGGACATTCTAAGCCAGGGGGGGAGAGATGAAGGTCCATGTGGGGAATAAGCTAAGCAAAGTATAAGCCACAGCCATTCACTCACTCAGCCCATGCTCACTGAACACCTGCTGTAGTCGTGGTTGGATGGAATGATGGTTAATGCCACATGTCAACTTTTCTAGGACAAAGGATGACCAGAAAGCTGGTGAAATGTTATTTCTGAGTAGTGTTTCCAGAGACTGTGCCATTAGATTCAGCATGCAGAGTGGAAGTCCAGCCTCACCAGTGTGGGATAATACTCTCCTACACTGTAAAGATTTGTGAGTCATATTGGTTTAATAAAATGTTGATTGGCCAATAGCCAGGCAGGGGGTATAGGCAGGACAACCAGACTAGGAGAATGCTAGGAAGAGGAAAGGCAGTCGCAAGCTGGACACAGAGGAAGCAAGATGAGAATTCCTTACTGAGAAAAGGTACCAAGCCACATGGCTAAACATAGATAAGAATTATGAGTGAATTTAAGTTGTAAAAACTAGTTAATAAGCCTGAGCTAATAGACCAAACAGGTTATAATTAATATAAGTCTCTGTGTGTTTCTTTGGGACTGAACAGTTGTGGAACCATGTGGGACAGAAACTTCTGTCAACAAATGTTACCCAACATGGGGTTTGAACCCATGACCCTGAGATTAAGCATCTCATGCTCTATCAACTAAGGTAGCAGGGCACTACCAGTGTGGGCCAATGTTCCCACATTACTCGGAGAAAAGGGAAAAGAAAGGAACATTGATATGCCCCCTGCTCTTAGACATTATTATCCATAATTCCAAAACTTTGGACTTTGGGGAACATTCCTTGTAAGCTCTGGCAATCTATCAGACCCCTGGAGGAAGCCAGGTCTTGAGGAAGACAAATGTTTAACATCAAGGGAGGCAAGCACAGTGCTGGAAAAAGATCTGGAAACACTGGCAATTAGGCCCAGCCTCTAATCGGTCTGTGTAAAGACATCTTGGCTTAGTCCTACCCTCTTCTCTAAATCTTAGGCAAACAACTCCCCATTGCTGGATCGGGAGACATGATCCCAAGGGGACAGGAGCTTTGAAGCAATGGGGGGAAAGATTGCAGCTTTAATAACACGTCAGAAATAATAACCTTGTTACTTAAAGTGAAGTCTTTGGGAGAACCCTACAGATGCATCACTGACATTCTCATTGATGTCAGGAAGCCTCTCAGTGATTGACGGCTCCAATAGACAGCCAGGAAATCAGAAGTGATTGGTTAGCCTGGCTTCTTAAAAAGCCTGGGGGTGTGGGGAGGGTAACAACTGCCTCTGGGAGTTTATTTGCATCTCAAGTGAAAACTGTGTGTTTAAATAATTTGGGCCACCATCTGTCCAGGGAGATACAAATTGCTCTGCTGATGCGAAGACCAGGTGAGTTGGGAGGCTGAGAAACTCTGGAGTGTGCCTTCTACATCTCCCTGTGTGCACATTTCTACATCATCACCCTGTGTGTGGCGGGTAGCTTAGATGCTAAACGCTCGGCATTCTAGGTGGAGGTTACCCTTAGAACCTCCCTGTATCTAGGAGGTTGTGATTGGCTTTAATGCACAGACTCCAGCCAGCTGGCCCATTGTTCTGCTTGACAATGACATGCTACCAGTTCAAGGAGGCTCCAGGATGGTAGTTGGGGGAAGGGAGGGCCAGGGAGAGTTCGACTGTCTCCTTCCCATCCTGGTCAAGCCTCATGGAATTACTATCATACCTTTCTACACCTTTTAAGCTTCCATTCAATCCACAGCCAGTAGGCTGTCCGCATACCCAGGTCACAATGCATGCAGTTAAGGTGGCCAATAGCCAGTTGTCAGCTACTGGCTGTGACTCCAGTGACCACTCTGCCCTGCCCTCCTGTTCTGTCCCTGATTCCCACGGTAGCACATCGTCCCAGCTCCTCAAACTCTGTGTTTGTCTCCCTTTCATCCTCTGCCTGCTGTTCAAGCCTCGTCAAAAATACAGAAAAACAGTTAACCCTCTCCCTCTATACCTCAGAAATCTGAGAGACAGCTCTACACTGAGGGTATGCCTTCAGTTACCCCCTCCCAGACACTGCTATTGACCATGTGCAATGTATAACTTAGCCCAATTCTCTTTCAGAAACAGTTATTACCATGGACTAAGTTCTGCCAACCAGCTCTGTCCAGCCACCTAGGCCAGAGTGATTGCCATCCCCTGCTGCCTAAGTCCCCAGGCTGCATCTCTCACCAACAGAATGCTTCTTGATCCTCCCGTAGTTCCCAGGGTCCAGCCTGAATCATTAGGGATTGCTGGATGCGCCTCCCAAGAGGCTTCAGCTTCCCGTCTCTCCACTCTTTAACCTCTCTCCTTAGAGTCCAGTCATCTTCCCAAAATGCAAATCTAGTCTTGCCCATCCTCCTTCCTCTCCTGTGGCCTCCCACACATTGTCCGTGACATTCAAACCCTCATGATGGTTCTTAACATTTTCAGTTTCTGGTTCCCACCTGACTTCCATTCCAACTCCCCACGCTCTTCCCAGGCACCCACACTGCAGCCATTATAAGGCCATCAGAACCCCACCTTCCTATGCTGGTCATACCTTTAGGACTGCACACACTGGATTCCTTTGACCTATATATGTCCTCTGCTTTCCTGATTGGCAGGTTTTTATTGGTCCTGCCAAGGGACCAGCAAAAGATTTCTTTTCCTAGAGAAATCTTTGACTTTGGTTCTGAGAAGCAGAACCCCAGTCAGGGTTTCTCATTCAAGCAATTAACTGGTCGATCTCCAGAACACAGATGGATGTAAGGGGAAACTGAAATGAACAGAACTGGGCTAAGTAGCACAGGGACCACAGGCTGAGCATAGGAGGAATCCTGGGTTAGGGTCTGCATCCCAAACTAGCACTCCTCCACAGAGGAGGCAGGGAATGTGACTGTACAATCCTGTCATCCCAGCTGCTGCTCCGAAGCTGTAGAGGCATAAGAGGGTCCCCTCAACAAGTGAGGCAGCCTGCTACCAGCGCCAATTCTCTGGCACAGGGGTTGTAGTGAAGGGTCGGTGGTAATGACCTGCTGAGGGCATTGAGGGATGACCCGATGACTTTCAAATTTCAGGAAACTTCTCAGCACAGATTGCTGAATCTCACACCGGCAGCTCTGATCTAGGGAGCCTGGGCTGGACTGGGCTGGGCCGCACCGGGCCGGGCCAGGCTGGGCTGGGCAGTCGCATTTCCAACCAGTTCCCAAGCACCATTTGAGGATGTCTTCACACTATCTCTCCCTGCCATCCACCCCTCAGCAAGGATGATCACATTCCCACTAAGATCACCCAGTCTTTGGTAGATTGTGAACCCTGACCCCTGATAGGTGTTGAGGGCCTCCTGCCTCCATGATGGAGAGGGAACAATTGGAGCGCAAGGGATGTGGTCTCGTGCATCTCTGTGTCTGCACATCCCAGCTCGGTGTGGGCGCACAAGAGCTCGATTGATAGCTGTCCTTATTCTCAAGTGAGTGAATGACAGCCTGTCATGCATGCCTTTATAACATTCCTATCAGGCCATCATTCACAAAGATGTAAAGCCGACCTTCAGGATGAACTGCAGCTTCAACGCTGCCTGTAGCAGTCTCCCTGAGGGAAGGAAGCACTAATTGCTTTGAGAAATCCACGTCAATGAATTTTCTCACTGTGCAGAGGGAGAGCCAAGTTGGGGAGGGTGAGAATTGGAAGGTAAGCTGTGTGGTGGAACTCAAGGCAATAAACCCCTCGGAGAGGCTTCAGAACAGGCAGAGGATGCTAACTAGCTACAGGAACCCTAAGAGGCAGGAGGCAACAGCAGCAGGTGTAACCCCAGAGAGACAGACAGCCCATTGGCCAGAGTCGTGGGCGGGCAGCCAGCCAGGAGCATGGAGACCCACTCTCAGATGCTATGTGTCCCCTTTCCCAACACAGTTCCTGAGGTTCTGAAGACATTGGTAAGGCCGTGGTTTTAACTGAACGTTAGAGAGCCATGATGGGGTATTGAAAGAGGGAGGAGACTGGACAGGTCAATGGGGGAATGTGAGAGATGAGACAATCATCCCTGTTGTTTGGGGGGACCAAGGGTTACCGAGGACACAGGATGTCTAGGGCCAATGCTGGCAAAGCTGCTGGCAGACCAGGGTGACCGTTCTACTACTTGGAGTGAGTGATGAGAGACGGGACCCATTTGTAGCATGTATAAGCAGCCCTCTGAGACATCCCAAAATATGTCAGGAGTGAGCACAATGAAGTGCCCCCAACTGAGCTCTGAAGGAGGACAAAATTGGTTAGCTGTTGAAGGAAAAGCCATACCTGAAGGCTGGCTTCTGGGGAGCACTGGAGGTGTCTCAGCAATCTGAAGGTGTTTTCAAACCCATACTGTGGCCAGTGACTTTATAACAGTCCCCATCGTGGAAAACACCTAGCAAAGGTGACAGAGTAGGCCTAGACATAGCTAGAACCCTAATCCCCCGAGTGCCACTCCCAGCCTCTCCAGACCCACTGTGTGGCCACAGGCAAGAGAGGATGGATCACCCTTTCTGGGCTCTACTTTCTTCATTTGTAAAAATTGAAATTTAGGGGCTACAGAGATGGCTAAATCACAAAGTGAGGAACTGGGTTTAGGTACATCTCTAACTCCAGTGGGCAGGGAGCAACGGATCACAAACACACGGCCTCTGAAGCTCACTGGCTCCAGGATGAGTGAGAGTCTGTCTCAACAACAAAATGGAGAGATTGAAGAAGACACCTGGCTTGCCCTCTGTCCTACACATGTGCATGTGCACACACAGGCAAACACACACACATACATACACATACCTGCATGTGTGTATGCATATTCCACATATGTGCATATACACTTGGGCATGTGGACACATACCCACATATGCACACCTTATACACATACCTGCATGCACATGTGCATAGTCCACACATGTGCAGGTACACTTGAATGCACGTACCCCCCACCCTCACACACCCCCACCTCCTATGTTGAAGTTACAAATCACCTCACACACACACACACCTCCTATGCTGAAGTTCCAAATCTCTGTAGCTAAGGATGTGATTCTTCAGGCAGGGACTTTAAATAGGTTCAGTGATATCATGTGGAGAATTGCTAATCCTATAAGAAAAATAGAATAGAACGCAGGTGTGCAAAATGGAGTGACCATGCAAGGACACAGGGAGGCAGACATATGCAGGTCAAAGGGCTCTATCTCAGAAGAAGCTAGTCCTGCAACACCTTGACCTTGAGCCTTTGGACTCCCGAACCGTGGGAAATACATCTTTTGTTGTTTAAGACACTCAGCCCGCAGTATTTTGTTATAGCAGCACCCACAATCTGATACAATGCTTCAGTCAATAGATGCCAGGTCATGGACGACAGAAGAGGCAATGCCATAGGTCCTTTCAACTTTCTCATGCTACCAAGGTACCTGTGGCAGGCAAGAAGGACATTGGATACATTATTCTTGTTGCTATGACCAAATGCTCGATAAAAAGCAACTTAAAGGGGATTGAGTTCTGGGCTCTGGGTTTGAGTGAGATGTATCCTATCATGGCAGGGAAGAAATGGCGGTGGGAGAGGCTCTTGCTGCAGCAGCAGGAGCAGCTTGAAGTTTGCTCACATCTCAGCACCAGCCAGGTAGCAGAGAAAGTGGGCTCAGGGCAGAACCAGCTCTGGCCTATAACCATGAGCCTCCACTCTATGGCTGCCAACTAGGCTCCATGTCCTGAATGTCCTACAACCTCCCAAAAAAGAGCCACCAGCTGGGGATGACTGGCTCAGACCATGAGCCTTTGAGCCACATTTCATAGTAGAACCACAGCAGGTGCTGCAGATGCAAATAGAAAGGTCAAGACTTTGGGCTACTATAGCCCAAGTCAGGGGTGCAGCGAGACCCAAACACTGTGGACCCCATCTGGACTGTGACTGCTGCTGTCCCTGTGAGCTAGTCCCGTATCATCACACCTCCGAGTGTAGAATCTGGGTGATAACCTCAATGGCAGGCAGTCCTATGGACTTCACTGTGTATCTACAAACAGCCAGGCCTGCAAGGCTACGTGGCTTTGACCCTGAGGCACAGTGATGGTGCCTGCAAGTGACAGAATAGGCTCTAAGAGTTTACATGCCTGGTCCTCGTGAGGAGCTGTCTGGATATCCCCAAACTGTCACTACTTTCAAAGCGTTAAGATATCTGCCCCAGGTATGCCATCTCCCGGCCAGGGGGCAGTGATGATGGTCTGGACAGCTTGGGGTTCCAAAGAGGAAGAAATGCAGAAGGCCAGAAGGGAATAAAGGGAGAGGAAATGAGGTCTGGGTGAGGGGAGGGACAGGAGAGCAACAGGAAAGACACAAAGAAGAAAGAAAAGAAGTGAGCCGGAGGGCAAGTCCCTTCTCAGCTGCAGCCAAAGCTAACAATGGCTCTCTTGTCTTTCCCGTGACTGCCAATGACCCAGGACAAAGAGAATAAGGACTTTGGTAGGACCTCTTCACATCTCCCAAACCAGTGATTCCTCATGGTGAGAGCCCTTCTCCCTACCAGCACATGATTGGATGGAGATATCCCCTTGAAGATCCAAATCCTAATTTTGGAAAGTGGACACGGAGGGGCAGTGCTATTTCTCCCTGCCCTACAGGAGTCTTGACGGGAAGTTGCCTCCACACACAGGTAGGCTGCCCACCCGTGGAACTCCCACTACTTTCCCCCACTAGAAATCCAGCCCTCTATCTTCTCAGGAAAAAAAAAACTCTGACACCATTTATTTTCTTGATGCCAGTTTGTTTTCAGTCCCAACCACCCTGATACGAATGTTTAATACAACCCTAGGGAGCAGGGTGAAGCCGCTGCAATCGCTGAGGTAAATACCTAATTAGGATGCTTCTGAAGGGCGTATTATTTACATGGGAGAATGTAGCTTGGATGTGTCTGCAATTAAGAAAGTTATTATTTTCCCTGGTTCCAGCAGGTCTTGCTCTTAAATATGTCATTAGGTGCTGTTTAAAGTATCTGGGTTACCTAGAAGGCACCTTCATTTATTTTTAAGATACTTGCCTATTGCAGCATCCATACAGCGGTCCACGAGGATGAGGAGAGATGAGTTTCTATTCTAACTACACAGCTGAAAAACACAGAGCAACACTCTGCAAGCACCAGCTCAACAAGTAGCAATTAGTGATTCAGAGCCCGAAGGATCCATTGATTCAATCAAGAGTGTGGTCTATCCTGGGCACAGTGCTCATCATTTTTAATTTAGTATTCCATTTAATCCTCAGGCCAGTACTACAAGGGGACATTATTTCTGTTTTATATTATAGATGAGAAAACAGTCTCAGTGAAGAAACATGTCCAAAGTCACAAAACTAATAAGAAGCCAGGCTCCCACACCAAGGGGCCAACACGAGAACAACAGATTATAGCTGAGTAATCTACAGGACAGATTTTTTTCAAAGCAGGATGGTTAAGTGGGGAAACGCAAAGTCAAACAGAGATGAAACAAGGACAGCAGAGGAATCTAAATTAGGGTTTAGAGCGCACAACCATCTTAAATATTAAACACACTCCACTGTTAGTCGATAAACAGAAACCCTCCACCAACTGCCTGCTTACTTCCATTGCTATTTCCAGTGTGATACCTCCAGCTCCCAGCCAGAAGTTACAAGTTTTGCCCAAAGATAAGAAAACACCCCTGAACCCACCGGCAGTCACCAGAACCAGACTCATTCTGACAGGGCAGATGTGGGATGTCAGACAGGGGGACTCCAGAAAAATAATTGCTACGCATGCACGATGCATATAAGGCCATACAGCTAAGTAAGCAAGGGAATGGAAATTTAATAAAATACCAAAAGGAAATGTTAGAAATTAAAGACCTCATGACAGAAATGAAGGCTGGCATTCGGGACTGGGGATGACGGCGCTCAGTGGTAGAGCGTTTTCAATCACCAGCATGGAAAAAGAAAAGGTAAGAAAGGAAAGAAAAGAAAGAGGGAAGAGGGTGGGAGGGAGGAAAATAGAGCAGGAAGGGAGGAAGGAAGGCAAGAGGAAAGGAAGAAAGAGGGATGGTGTAGGAGGGTCTTCTGTTTGTATATTGCCCTCATTGGTTAAATAAAGAAAACTGCCTTGGCCTTTTGGTAGGACAGCCCTTAGGTGGGCGGAGTAGATAGAATGGAATGCTGTGAGAGAGAAGGCAGTGGAGCAGACGCCATGCTTCTCCAGCACAAGATGGACACGGGTTAGACTCATGCCGGTAAGCCACCACTCAAGTGGCGATACACATTAATGGAGATGGGCTAAAATAATATGTGAGAATTAGCCAATAAGGGGCTAGAGCTAATGGGTCAGGCAGTATTTAAATAAATACAGTTTCCGTGTAATTATTTCGAGTACGCACTGGGAGCCGGGCGGGACAGAACGAGGGGCCCTGCGCTGGGAACGCAGCCCGAGCCCCTCATTGCAACAGAGGGAGGGAAGGAGAAAGGAAATACCTTCCAAGGGTTCATCAGGAGACTGATGTAGTCTACTCAGGCGGCTCGAAGGCAGGTCAGTAGAATTACTTCTAACTGGAATGCAAAGAGGAGAGGGAGTGGCTAAGACAAAGCAGGACATCAAGAACTATGTGGCCCAGCCTTCAAGATGACTCATGGGATCTGAGTTCAATCCCCAGAACCCACATGGGGGAAGGAGAGAACCGACTCCTGCAAGTTGTCCTTTGACCTCCATATATATATGCACACCCTGGAATAAGTGCGTGTGTACTTGCACACACACGCACAAACACACACACACACAAGCAAATAAGTGTAAAAAACAATTTCAAAGAGCATTGGGATAATATTTAAAAAACCATAGCAAGTACATAATTAGAATGCCAGAAAGACAGGAAAAAGAAAATGGAGAAGCTTTTGAAGAAATAATGGCCACAGCCCTAAGCCAATCTACTAGGCAGAATAAGCTCAAAATAAATGAGAAAAACAAAGACACCCTTATATCTAGCAAGGCACACATATCCAAAATACAGCAAAGCAAGGACAAAGAGAAAACATCAGAAGAAGTCAGAGGTGATGAAATGCCTGCGCTATGCACAAACAAGGATCCAAGCTGCCAGCTCTGCACACACCAAGCAAGCAGGAAGAGTGGAGCTTGAAGTATTAAAAGGGAGAACAAATTACCAATCAAGAAATTTATATCCAGCAAAATCTTCCATTAAAATTGAAAGAAACTAAAGACGTTCTCAAGTAAGCAAGAAATCAAAAGAGGACGGGAGCATGGGGACGGGGAGGTGACAGTGAGCTCTAAGCTAGGACACCAGCTCCTCACACTGTGAACCTGGGATCCAGCTGACTGTCGCTTGGGACTATGTCTCCCACTACAGGGGGTAGAAAAGCATCCCATAGAAATTGGTGGGAATGTCCAACCTCACTGGTGGAAGCTGCAGCATCTGTGCTCAGGCACGAGGTTTAGGAAGTGGACTATGCCAGCAGCTGCGAACCCTTCCTCGCATCTCAGACACAGGGGTCACTCTTGTCCATCTCAGTTTCCTCATCTGTATAAAATGGGGTGTCAGTGCTTAGAACACTGACTTTTGAGGCTCACCATGGAGACTAAAGAGTCTGATCCATAAAAGGTGCTGACATAGCACAGGACCCAGAAAGGCTTGGTTGCTAGTGTCCTTTTAAAGCCTTTGTTTCAGTCAGCTCTCCCCTGGGCCAGACGTGCAATTGCTTCTGGCGGGAAACATGCTTCATAGCCTGCCCAAGGAGACAGTAATGACTTAAGGAAGCCAGCTGGATCCTGAGAATGGTCTTGCCATACGGCTGATGATCCCTATGGTGTGTCCAGGCATCTTGGGTCTTATGTGTGCCTCCCCTGAGCCTGCCAGGTTCTGAGTCTCCCTGCTCAGTTTCTGAATTCAGCCAGGAGAGTGCAACGTAGAGACCCGGACAGGACAGGGATTTCTCCCTCTCTCAGGTGACCTTGTGCCTAGGGCTGTGTGCAGTGACAGGGCCAGCCCCAGGCTTCTAGCATACTTGGTTGTGTGACCCTAGGTTAAGGTCACATTACCTCCTCCCAGAACCCTCAGGCCCAGAACTATCTTCTAGTCATCTTTGGTTTGCTTTACTTTCCCACGGACTCCCCAGACCATCCATCACCTGCGAGTCCAATTCCCTGTTCAGAATGCTGTTTCCAAATCTCCAGAGCTTCCCATTTCCTGGGCAGCCCTGTGGAGCCCACATTCTCTACATCTACCCCAAGCAAACAGAATCTGTGAGCAGCTCAGCACAGCTTGGACAGTGGATGGCCAGTGGTGCTGGATTTGAACACAGTGCTGCCTGACCCAAAGGTCATTCTTTCCACCATATACATCCCCCATCACCCCTGAACATTCACCAGTCTCTGGGGAACCATCCCCACATCTACCTAATCTGTGGCAGCCTTGGAAAGGATCACAGTCTGGACAGCAGACTCTGGGCCACTTGGCAACCATTACTGGAATCCATGTTAAGTTCAAACTCTTAACACTCTATCCCTGGTGCTAGAAAGTATCCACCCTGGTTTCCCAGAGACAGTGCACATGGATGGTTCTGATGAGGCTTTTGAAATTCTTGACTCGACTGGCTTCTTCATGGCCTCAAAACATCAAACCTGAGACTCTGTAATCCTCTCCTGAGCAGTGGAAGAGGTGGGTCTTGGTCTTTGTGTTGTCTAGCCCTGCCTGCACCCCCAAGGTACAGGGATACAGGAAGCCATCTGGAGCTTTGTTAGAAGCACAAGTGTAGCCTTCTCAGCTAGCTCTACTACTTGACAGACCTCACGTAAGAGTAGGAGATGCTGGCCACAGTTGCTTCCATCTGTATTTCCTGGGCTACTGTTGTGTGTAATCTCCTTACAATGCTGCAGACCTTGTGGGGGTTTAAACGAGTTGAAACACAAATGAACTATGTTTGATGTAAAGTAAGTGCTATATCTTGGAGTACGATATTCATTTTTGTTATGTGTGTGCGTGTTTCTGTCTGTGTGAGTAAACATGTGTGCGGGTACACATACATGTGTCCTCCTCGATAGCTTTCCCTCCTTATCTTTTGAGGCAGGGTCTCACTGAACCTGGAGTTCACCAATTCAGTTGAATCAGTTGACCAGCAAGCCCTGGGGATCCTCCTGTCTCTACATCCCCAGAGCTGTGATTACAGGTGAGCCACCACACCTGGCTTTTTATATAAGCAGTACAGACTCCAGTTAGAGTCAAACTCCAGTTGGACTTGCTCAGGGAAATGCTGTACAGAGCCACCTCCCCCAGGCCACCACAGTCATTTTTACAACAATCTGCCTGATCTTAAGTCAAGCACTAGGTGACTCAAAGATTAGTAGATGACCAAGGCAGAGCTGGGCTGGGAGGAATGCTCAGACTGTGGAGGGATGTGGGCATAGCAAGTAACAGAGGGCAAACAGCCTGTGAAGTAAGCTATACTCTGAGACACAGGACTGGCCAGGTTGGGCAGCACGCTGTGATTTGCTGGCAGTTCACATGTGGCTCTATTTGAACATGAACAGGCAGTAACAAATGCCAGCACTATGTTCTTGAGCCTCCAGAATTGTAAGCTAAATAAACCATCTTTCTCTATAAAGCCCCCTCTCCAGTATGTTGTTACAGCCACGGAAACCAGAACAAGCTTGACATTGCATGATTCTTATAATTTTATTATTGAAGGACCATGGTCAGTTTGGTACCACTGCTTCTCAGAAGTTACATACATAGGGCTGGAGAGATAGCACAGGGGTTAAGAAGACTGGCTGCTCTTCCAGAGGACCTGGGTTCAATACCCAGCACCCTCAGGGTGGCTCACAGCCTGATGCCCTCTTCTGGCCTCTGTGGGCACCAGGCATACAAGTGATGCAGGTCAAACACTAACACACAAAAAAATATGGGACTGGTGATACAAATCCATAATACAGATACTCAAGAGGCTGAGTCAGTAAGAGCTGAAGGCCAAGGTCTTCTGGGCCATAGAGTGAGGTCAAAGCCAGCCTGGACAGCTAGTGAGACAGTCTCAAAATAAAAAGAGTTGGAACATTCATTTCTCACTTTTTACCTTGATTTATGTTTGTTTGAATAAGGGCCTCATATATCCCAGGCTCACCTTGAACTAACTCCTCATCCTCCTGCCATCCAGAATGCTAAGATTACAACTGTATACAGCCATTTAAACAAAACAAAACACAACGCCATCCTTCTTCATCGCTCGGCAACACTCCACTGTGTATAGACGCCACTCATCTGTTAACAGATACCTTAAAGTCATTCCTTAATTTGGCTATTGGGATCAGCATGGCAATAAACACGGGTGAGCCAAACAAGTCAACTCTGATTCTTGATCCAACAGTGATAAGACTGGATCATAAGGGAATTCTATTCTTAGTTTTCTGGGTGTTTTTTTTTTGAAGCGTTTCTGCCCTGATTTGCATAGTGACTGGACTAATTTACATCCCCACGGTGACTAAGTGTACTGTTTCAAATCCTCACCAGCATTCGTTGTTGTCTTGATGATGGCCATTCTGACTGGAGAGATGGAATCTCACTGCGTGGTTTTGATTTGCAGGCCTTTATATCATCTTAGCATTTCCATCATGTTGTATCCCTCTGGCCGGCTAAGGAAAATCAGAATCTTAACAGACCCCAAGACACAGAGAGCATATTCCCAGACAAGCAGAGAACATAGGATTATGGTCACTGATTCTTGCTGGGACAATTCAAACGCTCACCGCTCTCCAGCCAGATTCCTCTTTGGGAGAAAGGGCTATTGGTGATGGTTTGAGGAGTGAAAGCATTTTCTTTAAGTTTTAAAATGTGGTGTCTTCCCTGCTATGACAGAACAGCAAGAGTACCTGACCTGTGAGACCTTGCCCAAACCTACCCCAGCAGCCAAACCCATGCGACAGTCTACAAAAACCTGAGGTAATTCCTCAAAACTGTCAAGGTCACTGGAGGCAAGGATGGAGAAACTGTGATAGAGCAGAGGGCATTAGGGAGACCTGTGGGCTGCATCCCTCATCCTGCCCCAGTAAACAGACTTCCTCCAAAATTTGAATGATATCCCAGTAAAGTCTAGAGTTTAGTTGGTGGGAGTAAACCAGTGTGGGCCTCTCAGTGATGGTGACTGACCCACAGGAGGGACCACAGGAGGAGCCAGGAAAGGGATAAATAATGACCTAATGACCTCTCTGTGTGGTCTTCGCAACTTGTCTGTGAATCCAAAATACTCCAAATTTATTTATTTTGGAAAACAATATCTTAGGTTGGGGGTCCCCCAGAGGCAGATGTGGAAAGGAGGGTGAGATGAAGTTGGTAAGCCATGCTAGGATTTACCTGATAAAGTGGGAACATGAGATATTCAAAGGGGAACTGAGCAGAGGGCAAGAGGGTCATCACTGTGGGCCACCAGGACTCAGGCCTCCCTGGAAACATAGGAGATGGTAATGCTGGAAGCTCAGAGCTACCTTCCAGGAGGCAAAGATACTAGGATTCTTATCTTCCGTTCTTGGCAGCCTTTGCTGGAGGGTGACCAGAATCCAGAAGCTTCCAGTCTGCCTCATGTAGGCCATACAGGCTTGAGTGACTAGAGGCAGTCCTAACAAAGCCTTGGGACTTACAACTCGACACTGTCCTGTTGACAAGCTAGAATGTGGGACAGATGGGTGGTTTGCTGGCAACACTGCTGATCTCAACATATGATCTCATTCATAAAAATACATCTAAAGGTGTTTGTGAGACAAGACTAACAAAGGCTTAACTGGCATTTGGCTGTGATCAGTATTGTTTAACAGGGTTTCGTCTCTGCCCCAGCACCTAAGGGGAGAAGCTGGCCCCTGGAATCTCACAGAAGGATGACAGCTATATCCATAGAGACAATGATGGGAGGAGACGCAGCAAATGGAGGACACAAATGGAGACACAAAATGGGAGGAGCAAAGCAGAATGAAGACAGAGACTGTCTTCCTGACTCCCCGCCTCCTTTCCAACTGTTCAGCCTCTCAGGGTCTGTCTCCCGGAGAAGGGTACAGCTGAGGCTCACATGCACATCTCCAGTTACCACAAGCCGTCACACGCGGAGAAACAAACTGCCCATGACTTTCAATACGCTGACTTGTAACCTTAGAAACTACTACGTGTCACCTTCCTCAAAGCTCTCAATTACCCTTTTGTTAATCCTTAGGCTAGCTTTTCTCACTTGCATAGTGTTCTGGACACATGGCCTTTCACGAGTTTCCTCCAGTTGACCACATCCATAGAGGGTCAAATTGTCAGGCTTGTCCATGTGAGCACTGGGGGATGCTCCTGGCAGTTTTGAAAGAATGGTTCCCTTCTGATAACAGTAGGTAGTGACCCCCAAATTTCCATCCCCTTTGTCTTTTGACGCAAGAAAGGATAGTCGTCAGAGTCCTGATATTGTTGATGGACGGTGTGGGGAATTGAAATCTGGCCCTGGCTTGGAGGAACATGCCTGTAGTCACAGCACTCAGGAGGTGGAGGCAGGGGGATAATGTGAAGCAGCACGGGGTCACTTAAAGATTCTGTCAAGGAAGGAAAGAAGGAAAGAGGGAGGAAAGGAGGGGAAAGGAAGGAGGTCGACTGAGATGTAGCTCAGTGGTTAGAGGTGAAGACAATGGTGGAGCCCGTGGCAAGCGGACACAGGCCCTGGATCCAGGAAAAGGAAGTCTGAATGTAAGGCATTTAGTATTGGCAAAGTCAGAAACATTTATTTTTGACATCATGAGATTACACTGATAGTTCTTCATAGTGTCTCACTGAGCCTTAAATTTTTTTTTTTTTAGCACTCGTGGTATGAGCATGTCTTCGTGTCTGTGTGCTCTGTTGTGTGTACACATGTGTGCACGCATACAGAGGCCAAAGGTCAAGTGTCTTCCTCAATGCTCCCACCTTAGGATTTTTGAGACACGGTCTCTCACTTAATCTGGAGCTCATCGATTTTGTGAAGTCAGCTGGCTAGTGAGCTCCAGCAACCTCCCTATTTCTGCTTCCCAGCCCTGAGATCACAGCCATGTACCACCTTATCCTGCTTTCTACGTGTGTGCTAGGAATCTGAACTCAGGTCCCTCTGTTTGTATGGCAAGAACTTTACTGATCAACCAAGCCTCCCTCATTCCTAGCCCTTGAACAACACTTTAAAAAATGGCCTACAGTTCTTGTGGCAAAGACTTGCCAAACAGAACCAAAGTAGCTTGAGGAAGAAACCTGAGCACTGATTTAAAAGGGCACAAAGTTGGAGCTTGGAGAGATTTCTCAGCAGTTAAGCACACCGACTGCTCTTTCAGAGGACTTGGATTTGATTTCCAGCACCCTCACGGCAGCTCACAACCGTCTACAACTCCAGCTCCAGGGGATCCAAACCCCCCTACTGTCCTCCGTGAGCACTGCATAAACATGATGTAAAGATATACAAGCAGTTGGGGCTGGAGAGATGGCTCAGTGGTTAAGAGCATTGACTGCTCTTCCAGAGGTCCTGAGTTCGATTCTCAGCAACCACATGGTGGCTCCCAACCACCGGTAATAAGATCTGGTGCCAACTTCTGTCTGCAGGGACACATGCAGGCAGACAATTGTATACATAATAAATAAATAAATTAAAAAAAAGATATACAAGCAGGTAAAACACCTATATTCATTTTTAAAAAGTGTGTGTTTTAAAAAAATGAAAACCTAAGCCAAGGCTTCTACAGAGGGGAGACCCACAGAAACCAGTATCTGAGCAACTTCCCACCTGTCCGGGTGCTGCTCAGTTGCTTCATCTTCACTGCCCCCCACTCGGCAAATATGATCACTCTGCCTCTTTTACACACAAGAAAATGAATTTTCACAGGTTCATGTACCCAAGGTGCGGATGTCCTCACACCCAGCTAAACCACTTGCAGAACTCGTTCTCAAGATCGCAGCACTGTAAGCTATAGGTCCTCTCTGGTCCTGGCTACTCATCTTTCACACTGCAAGGCCATCAAGCCTTTGGTCTGTTCTTCCCTGCTGGGCACAGACCACCTACCTTGACCTTCAACTTCCCGCTAGAAGACTGACTCTGTGTTCTCCTGTACATGTCACATACTAGAGCCGTGTGTGGATATACATATGTGGTACGTGCCTCATCAGACTCAGAGCCCCAACTCAACGTTGTAGAGTAGACTCAACGTTCTACATTGCATTCATCTTCATCGTCATGCTGCTCTGCTTGACATGAAGCCGGTGTTCCAGTTGTAGTGATGAAGGAAGAAAGAGAGAAGCCTGGACCCCACAGAGCTCAGGGGAAGACTTCTAACACATGGGACAGCTGAGGATCCACCTCAGCCATTTCCTACTTGGGTAAAGGGGTCTTCTCCCCACCTGTATCTAAATGCACACGGAGATTATACAGCGGCTTTGTAAACAACGAGCCCACCTCTCTCTGCTAATGAAGCAGCCCATTTCGCTCCTGTCTCCAAGGTTTCTGGTAATAATCTGAGAAGTCACTTAGGAGAACTGAAGAAGGGTCAAAGACTAAAGAATACGTCTAATTTGGGAGTGATAAAAGCCCTTGGTAACCAGGCTAAAGTAGCCCAAACTCAGTCATTCTCCCCAGAATAAGAAATTCCCTAGCATGCCCAGGGTACACTTAAGTGCCTTTGGAAGTGATTGATGCCTGTATCCAGCCATTTGCAATGTCACCTTCCAGAGCAGATATCATGGTGGGAGCAGCCCTCAGGGTTCCTCAGACTTAAAACTGTGGGCATTTGGGCAGTGCCAGGTTGGTGTTGTGGAGCCCTCTTTAATAAATGCATAATTAGCATTCTGCTGTCCTGCCAAGGGCCACTACTCAAATCCTTGAAAACAGACTGTTCCCTGAAATAGGTTAGCCTTCCCTTCCAATGCCAGTTACCTCCTTTACACTATTGACTTAGCCACAATGCCTATATGAAGAAAACAAGTCCCAAAAGAAATTATTAGTGTTGGCATAGCAACAATATGTTAATTGCATCTCCCCTGAACATCCCAGCAGGACCTCTTGGCCGAGCTTGGTCCAGTTACAATGCACTTGACAATAGAATAAAATTGTGTTCCTAGGACTAAAGCTGCGTTTCAGGCCCTCCCCTTCATTTAACCCAAGTTAATAGGGTTTGGAGGTGTCTAACACTTCCATACTGAAACAGAAACAAGCTGAGACTTAATCCACAGGATTGTCTTGATGTCGGGAGCCTGAATATTAAGATCGTTATTCTCTCCTCTGCCCCACCCCAAACTCAAGGATGTAACAGAAGGCTAGGGTCTTGCCTGATCTCTTTTCCTTCAGTGCAGACTGGACCTCTGGGGTAATGGCTACCAGCACCCCAGGCAAAAAAGAGAGAGAAATAGAAACAGGTAGACAGGAAGGCAAGGGGAGAGAACAAATCTGATTTCTCTGCTTTCCCCAAGAGACAAGGCCATTTACCCAGAGTCCTTTAGCAAACCAGAGTTGCATTTTACAGGTAGAATTAAGCCACCTATTCATTCCATGGCTAGCTGAATACAAAAAGGTAACGTCTCCAGTGTGTTAACGTGTCTGCCTGGGCCAAAGTCATGTTCTTCTCTGTGTAGCTCTGGGTTAACTGAGAGAATCTGACTTTAAAAATGAGGCAGAGAGTGATTGCAGACACCTGGAATCACTCTCTCTACACACACCCACATGGGCCAGAACACACCCATGTACACACATGCAGACAGAGACAGAGGGAGAGAGAGAGACAGAGAGAGAGAGAGACAGAGAGAGAGAGAGACAGAGAGAGACACACAAAGAGACACACAGAGAGAGACAGAGAGACACAGAGAGAGAGAGAGACACACACACAGAGAGAGAATTTTAGCTAATTTCAGCTGAAAACAGCAGAAAGGAACACTTTCAAACCAAAGCTAGCTTAAACAAAATTGAAGGGCTTTTCCCCCTTTCCTTAGTGTAGAAGAAGGTACAGAACCCACAGTGCACCAGATGAGGTGGACTGCTCCTTGAAGCTTCTTCCGGAAGAACATAAAGCACATCTGCTTTGGAATCAGCAGACCCACCACAATCGCTACCATTACTTAATAACTTTATAGTCTTGACCCTTAACCTCTCTCAGACTCAGCTTCCTCTTCTTTGAGATGGAAAGGATGTAAAATCCAGCATAGCTGGAGGCTTCGGATGAAAACTGGCCTTGAGATGCTTTGGGGGCACTCATGGTCTTTGCACTTTTTTACAATTATTTACAATTACGTTCTTACGATTGGATCTAGCTACAGGATGAAGTCAATGGGCTTCCAGACTAGTGCTGGAACTCAAGCAATGTTGCTGTTGGACCTTTAGCTCCAGTGACCATCCTGCCTTTGCCATCCCATTCTCGTGGATTTTCTGCTCTTGCATGCAGGTGTGTGTGGCCAGCAGGTGTCTGTTGCTGATGTGACACAGTTAACAATTTAACTAACAATCAACAGTCTAACTAACAGTTAGCAATGTAAGTGGAGCTGTTAAAGGGTGTTCACCTCCCAGCTTCTTCTTCTTGGAGGTGATGAAAATTAAAAGATTCCCATTTATTGTTGGATTAAGTCAGGAGCACCTCCAAAAATATGTGGTTATTTTCATGGTTGTCTGCATCCATCCCATGATCCCTCTAAAAGTCCTTGAAGTCCATTTTTCAGAAGTTGGCACAGAAAGCTTTTCTGTGAGCTTGCCTTTTTCTTTTTTTAAAAGATAATCCTCATATTTACACATTTGCAATTTCCAAAGTGCTTTTGGATGCAGTGGGTCATCCAGATCCGCAGTGACTCATCACAAGGACAGATAATATTTTCCCCATTTTACAGACCAGCAGATTATTTTATGAGAATTACATCAATTAGAATGGTTCTCGCAGCATTACACAGCCCTGACCGAAACAACCTCTTCCTCCCCCGCCCAAAGCCCCTTGAAGCAGGTGAGTCTGGCCCAGTGATGACAAGGGTCTAGATGTCAACGTACACTCGGAGTGAAAGACTTGGCTGACACCGAGAGGAGCTTTCAAATCCCTGTTTCCTGAAAAGTCACCCAGGAAATCACAGGGTAGGATGGGACAGGACCGTGGACTTTTTGTACTAATATCATCCTAATTTCTTTTTAAGATTTTTAAAAATTTGATGCTAATATCATCCTAATTTCTTTTTAAGATTTTTAAAAATTTGATGTGTTTGATTGTTTCCCTACATGGATGGATGTGTATTACTACATGCATTCCTGGTACCAACGAAAGCCAGAAGAGGAGGTGGGGTTGCAGATGGTCATGAGGTGACATGTAAATGACAGAAACTGAACTGGAGTCCTCTGCAAGAGCAGCAAGTGCTCCTAGTCACTGAGCCACCTGCTCAGCCCCATGTAAAAATCTTGATACTTGAAGATGGTCCCTAGACCAAAACCACCTAGAAGCTTGTTAGAAATGCAAACATTCAAATTCTGCACGAAAAGCAGTATTTGAAGATCTACAAGCCATGTGGGCTCCTGAGGATCTGAGAAGCCATCCTTATCTAGATTCTACCTTCCTAAACAGTGCCCCTAAACAAGACAAACAAAATCAATTCATTCAGTTCATACTCTCTATTCCACGAACAGGGTAAATCAAACAACTAAAATAACCATGGGGTGAGGGTTATGGGGTGCTGAGAATCTAACCCAGTACCTCGCTTGTCCTATGCTCAGACTCTGAGCTACACCCCAGCCCCTAAAAGCAGTTTTTTAATTAATGTGACACTACTGACAACTCTCTGGTGTGGGCTGGATAATCAGTGTGGGGACAAGCATTTGTGAGGTACCTGCCAACATTTGCTGCCATCTGTTCAGTAGCTCCACAGAGTAAGCGCATCATCATGGTTCTGAAGCCTGGAAATAGGATCTCGGAAAACGGAGGGATGTGGCCAGATCACACTGCGCGTTAAAGACAGAGCCAGCATCATACATGTCATACCCAGGTCTGTGTGATCCTCTCGTGTAGAGCCTACATGGTACCCGGGTTTCAGACACTCTGTGACAGCACTCCTCCAACATGCAGCATTAGCATCAGCTGGAAAATGGCCGAGAGTCTGAGTCACAGGCTGGGAGCGGTAGCTGCTGTGTTCTGCCCTCCAAGAGGTTCTAACATACAGTGATACACAATCTGCCTGCAGACCCACATCTGACAAAATGCATGTGCAGAAGGAGGGCCAGGGCTTCTCACCTCCCGGGGGTCATGATCCTAGAGGTCATGATGCTGAGAAGCACTCTTGCCTTCAAGGACCCTAAAATCCCAGCACAGTTAGACAATGGGCATGGGGCCTTGATACTTACAGTATATGCACTTCCAACAGCTACTATACTTCTTGGGAGCTTCTATAAATGCAGCATCCAGGACCCACCCCTAGATCTGCCCCAGCAGAGCCAGTGTATTAGGAAGTTCCAGATGCACACTAAAGAGAATGATGGAGTGCAGTGAGTACCAGGCCTAACATCTTCATTCCTAAGCATAAAGTCCAGCCTTACCCCTTCCTTAGCCTTCTGTCTAGGGCTCTCATCCCACTCAGTTCTGCTGTCAGGAGAACCCAGAGAGTCTCCGCCAGTCCTGATCTCCTATCTCCTATTGGGGTCCTGCCCTTGACCCTGTGAAGTCCTGTCATCAGCAAGCAAAAACAAGAAGAAACATAAGGTTACCCAGAATATAATTGGGAGAGGTGTGAGTGAGGCAGCAACAGGAAGGAAGGCAGGGAGGCCAGGGACTGTAGTCCAAAAAAAAAAAAAAAAAAAAAAAAAGAGTAAAGGGGGAGGGGCAGAAAGGAAGAAGTTGATGATTTAGAAACTTCAGTCTGTGGACACAGGGGCTATGCTGTGTAAGGCAATCCTAATGGTACCCAACTCAATCCTAGGACTGGATTGGAATGTTTTCTTAGTCTTTGCATTTGTCCCCTTGCATCCTGCCTCTGCTGTAGGCACATCCTTAGAGCCAGTCTTCTGGGCAGGACACATGGCTCAGCAGTTAAGAGTACTTACTTTTCTTGCAGAGGACCAGGGTTGACTTCCAAGCACCTGCATGATGGCCAACAACTATGTGCAACTACAGTTCCAGGGGATCTAACACCCTTTCGTGCTTCCGTGGGCACCAGTGGTATACCTGCATACACACAGACAAAGCACTCATAGACATAAAATAAAAGCAAATGATAATAATAATAGTAATAAAGAAGCGGCCAAGGGAAAAGCAATCCAAACTAAAGGTTGTGAGAAGAGAACTGGTCATGGTAAAACCATACAAGCTTTGAGGAAATCCAATAGGCATGTGCCTGGGGCTTTGAAATCATCCCTTTTCCATGAAAGCCACTTGATATCCAGGAAGCCTTGGGAGATACTTCAGTAGCCATTGTTAAGCTCTGTTTTCAACAGCAGGAAGTTGGGTTCTGCCAGGAGAGGATTATTTGGTTGCCAGATTATGCCTATAAGATTCCAGGAAGATCTAACATGACCCCGGCATAGAGAGGATCCTGCTTTGTGAATCTGCCCATCCTCCTGCCCTGGGAGATCTCTCTGGAATCCAGGTGTCCTCTTTAGCAGGGTCTGCCACAGCAGAATATCACAGGCTGGGTGATATGCAGGTCACCAACCAGCTCCATTCTGGAAGCTGGAGGTCCACAGTCAGGGCTCAGCAGGGTGTGAGTCTAGTGGACGCTCTTTCTGGCTAACAGATGATATCTCTCACTGTGTTCTCCTGTGGTCCATGGTGTGCACACTCCTGGTGTCCATCTCCTCTAATGGGGACAGTGGTCCTATTGGATTAGAGTCCTCACCATGCAGAATGAGAGCCAATGGGTTATCCATAATGCAGTGAGACGGACTGGGTGGATGAGCTATGTAAGGACAGGAAGAATAGAGAAATAAGGAGCTTCCAGAAGAGTCTAAGAAATGAAACCAGTTCTCCTGTATAGTATCAACTAGCCTTAATTATTTCATTATAAGCCCTATCTCCGTACACTGATTAATACTCTTCCACTTGGAAGAGCAATGGCTGAATACACAACCCGAGATTGAGAAGCAGCTGTGGTTACTGGGCAGGAAAAAGCGAGACTGTGATGTGCTGAACCATCCAGACCTCGGGCTCTTCCTCTGTATAGATGAGGTCAGGACATCTTAGATTTATAGTCCTCCTGAATTCACAGGGCCGTGTGTGTGTGTGTGTCTGCATCTGTGTTGCTGGGGATCAGATGTAGGGCCTTGTGTTTGCTAGACTGGCACTCTACTACTGAGCTATATTCCCAGCCCATATTTAACTTTTTATTTTGAGACAGTGTCTCACTAATTTTCCCAGGATGACTTTGAGTTCGCTCTGAAGTCCATTCGGACCTTGACTTGGTGATGCACCTGTCTCAGGCTCCTGAGAGGTATAGAATTATGGGTAGTTATCTCCAGGCCCAAAGTATATGGTGTGTGTGTGTGTGTGTGTGTGTATGTGTGTTCTTGCACTTTTTGTGTTTCTGGAGAAGAAACTAAGGCCCCGCACAAGCCACTGAGCTACATCTCAAGGCCCCACATAGCACCCCCTTGAAATAGGGTCTCATTATGTAGTCCTGACTGGTCTAGAACTCATTAAGTTGGCTGGGCTAGCCTTGAACTCACAGAGTTCTGCCTGTCTCTGCCTCCAGGATTAAAGATGTATGCCACCACGCCTGGGCTTTTATTCTCCGTGTAGCCCTTTATGATCAATTTCTCTCCTATGTAGAAAGAGGTATTGTTCCAACAACAACTAAAAATGAGCAAAGGGCTTCAATAGGGATTCCTTCAAACAAAGCACTCAAAGAGCCAACACTAACACGAAGAGAGAAATGGGAATCACAGCTGCACTGAGATACCATTTTATACCCATGGGGATGGTCATCATCAGAAAACAAAATCACTAGTATAGGGGGTGGTGGAAAGCAATTGGAACCTTTCCACATTGCTGGTGAGAATATAAAATGTAAAATGGTTTATCAGGCTCCCCAAAATTAGATATAGAATTAGATATAATTCAGAAATTTCACTTCTGGGTACACGTCCAAAAGAATGGACACGAGCAGATACTACACACCATGTTTACAGAAACACAGCTCACAAAAGACACAGCGTGCACACAAACCAAGAAGACAGATTCTGGTACAAGCTGTGTGAGGACACTGTTCAAGATAATACAGCCACAGAAGAACAAATAGTCGATGGTGTAACTCCATGAATGTGTCTCATCCTGGAAGCTAAGCAGTGTCCAGCCTAGTTGGTACTCAGAAGGAAGACCAAAGAACAAATTGGTAGGAGGTTACTCAAGCAAAGAGTTAAACAGTCATTACTAGGGGTTGGCAAGGAGGGACTAGAGGGCTCGTGCTTCAGTCTGTCAGACAGTTTCAGTCTGACAGGATGAAAATGTTCTGGAGGTGGATTGGGAGTGTCATATACTGCAAATGCCATTGAATTATACACTTACACATGGTTAAAATGGTAATTATATTATGTGCATTTTACTACAACAGAAAAAAATTTAAATGGGGCACTAGGCCAAGTCTAATGTGTCACCCAGCAATGAAATTCAATGTATCTGTGTGCTGCTAGAACAAAAGAGAGTCCCTCTTTCTTTTCCTCAAATGGCAAAGGGATCCTCAGCCTCTGCACATTGACCAAAACCATTTGGGAAACAAACACCTATTAAAATCCTGGGTTCAACTATCTGTCATCCAGCCTAGAAGGGCCCAGAATGGTGGTGCAGGCAGCTTGGGCAGGACTTTTGTGATCCTTGTGAGGAAGATATTTTTTAAAAAATGATTTATTTTATGTCTAATTTTGTGTGTTTAGGGAGTATGTGCACGTGTATACACGTGCCTGTGGGGGTCAGAGGCAACAGATCCTCATGAGCTGGACTTACAGGGGGTTACGAGCCACCTGACGTGGGTGCTGAGAAATAACCCCGATCCTTTGCAAGACCAGCAAGTACTCTTAACTGTTCAGCCATCGCTCCAGCCCCAGGAAGCATGTCTATACAAATCAATGTCCTTAGACTTTTGGGTGAGTCTTGCTTGGTGTATTTCTGAGCTGGGCGAAGCCTCTAGGGCTTTAATTCTCAGTGTTTGAACAAAATCATGGGGAGTTCTAGGCTAAAAATCAATTAGGAGCTTTGATGTGTATGTGTACACATTTGTGTGGCTGAGCACATGGGTGCTCAAGTGCATGGCTGTGCAGAGGCCAGAGATCAGCACAGGCATCCTCTTCACTCTTAACCTTAGTTTTAGGCTTTCTGTTGCACCTTTCTATGTTTTGAAATTATAATATAAATACATCATTTCCCCCTCCCTTTCCTTCCCCCCTACCTTTCCCTATCCCTCTTATTGCTCTTTCAAATTTATGACTTCATTTTTATTAATTATTGGTACATGCATATATATGTTTGTGTATCTGATTTCAATACTGTCTCACAATTATGCTTCCAAAGTATGAATTTGGGGTGTTGGCCTCATTATTTTTAGAATTTTATAAAGTAGACTGAAGTTGTCTTCAAATTTGCATTGAATTGATAATAAATTTGAAATTGTTGACATTTTCCAAATACTCTCCTCTACAGATCATGTTTTTTTTTTTTTAATTGATAAAGGATTCCCTTTGAGACAGCAACTCACTCTGTAGCTCAGGCAGGTCTAATAGCCATAATGATTCTCCTGCCTCAGCCTCTTGTGTGCCAGAATTACAGATATGTACAACCATAGCCAGTTCAGAAAACATGTTTTACAGGTACCAAGACTTCTAGTGAACTTCAAGGAAAATGATCTCATTTTTAACCTATTTCATATTTAAAAAGTGTAACTATTTTAACCCACGTATTTTCACTGAAATTGTCTTTTATCTGCTTTTAGAGCACCTCTTTTTGATAAATACTGTTACAAGATTTTTTTAAAATCATCAACTAAAACATTTTATTATTTTGAATATTTTGTCACTCTTAGAGTGTTAGCTTTCTCTATTCTGTCCCACTCTGGTAAAGAATATGAATTTATACAATTACCCACAGTATCCAAATGCTCAGCTATTCTGCATCAAGTTAAGGCTGTGCAGAGCAGAGTGCGGGCAGAGCCACAGATGCGCTTGCCTTGAGCTCTGCTCAGCACCTTCCCTGTTCCTAGCGATGCACCTCCTTGCTTTGCCCCATGCTGAGACCTGAACCCTGCTGGACAGGCACTCTATCATAGCACCTGATCCCTTGACCCTTTGTCCTGTACACTTTGATTTCAATCACTGCAAATTTATCAGCAGTTTTTTTAAATGCTTCATTAGTGTTCCACACACTGAGTATTTTGATTAAGTATTTCCAAAGAATTTTTTATCAAAATATAGAGGAGACTCTTGGAAGAAAATCAAAAGTCTGGTACGATTACCAGACTTGGGCTGATTCACAAGGCACAAGTAGACCACCACATGCACAGGCAGCCCACACATGCATAGACAGCCCGCCACATGCATAGGTAGCCCACCACATGCATAGGTAGCCCACACATGCACAGGTAGCCTGCCATATGCACAGGCAGGCAGCCCGCCACATGCACAGGTAGCCCGCCATATGCACAGGCAGGCAGCCCCCGCCACATGCACAGGCAACCCATACATGCATAGGTAGCCCGCCACATGCATAGGTAGCCCGCCACATGCACAGGCAGCCCATACATGCATAGATAGCCCGCCACATGCATAGGTAGTGTGCCATAGGTATAGATCTCACATTCAAAGATTGAGCCAACTATGGATCAAAAATATTTCAGAAAAGAAGTATGTCTTTACCAAACACATGTAGATGCTTTTCTTTGTTCCTTTTTCACAACTGGTGATTAGAACAACTAGAATTTATGCTATTTTAGATCAGGGGTATCCATCCTTTTTGCTTCTCTTCACTATAAGGGATGAAAAACTGCTTTGGGCCATACATTAAATCCAGGAGTACGTAACCTATATATAGCCCTTGGCTTGTGAGATCATATATGTTTGAATGATATCATGACATGGTGTTGTCACCTACAAAGTTTGAGAACTCTGCAGTCAGTTCACACAGACACACACACACAGCCAAAAATAAAAAATTCCAGTGTTTTTTTTTTTGTTTTTGTTTTGTTTTGTTGATTTTTTGAGACAAGGTCTTACTATGTACACCAGGCTGGCCTCGATCTCATAGAAATCCACCAGCCTCAGCCTACCAAGTGCTGGGATTAAAGGTGTTGTACCACCATGCCCAGAAAATCTCACGGTGTTTTAAGTAAGTTTGTGATTTCAGGTTGGGCTGCATTCACGGTTATCCTGGAATGCAGGAGGTCCACAGACTATGAGCGAGACACCCATGCTAACGTGCTGTAAGCCTTCTAGAGGCAAAGGAAAGCACACTGAAGGACGTGCATAGGTTGCAAGCAACCACTCTGCCATTTTGTACAAGGGATGGGAGCATCCATCCCCAAGCTTGGGTGTTCACAAGGGTTCCTGGAACCTCCTCAATTTTATATTTCTGCCAAAGCTCAAGCATTTTTAAACTCTGATTAATGGCTTTTAGCAAAAGCAAGCAAACATGCTCTGTGCCAGATTTTTGTTGTTGTTGCTGCTGGTTTAATATGATTTTGGCTTTATCACAGTTACTCTGGGTATATATAAAAATATTTGTCTCATTTAACAACTGCAGCTTTAATTTCAGTTGGTTAGATTATCACAGCTGTTCTGAATGAATTAGAAATTACAAGTCCATCACAACCAATTCCAGGGTCATTGATACTCGACAGTTAAATTTAGCAAAACCATCATTTGTTTTATTATGAAACTGCCTCCCACCAAAATGGATATTTGAGACCACAAAGCCAATTTTATCTCGAATGCCAGGTGTTTTAACTAAATCTGTGGTCATGTTTACATTCCTTTGGATGCCTCATATTTTGGCAGGATGAGCTTCCTAATGCCTTATTTTGAATCCATGAATCAGTTGAGAAAAAGCAAACTCTCTTTAAAGCTACCTGACCCTTCGCTTGGCACAGCAGCTGGCATTGCCCTCCAGTTGGCATCATCTGTCTGTCTGTCTGCGAGGCTGTGCTGCTGGTGGGGCCCACACATTAGCAGTGATCACTTCTCATTGCACATGTGCAGAAAAGCTTGGAGTAAAAAAAAAGTGAGCAAGAGAATTTTTATGTATGGTAAAATATACACACTACAAAATTTCTCATATAGCCATTTTTAATCTGTTTTTATTATTTGTAATCAACACATAACAACTGGATGGGGATGGGATAATCTCAGTGGAATGGTGCTTGCCAACCATGCTCAAGGCCTTGGGTTCCACCCACAGCACTGTAAAAAGTACTGCATACATTCTGCTTTGAGATGACCCAAGTTCAGTAAATTCACATTCCTGTTCCACCTCATCGTTCTCTCTGGAGATTTTTTTCCCTGAGTGCTTTTTATCGTCTGTTGTATTGGGTTTTAACTATATTGAATTACATGCGTGTGTACGCACACACATATAAAGGTCAGAGGACGACTTGTGGGAACTGGATCTCTCCTTCCATCATGGAACTGAACTTCAGGTGATCAGGTACTGTGTCAAGTGCCTTTATCTGCTGTGCCATCTTGCTGGCCCCGTCTGTTGTGGTTTAAATGTACAATGTCTCCCTAAAGTCACTTGTGTGAACACTTGGTCCCCAGCTGGTGGCCTTGTTTGGGAAGGTTGTTGATCCTTTTAGGGGTGAAGCCTCACTAGAGGAAGTGGGTCACTGGCTACAGGCCTTGAAGCTTGATAGCCCAGCCCTACTTCCTGCTCACTTTCTGCTTCCTGAATGTGGATGTAATGTGCCTGGCTGGCCTCTTGCCCCTGCCACAGTGCCTTCTCCACGGTGATAGACTGTCTCTCCCTGGAACTACAAGACAAGATAGTATCTTTTCTTCCTCAAGTTGCCTTTGTCAGGACATTTTATCTTCAACAACAGAAAAGTAATCAAGATGCTATCCTAAATGGAAATAGTAACTCCTTATACTTCCCACCCTACCCCAGTTTCTGGTAACCACTGTTACACTTGCCTTGTGCATTCCTCTACTCCATATGCTTCACACACGTCGGATCATGTCAGAGCTGCTGTTTCACTGATGGCTTAGTGTCTTCAGGGCTGATTATTCTGCAGTGAGGATTGGAGTTTCTCCCTTTTAAAGAGCGAGTAATACTCTAGGGAGTATCGGTAACACATTTTGTTTATCCATCCGTCCACTCTTGGCACATGGGCTGCTTCCTCTCTTTCGTGACCAGTGCTGCTGTAGACCACATCTACTTCAGTCCCTAACCCCACTCTGCGGGGCATTTGCCCAGAGGCGGAGCTGCTGGGGCAGATGCTCATTCTTTGCTGTGCTTTTAACTTTCTTAGAGGATTCCAAGGAACCGGCAGACCATTTCTACTTTTCTTTAAAACAATTATTTTGTTGTTTTATTTGTCGATTTTGAGACAGGGTCTCATGGATTCCAGTTTGACCTTGAACTCCTGACCCTTCTGCTGCCTCTCTCAAGCACTGGGACTTCAGCTCTGCACCTCTTGTTAGTGGTCTGAACTTGGATGCCTATCATCCTCTTGAGCATGATGTGTTTGCTCCTGTCACCTTTGATTGGCACTTCCCTACTAGTGGGTGGTGATACGAATCTTCTCACGTGCTTATCAGCCACAAAATGTCTTCTTTGAAGATGTGTCTGTTCAGTTCATTTGTTCCTCAAATAAGCAGGATTAATTTTAAAGAACAGTCTTTTCAGATGAACCAAGATCCTTGATACACAGAGAGTTATATAAATATCCTTTCAGTAGCTGCTGGTGTTAAACCTTTCTCCTTGGGCATCCTGTCCAAAAGCTAGCAATTTTGATATTTTAGCACAAATGGATATTTGCCATCAGATTTATGTCTTCTTTTTATGTAGCCAGTGACTTGGATGCTTACAAACGCTATATCTTGTGTCAAGTCCACGGTCACTATCAGCTTACTTCAGATTTCAGTGTCCTTTGGATGCTGACAGATGGTCTTTCTTGATGACGTGAAAGCATCACTAAGCAGGGCAAAGACTGGGAAGAGAGATGCTCTCAGTGACTTACACCTGTAACAGTGCAGCCAAGAACATTCTCTCTGCTGTCTACCCAGTGCGCGGCTTCTCTTTCTAACACATTAATATGACTCCTAATCTTTGATGCCCCATATTTCCTACTAATACCATCCATTGGCAGCCTATGGCTCCAAGATCTCATGGACCATCACAAAGACTACAGGTACAAGCCACTGGTACAAGTGCCCATAAGGCCCAGTGCATCAAATCAAATATTTTTCTGCACACCAGTCAAAGCTACAACAGTTAGCTTTCCCAGTCACGTGTGCTATAGCACCTGCATACTATCCTTGAAAAGGGGGTGTTGACTAATTGGTACCAGAGATAATGAGGGCTACTGCTAGTAATCAACTAAATTTGATCACAGATTAAAGTGTTCTCATGGGTTGGAGATGGCTCAGCTGTCAAGAACACGTACTGCTCTTCCAGAGAACCATGTTTGGTTCCTGTCACCAACATGGTGGCTCACAATCACCTGCAGTCACCAGGGGATCTGACTCCCTCTTTAGGCCTCCATGAATATCAGCCATGCGCATAGTACATGGGCATATATGTAGCCAAAACACCCACATACATAGAATACATTTTTAAAACATTAAAGTGTTCTTGCCATGCAGTGGTGGCGCACACCTTTAATTACAGCACTCAGGAGGCAGAGGCAGGTGGATCTCTGTGAGCTCAAGGCCAGCCTGGTCTATAAGAGCTAGTTCCAGGACAGGATCCAAAGCTACAGAGAAACCCTGTCTCAGAAAACAAAAACAAACAAACAAAAAATTTAAAGTGTTCTCATGTTGCTATAGTTTAAACTTCATGTACTGGAAATTTAATCCCTAAATTCATTTATTAATGGTATTTGAATGTGGGATCTTTGGGAGGTCATTAGTATTATCTAGCCAAGGTAATGAGAATGGGGTCCCCATGGGGACACTAGTGACTTTATAGGAGGAAGGACCCACTTCAGCATACTCACTATGTGTCACTATATAGTACCTCCATCAGGTTATGACACAGAAAGAAGGCCCTGGGAGATGACAAGTAGATGCTGGCACCGTGCTCTTGGATTTCCCAACCTCCAGAAGCATGATTCAAATAAACTTCTCCTCTTTATAAATGACCTTGTCTCAAGCATTCTGTTATAGCAACAGAAACAGGCTAAGATAACATGTTACAACTGGGTGAGACCATGAAAGCTAGAAGCACCCAAGGGAACACTACCAAACCCACCCAGTCTGACTTATTAGAGATAATACCATATAATAAGATGAATGCTGACTCATGCTGGGAGTGATGGCACACCTGAAACCCCAGAACTAACAAAGCTGAGGCAGGAGGATTGATGTGAATTCAAATCTAATCTGGATTCCACATAAATTCAAGCCCAGCCTGGTAGATATAGTGAGACTCTATCTCAAGCCCTCTCTCTATGCCACAGACACACAAAGGTTAAATCAGATGAGACTTGGAGCCTTCAACCGGGGCAGATGGTGGCTTACCACAAATGATCCACGGGGACACTTACCCACCCTTTGCCAGGACAAGATCTGGTCCCCACGGTACACAAAAGGAGTTCTCAAAGACATCTCACTTCCATAAGATATTTTCCAGGCAAGAATCAAACACCGATCAAAATGCTTTCTACCTGCTTCATCGTGGGACATGCGCACCAGGCCACTCCTTTGCAAAGCCTGGGAAGAGACGCTCTCAATGCCTGGCAGCACTGTGGCCAAGAACACCCACTCTTCTATCTGACCAATGCGCAGCCTCTCTTCCCAACTAACTAATACAACTCCTATAAGCTCGGATCACTGCTGAATGGCAAAGAACCCATCAAGGCTACAGAGGAGGAGGTTCTGGATTCAGACTTTCCAGTCCAGCCCTCTACTGAGCAGCTGTGCAGACCTGGATAGACTCCTCCTTTACTCTGCTTCCTATCTTCAAAATGGAATGAACATTTGACTGACTGGCCATAGGCTTGCCAGATAAAGTTAGAAACCAACACATTTAGAATTAAGACAAACAGCTATTTTTAGTGTGAGCATATTCTGAGTATAACTGGGCATCTTGGAATTTTTGTTGGCTAAATCTTCGCTACTGCACAGATCTACCAGCTAGGGAGTGTCTGGCAGGTTGTAAGTGACCTGGGAAGAGTTACCAGCAGAAGGAAGCAGCTGGAGGGTGGACAGGGACAGAGATGTTTCTTGGGTGTCTTGTGATATCTGCCCCGTGACTCTCAGTAACTCCACTCTTGGACTGACTATCTTGGCTTGGTACCACACTAACATCTGACTCAAGAGTCTCCGAGCTCATACCTACACCAACTCCTAGAGTCAACCCCGTCTTAGTTCAGGCTGTCAAAGATGCAGATCCCGAGAAAAAGAATTTCAGATGACTTGTCTATTTGGGACAGAGAGCCCCAAAGACACCTTTAAGGAAGTAAGTGAGGCAGGGAGAAGAAGTCGGTAAATGGGGCTTTAGCAAATGAATGGCTGTTGTGGGCAACTAAACTGGGTCCTGTTAGAAAATCCTGGAAAGCTGCTGTTTCAGCTGAGGGTCAAGGCAGCTGGGTACATTTATCTCTGGCATACTAAAAGCTGCTCTGGGGTCATTCATTCACTGCTGCTTCTGGCCGGCCTTGGGCATGGGAGGAATACACCTCTATCATTAGGCAAAAGTCCTTGTGTGCAGAGCTGACAGATGTGCCACAAAGGTATGTGTGTATGTGATACAGAGAAGCTACATGTAGGACCCCAACACAATCTGTCAGCCCCACGCAGTTGACTAGTTCAAATTCTCAAGGGAAAAGCAACTGATGGACAGGAGTCAGCCAGAAGACCTGTGGTCTTGGTAAGGTGGCCCACCTTACCCTTTATCCACTGCACAGGGTGAGGGCGTGTGGGGATATAGGACCTGCTCCTTTGGCAGAGCTCTGACCCAGTATAGCAATCACAAAAGAGAAATGGGTGGGGAAAACCCTCCTCGCTAACCACCCATTCTGACATTAATCCAGACTATGCTTATGTACGAAGCCAAACTATGCCCCTGCCTGGGTCAGGAACTTTCTAGAATATACTTAGTACCTCCTCTCTATCAGATTCTGTGCTCATAGAGCCCTTCTCTTTTCTAGACTAAATCAACACCCCCAGTTTCTTCTTCATATCACAGTTGCGTTGTCAGAAGAAGTTCAGCAAAGCAGATATGGGTGAGGACCGCAGAGGCAGGGAGCTCGTCTTCTCACTTGGGCCTAGAATCTTGCCGAGCTGATAAAGCCAGCTGGGCCAAGGGGCAGAAGGCCTGGCCCTAGCTAGAACCCCCTTGTCACAAATGTCAGTCAACATTTCAGGCTGCCACCTCCAAGGGCTATTCAGAAGAGCGGTGAGCAACCCAGGCTGCACTGCCCTTGCTAACTAAGCCAGCTGTCTGGGAAACTCCGACACGAACAGTCTTCCTGGTAACTGGGGCAGCTTTATTTCAATAAAGGGAGGACAAGGGTTCTGTCACAGAGTCCTTCTCTGTCCCCCGAGACGACCTGTTTTCCTCACTAGAAATCTTCATCCAAGTTTTCAGCAGGGGCATTAACTGGGATCAAGACAAAAGACACAACAGGATAAACAAATCAGTCAAAGGGAGGCCAAGCACCAGGCCTGATGAATAGCATGCTCTCACTTGGGTCCTGTGACTTATCTCACTCCATTTCAGGAGAACCGACTCACTGTCCAGAGCCCAGCCCACAGCTGAGTGTCACCCAGGGCATCTCTGTCACATAGAGTTGGCCTTTCCTTTGTGTATGTGGTGTGTGTGTGTGTGTGTGTAGGCTACATGATCGCTCAGATGTTTCTACTCACCTCTTTTTATTTTTTGACAGAGGGTCTCTCTCCTGCTTTCCTTCCCTTCCTCCCTTTATCTCTTCTCCCCTTCTGCTCCCTCTCCCTCACTGAGTGGGCCAGGCTGGCCAACCGGTGAGCTTCAGGGATCCTCCTGTCTTTGCTTCTTAGGGGCTGTGATCATAAGTGCGCGCCACCACGCCTGGCTTTTTATTTTGCTTCTGTTTCTTTGACCTGTCGTGGAAGGCCTGCCCTGACTGCCCTGTGTGGAATTCCAGACCCACTTGCCCTGTGCTTCTGCAGCCCTTTCGCCCTGGCAGCTTCTTTCCTTCAGGGAAGCCGTCAGATGTCTGCATGTTCTTGATCGTCCACTTCCCCTGCCTCTAGGATGGCCACTGTACAGGGCAGGAGCCTCACTCTACTGTGCGTTCACAGATCACCAGTCCTTAGAATGCTGGTGTGTTAACCATTCATTTATCCTTTTGTGCACATTCATGAAACAAAGAGTATCTGTGTGTCTGTGCTGTGTCAAGCACTGCTCTTTGTCCCCATTCAGTGTCCTCTGGTTTCTTTCTCTGGCTTTCCACTGCCCAAACCCTCTATCTTTTGAACTCCACGCATGGCCAGTCTTCCGGGCTCTAAGCAGGGCCAGGCCTCCATGATTTGTTATCTTTTGTGACTGGAGTGACAGAGAGTGTGAGTGCATCCTGTTAGTGTGGTGTGATCACAGGCGAGCACCACCTCCCAGCTTCCCCGCTGCCCTTTGAGGCTGAGCTCTTTGAAGCCAGAGCCTCCTTTGTAAGCGAAGATAGGTTTACATACTCAGCACTTCTGCAGGAACCTCTGACAACTGCGAGCCAATTTCTGCCCTGCTGTCTAATCAGTCTTCATTGAAGCTGCCAGTGTCTTTCTGCGCAGTACCAGCCAGCAGCAATCCACCTTGGCATAAGCACCTCACACTGACTGTCTGGGCTGTGGGGCTGTTCTTGAACTGTGACAAAACACATCTGCAATGCAGAGACTTCCTCTGTCAGGCATAATGAGTACAGAACTGACCAGAGTCTCTTGACATTTCCTCAGGGTGTATGAAAAGCAACCAGAAAGAAGGCAAGAGGGTAAGCAACAACAAAGAAAGAAAGAAAGAAAGAAAGAAAGAAAGAAAGAAAGAAAGAAAGAAAGAAAGAAAGAAAGAAAGAAAGAAAGAGGACAAGGAAGGGAGAAAGGAAAGAAGGAAGGAAAGACAGAAGAAAGGAAAGAAGGAGGGAAGGGAGGAAAGAAGGAAAGAAAGAAGGAAGGTAGAAAGAAAGAAAGAAAGAAAGAAAGAAAGAAAGAAAGAAAGAAAGAAAGAAAGAAAGAAAGAAAGAGAGAAAGAAAGAGAGAAAGGCAGGAAAGAAGGAAGGAAGGAAAGAAGGAATGAAGGAAGGAAAGAAAAAGAGTTGTATATGCAAAATAAACTTGCTTTGACAAGCATGTTGCTCCTTCTGTTTTGCAAAAGCCAAGGGACTACTATCAGAGATAGAGATTTTTGCTGCTGAAACCCAAAGGCAAAATCATTCCCAAGAGTGGTGCAAACAATGGGGTCCAGGGCTTGGCTGCAGTTTCTCTACAGAGCTGGGAACTCAGTGAGCAGTGAGTATTCTTGGTGCTTTCCTGGACAGCAGAGCTACCTCTTAACCTTTGCCAGGTCCCAGGTGACAGATGCTAGGAAGGGTGATGCAAACTATCCTGAGGGTTTGGTGAAGAAATGCATCATGTTCTTTTTGGTTACAATTGAAGAGAAAAGAGGGAATGTGGATGTGGGGAGCTGCAAGAAGAGAGACTTCAAACTGAGTAGAGGGAAGTAACCCTCGCCTGCTCCTCCTCAAAGCAGGGCGTGTGAGGTATGCTGCCCATACTTCCAGAATACAGATCACCCCATAGTGAAGGATGCCGTGGGTAAGGCTCTTGAAGAACAGTACAAACCAGGACACTGGGAGTCCCCTGGAATGCTAGGAATTGGGGATTACAGTCAGCATCGGGTTCACACAGGTACTGCTGAGATGGCTTAGTTGGTCAAGTGCTTGTCACAAAAGCATAAGGATTTGAGTTAGATCCCCAGTACCCAGGATTTTCTTAAAGCCAGATACCATGAGGTGCCTATAATCCCAGCCCTGGGGTCAACAATAGGTGGATCCTTGAGCTTACTGGCAGTAAGTGTAGGTGAGTCAGTGAGCTCTAGATTCAGTGAGAGACCCTGTCTCAACAAACAAGATGGAGCACGGCCAAGGGAGATGCCCCTGTGTGTACTCTAACTTCCACGTGGACACTCACACACATACATGCACACCTGGACATACACATGCATGTGTACCCACAAACATATATGAGGGGGGAAGGGAGGAAGGAAAAAAGGAAGGAAGGAAGGATGGTGTGTGCCAATTTCTATACAGAGTAAAGAAAGAATTATTAGAAATACGAATTGGGAACTGGAGATAGAGTTCAATGTATGAGACTCAGCATCAAAACACTTTAAGAAGTTTAAAAGCAAGCTGGATTGTGTTGTGTCTTTGTTTAGAATCTTCCAGTGTCCTGGACATGGTGGTCTAGCCTGTAACCCCATATTTGGAGGCTGAGGCAGATGGCTCCAGTCTGAGGCCAGGCTAGGTTCTGTAGCAGGGTTCTGTCCAACAACACGTAACAGTTACTTCTCAGTCAGAATCATATGCAGAGCCTGTCGCAGCCTATGTGGCCTGGCAGACTCTGACTTCTCCCATCCATTCCTGCCATCGCTCAGGGTACTTCTGTCCCCACTGCCTTTGTTTAGTGTCTCGCATGTCCCAGCTCTTTCCTGCCACAGGGCCTTTGCACTGGCAGCTTTCTCTGCTTCAGAAAACCTTTTGGGGTCTTCACACCATGGCATAACCCTTTCTCATGTCGTGTCTCATTCCAAATGTGACCCCTTGCTTTCATTAGCTATCTTCCTGTCTGAAATGCCCCCTCATCTCACTACCAGATACCCCAAATATTTCCCAGCGTATTACCCTGCTTATCTCCTTTATAGGAATTCTCTCTAATCTATAATTACATTGCTGCTAATAAGAATGTGCAGCATATGAATGGAGACAGCTAGACTAGAGGGCCAGGGAAAGGGGAACTGATTCCACCCAGGTTCTACCCCCAACATACTAGAACGGCAGCACGGACAGCCCGACAATGCTGACAGTGTCTGTCTCCAGTGGATCGCATTGCCGGCTCCAGGGAGAAGGGAGCGCGTCGGAAGTAACACCAGTGCTCAGAATCCATCCTTTTTTTTTTTTTTAGAGCAGAAGTTTTGAAACTGAGCATAATGGGCTTGCATCTCTGTGAGCACAAAGCCAAAAATAGCACAGCCAAGAGATAAAAGAGTGGAGAAAGATCTATTAGCTGCAGTGCCTAAGGAGAGCAAGGGAGTTATTTCCAAAGAATGCCCCCACAGGCCATGGTGGCACACACCTGTAATCCCAATATTAAGAAGCGGAGACAGAAGGTCCAAGGCTCAAGCCAGACTTAGCTACATAGTGTGACCCTGTCTCAAACAAACAAAACAAACAGTAACAAAAGGCAATACACTCCCCAAACAAAAAGAAGTTGTTAAGTTGGGAGCTTAGGCCCCAGCCCCTCACATCTATTGGTCTGGATTCCAAATCCCAGCAGGCCAGGTCCTGACCACTCCCTTGGGGGGGCGGTGTCAGGCCCACTCCCACAGAGTATTTAAATGAATTCCCAAAAGAGGAACACATGGTCTCCTTTCCTCCCGGTGGTGGTCACCTTTGCAGCCTCCCGGTTCCCCCTCAGGGCCACCCAAGAGTGCAGAACTCCCATTAAACCTGAATATTCCTTGATTTGGCTTGATTGGGATTTTGCTTCGGCAGAGAGCTCGCGTTAGGAAAATATTCCTAACAGAAGTGTGGGGGTTTTATTCCAAGAAAAACATATGTGTATATTTACATATATTCCTGTGGGGCCAGCATGTTCCTGAGCATGCTCATTTCCAGGTCATAGTTCAAGAATGAAAGATGGCGGACACACTTCTGAGCATGCTTGGCTCCAGGAGTGTTGGTATCACAGGACACAGAGTCAACATCAACGGCTGCATGAGACCCTTAATGACCTTTCTCCTTTAGCTCTCTACACAGGACCTTAAGGCATTGTAAAGGCTAGCCCGTGGGAGGAGCACTCAGTTCCCGTTTGATGTCTCTTTGTTCCACAACCAAAACACGTGGTGTCTTCAAAAACACGGTCTTATCACCTACTTCCAGTAAACAAGGAAGATAAGGGCAGTGGCTTGTATGTGTCAGAGGCCTCTAGGGCCTCTCTGACCAACAACCACAAGGAGCCATCCTACACTTGACACTGAGATTTTCATTTAGTAACCTGTGGGCTTCTAGGTCTGCGCATTCGTCAGTGTAAGGGCTTGTTCCTCTCCTCGTCCCTGTGGTCGCAGATGGCTGTCACAAGTCCAATGCCACACATGTGCAGAGCAACGTAAACATGAAGAAGAGGATTGCTACTTGTTCGACTCTTGATCTTAGGGAGGAAACCCTTACCCAGGAGACACTAAAAAGCACCCTCCTTAGCAGTCCCACAGAGCTGGATAAGAGCACATATCCCCCAGTTCTGTCACAAATGGGCTTGGGAGGGGAAGAAGTAAGTACCTGGTTGTTTCAATCTCTTTGTGGGAGGAGGAGAAAGAGAGAAGAAAGGCTAGTGGCTGTTATACCAAGAGTCTAAAGACATCTTGGAAGTCCAAAAAGATTTTGGTACCACTAAGGATGTGAACCAAGAAGAGCAAAACCAAGTCCTGAGATAAATTCCTACATCAGTAACTAGGGCTAGGTAGCAACTGGAGACTGTCCCCTGCATCAGAACAAAACAATAGCTCTTGGAAACTTAGGGGAAAGAAGAGCTTGTAGCTTACAGTGGCTGAAGCCAAGAGGTGCTGCGGGTGGTGTATCAGAAGTCCTTGATGGTTCTAGACAGGTCGGAGTTAACAACAGTCCCAGAAGTTCATGGTGAACCAGGTGATGGCCCTGGCAGTTGGCCTGCAGTGATGGGAAAAGCAGAAGTAGCTGCTCACTGATTCACCCCACCTTCTTTAAAACTTACTATTTATTTTATGTGTGTGGGTGTTTTACCTGCATGTATGTGCCACTTGCATGTCTGGTGCCCAAGGAGGTTAGAAGAAGGCATCAGATCCCCTGGAATTGGAGTGACATACAGTTTCGGACTGCCAAGTGAGTTCTGGGAATCAAACCATGTTTCTCTGGAAGATCAACCAGAGGTCTTAACTGTTGAACCACTCTGCAGCCCACTTTCTGATTTCTATAATTCATTTAGGGCATCTCTGATTTTGTTGTCTGGGTGCACCTTTTTCCCTCCACCCCTCTCCCTGCTCCTTCCCATATTTTCTGTCTCCCACATTTCCTCTCCCAAGCATGCTCCTGAATTTCCTTCCTCGGTTGGGAACTGGGCATCTGTGTGGAGACAGCAGCCTAGGGGTGCTGTTTCACTGATGTGTAGGTGTACAGTAGATGAGGACCTAGATCCTCTGAGCATTCAGCAGATATGTCAAGGGTTGGAGAGAGTCAGGCAGAGAAATCCAGATGTTTCTGGAGTGGGAAGAAAGGGTGCTGAGGAGATGGTGGGGTCAGCAGATGCAGAGCCCAGGACAGGAAGCAGTAAATGAGGCCTGAGATACTTCGGGAACACAAGGGGGGAAAAGCCCTCAAATTGGCCTCTCCTCATCCTCCCTTTGCTCTTCCTAGCCTCTGTCTCCTCTTTCTTGCTCCTTCAGGGCACTGAGGCTACTAGAAACTCTAGCCTCTGACACTGGGGACAGTAGGGAGGCATGCCTCCTGCTCCTCCTCTATTTTGGGGTAGCCTTTCTGCTCCCATGGGCTACCCATGTGCTGTAGGGCCCAGGTGGACTCTTATCTCAGGTGGACAGGCCAGCAGATCTAGCTGAACTATGTACAATAATGTGTCCATGGCTTTTAATTGAGTCAGAGCCTGTGAACAGTCGATAGCCACCTGCTAAGTGGTAATTAAGCTCTTGGCCTTGGTTGGAAAGATAAGAGCTGGGAAGGCACCTTCCTCACACACTGACGTAGCGGACTTTGCAATCCCTCTCAGCCTCTAGAATTGGAACCTTTTCTTTTGTGGTAAATCTCCTGTTTTTGTTTTTGTTTTTTAAGATTTATTTATTTATTATGTATACAACATTCTGGCTCCATGTATGCCTGCATGCCAGAAGAGGGCACCAGATCTCATTACAGATGGTTGTGAGCCACCATGTGGTTGCTGGGAATTGAACTCAGGACCTCTGGAAGAGCAGCCAGTGCTCTTAACCACTGAGCCATCTCTCCAGCCCGGTAAATCTCCTAACTGAGAAGATAAAGCAAGTTATCTGTTACAGATGTGCCCAGCAGGAACACAGCAAACACCCCAAAGAAAGCAGGAATTTAATAAAAAGGACTGCATATGAGGAGCATAGGAGCCTGGTGCACACACTTTGCCTTGTTAGACACAGAGAGGTGGGGCTACATGTCTATGTAGAAAATTGCCCAACTGCTCTCCAACATGGCCAGATCACCCCATTTCTGCCAGCACCGGTCAGAGTCCCAGCTGCTCAGCATCCTTACCAGCATTGGATATCATCAGATAGAAAAAATCGAACACTCCATTTATTGTGGTACTTCATTATAGCTTTTTTTTTTCTTAAGAAATTTTACTTGAGATAGGATTTTACTCTGCTCCCTGGCTGTCCTTGCACTTCTGGACTCAAGCAATCTTCCTGCCTCAACCTTCAGCACCATTTTCTTTATAGTCTTGACTTGCATTCACTTAATCGTAATTGTAGACTCGACACTTGTTTTGTAACCGTGGATTGCTGTTATTATTACTCCCTACACATCCTTTGGCAAATTTTCTGTTCAAATCTTTTGCTTATTTTGTATTGATCTTTTTATTCATTTCGCTTCCGTTGCTGTGATAAATCATCCCACTATAAGCAAGATAAAGAGAAAAGGTTTCTTGTGGATTACTGGTTCCAGAGAGGTAGAGTCTATCATGGTGGGGCAGATGTGGCAACAGGCAGCGAAGGCGTGGAGATAGGAGCGGGAAGCTGCCTGGTCACACGGCACACACACTCAGGAGGCCCAGAGGGAACAGCAAGTGGCACCTGCCTGCGGACCAGGTGTTCAAGCACATTAACTCAAGGGGGGGGGGGCTGACATTTCTCTTTTAAACCCCTGCAGGATCTTTCTTTATTACTGAATTTTATTTAGAGGTCTTTATGTATTCCAGTTACCAGTCCTTTATCAGATATGTTTTACAATTTTTTCCCTTCCAGTCTGTGGCTTGACTTTGTTTTCATTAAGTGTCTTTCAATGCAGAGGCTCTAATTTGTGTGCAATTTCACTTTATCTTTTTTTCTTTTATGACTCATGTTTCTTGTGTACCTAGAAATATTTATCTAGCCCCAAATAGCAAAGATTTTCTCCTGTTTCATAATTTTAGTTTCTTGGAGTTAAGTGTTCCAAGATAGCTTTGGCATGTGGCATGAAGTTCCTTGCATTTTGCAAAGAAATAGCGAATAGTTCCCTTGTCCTTTGCTGAAACACCAACCTCCCTCTATGAGCTACCTTGGCACTGACATCACAAACCCCTTGCTGTGCATTTCTCCAGACTGTTTGTTCTCTGTTGTGCTGATCTGTGTCTGTCCTGTCAACCACACTGTGTTGATTATTACAGTTCTATCTACTATAAGCCTTAAAATCAGACTTATTATTATAAGTTCTATAATTTTGTTTTTTATCAATATCATTTGGGCCCATTTAGGCACTTTGCTCTTATATAGAAATATTAAAATAACCTTTTTAATTCTTAACAGAAGCCTACTAGTATCATATTCAATGATTAGAATTGCGTTGACCCTGGAGATCAATAAGATAGTGGAGGTTGGGATGAGGAGGTACTGGCATGTTATAGGTTTCATTATTTCCAGTCCGTGAGCACAGTATCTCATCTAAGATTTCTGGGATTTCTTTCATCAATATTTTGCAGTTTTCAGCTTCCAAAGCTTGTACACTCTTTATCTGCAAGTATCTTGTGTTTTTGGTACTGCTGTAAATGGCATCAATTGAATTTAATTGACATGTAAGGATGCAATGACAAATGTACATTTTAGCGCATTGAGCTGGTGTTTTGCGTTCTCCTAAACTCGCATGCTAGATCTAAGAGGGACTAGAAATTCTTTGAGCTCTCCTGTGTAGACATAGTGTTGGCTGTTTTAAGTTCTTATTTATCCTTCTGCCTCTTCTCTTTTTCTCTCAACTCTTTATACTGGCTACATGTTAACTAGGAGTGGTGAGAGCGGACGTCTTTACCTTTTCCAGTTTGGGAGGAAGCATCCAGTCTGTGACATTAAGTATTACAGGAGCTATAGATTTTTGCAGGAATTCTGTATTAGGGTGAGGAGGTCCCTGCTAATCCTAGTTTTCTGAGAGTTCTTGTCATAAATAGATGTTCATTGACCTTTTAATAAATTTCTTTTATGCTTAAGTCAACCAGAGATGGTTTCTGTTTCAAATAAAAGTTCTGACTGATTTAGCAGTCTTGTAAGGCTGGGCAAGTTCTTCAATTTCACCTGACCCAGGGTCTAAAGAGAAGGTTAGGGATGGAAATTTTAAGTGCTCTTAATTTTACTACCCCAAAAGACTAGGCATATGCTTTCTTGAGCAGCACATATATTAAAAGTGGAATGGGCCAGAGCTGTGGTTCTCAACCTTGCTAATGCTGCGATCCTTTAATACAGTTCCTCACATTGTGGTGACCCCCAACCATAAAATTATTTCATTGCTACTTCACAACTGCAGTTTTGCTACTGTTATGAATCATAATGTAGATATCTGATATGCAGGATATCTGATATGCGACCCCTGGGAAAGGGTCATTTGACCCCCAAAGGGGCCACAACCCACAGGTTTAGAACCACTAGTCCAGAGAATAACATGACCCTTGCAATAGTCACAAGAACAGTCATGGCTATCTTCGAGGCTGTCCACTGTGTCGTAGAAAAACTCTGAGCTGATTATTTTTCTTTCATCTCACCTCCAATGACCTTGATGATTATATTGAATTATATAAATAACTTAGACACACTCTAAGCAACCTGAATGAATCTTTAAAACATGAAGACAGTTAAAGGTGCCCTGGACGTCTCCATTTGAGATTAATTACCATTAACTGTTTGGTGGCCATCTTCTAGGGTTCTCTTTATACATAATGATATATACATGATTTCACATGAATGAGCCTGAAATATACATGGTTTTTTATCATGGGCATGTGCTCACTTCCTCTCTTCATCAACATATATAAAATTCCACTCCATCTTCCATGACTCTTTGTAGTGACCAGGCCCCACTGGGTGGCTCTCACTTGGGATCTGTCATGTTATTGCAAGCAAATATTTGCAGCTGTGGCCAGCCATTGGCAGTGACAGTCAGCCCAGGCTTGGTTTTAGCTGCTGACTGTCTGTGTACAGTCTCTTCTGGGACCTTGTAATGCTTTGAAGAGGAAGAAGACTCCAAAAGGAGCCATCCAGGAGTGAGCATTCCAAGAACTTCAGGTCGATCCCTAAACACTTCTTACAACAGGTTCAGAGGTCCTAGAGCATGTGTTGGCTGAGTGAGCCATCAAGGCAAGTAGGCCACCGAGGCAAGTGAGCCACTGAGGTAAGCCTCCATGCAACGTGAGGAGAGGCAGACCTACCCCTCAATTAGAGAATTCACAACGAATGCATGTCCACCTTTAGCATACCAATTCAAACAAATATTGAACACCTACTGCATACCAGACGTTACTGTCAGTGCTGAGATGTAGAAACCATACAGAGCTCCTTGCTTCAGTCCTGAGGCTTGAACCTGGGAGTTCTGAAATGCTAGGCCAGTGCTTGACCACTGAGCTATGTCCTCAGCCTCCTCTCACATCCTAGTGTGAGGCAAGGTCTCACTTAGTTGCCTTGGTTGGCGCCGAACTCACGCTATAGTAAAAGCATACCCTGAATTTGGGATCCTCCTGCTTCAGTCCTCTGAGTACTGGAGCTCACAGGCCCAGGCCACCAGGCCTGGCTCAACATTCCTGTGCTCATCAAACTTATATTTTATTGTCTGTCTGTAGACAATAGGCCCATCAGCAAATAATAAAGCTAAACAAGCATATGACTGATGTTAATTACATATTAATTAATAAATGTCCCTGTCTCCAATTCTCAAATCCAATTGTACTTGGCTTTGAGTACCACACCCCTTTCTCCCCTTCACTTCTGGTGTTGTTATTCCAGCTGGCATTTTGGGGGTCATGCCATTTCTATCCTAGTCTCTTCTGAAGGTCACACAGGGTGCATGCATTCAACAGTGACTATACAGTAGGGTGCTTTGGAGCATGAGGGCGGTGATCCTGCTAATATGATTTTAAATCATAGTTCCACCTACCTGCTGTGTGATCTTGGTGACCCCATTTCTCCCTGCCTCAGTTTACCCATCTAGAAATGGAGGAACTAGAGCTAAGACTAGACACTGCTCAGGCTAATTAGGGGAGCTAATATTTGTGAGGCTCTCGGGACAGCTTTCGGAATACAGCAGGTGATAGCCTGGGGTCTCTAGAATAAACCCAGAGCCTCAAGCCTTGAATGAATTGAATCAGCTTTCATCACAGGGTTGGGGAGGGGGGATCTGGGAGCCACACGGAGACCTGAAGCAGCCAGCCACCCACACACTGGCCTGTACCAGTGAGCGTGTGTGGGAGCTAGGCAGAGCCCCAAACTGCAGCTCCTGTTTCCAAATAACCCTTCGGCGATGGAGATGAGCAGAAGGGCCCTCAAGTCATTTCAAGGAAGACACACTGACATTCCCCTCGGGACTGCAGCAAAGTCACCCCGCCACAGTTACATTCCAGGAAGGCAGAAGGGCGCTGAAAGAGGCAGGGGCATGCTCATTCATAATTCACCACACAGAGGGCTTCACATTTTCTTCGTGGAGCAACGGCAGAATTCAAGTCCCTGAAGCTGAGTAGCCCCGGACCTTGACAGCCTCGCTGAATCTCAGCTCCCAGCCCATCAGCCAGTTTGTGCATGTGGAGTGATATGGGTCTTTGTCTCCTGCAGGTCATTAAGCCACTGGCTTACCTCCTGTGCCTTCTAGCCTTGGAAGTAGGCTAAGGCCAGCCTGGGAGATTATTCGCAGGGAATTAGCGGGAGAGAGAGCAGGATTAGCGCAACCTTCCCGCTAGGGCTCAGCAGCTCCACCTGCCAGGAATAGGTGCCGCCTTCAGCTGAGGAGGAGTGCAGCTGCTCTCCATGTTTTGGAAGGACAGAGAGGAGGAGGAGGAAGAGGTAGTGTCAGTGGGAGGAGTTTTTGGGCCAGCTGAGGGACTCCTTTGAGCCTTAAAGCAGTCGGGTAGATTCCTGTGCCTTTCTTCCCCTTCCTGAGAGTGAGAGTCTCTGGCTAAAGCCCAGTGTTGGTCATTTCTGCAGGCCACCCACAAGTATCTTGGAGCAAGGGGACCTGGGAGGTCAGGGGCATTTTCTATTTTGCCTCTTGCTCTAGGACCTGGACGAGTCTCCTTTCCTTCCCAGGCCTATGTTTTTCCAACTGAAAAGTGAGAAGGCTGGAACAAAAGATACACAAGCAGCCACATGCTTGAATGGCGCTGTCCAAATAGGAAGGGAGGTGATAGGACCCATATGGGATTCTCCTGGATTGGAAGCAGCAGCTCCGGCAGCAGCAAAGGAAGAGATTTAATTGTACTTTTGTCTCTGTCTCTGTACATGGGTGTGTGTGTCCCCGTGTGTCCAGGGTTTATGTGTATACATTAAGTGTATAGAGGACAGAGGTCAGTGTTGGGTGTTTTCCACAATTACAGTCTACCTTATTCTTAAATTTTATTTATTTTTATGTGTATGTCTGAGTTCCTGAGTGTATGTACATAAACCACATGCTCGCAGAAGCCCGAAGAGGTCAGAAGAGGCATCAGATCCCCTGGAACTGGAGTTATAGGGGGTTGGGAGCTGCTTTGTGGGAGCTGGGAACTGAACCTGAACCTGGGGATGAGCAGCAAATGCTCTTAACTACTGAGCACAACTCTCTATCTTTTTTTTTTTAGGCAGGATCTCTCACTGAACCTGGAGCTCATGAACTGGCTTGGCTGGCTGACCAGTGAGCTACAGGGATCTGCCTGTACCCACATACATACACACATACATGCACACACACAAACACACACACTCACATACCTGCATGCGCACATACACACAGAGAAAGAGACAGCATGTGGGAATACACTGGGATTACAGAAGAGGGAGTCTTCACGACTGAGTGATTGACTCAATGGATGAATGAATTAATGAAGCGGTAGCACTGTTTTCTCCCAAGGATATAGAAATGGTATAACTAAAGATTAATTATATAATCCGCATAAAATGAATAAGACCAAAACTACTCAAACATACTTTAAGCAGCATAAATAGTTAACGTTTATTGAATACTTATTCATTAGAAACTGATCTTCAGCTCACTCTGAAGGCCTGTTTCCTTGGGTACGTACGAGCAACTTGTTCCTTATGCCAGATGGTGGTGGTGCACGACTTTAATCCCAACACTCGGGAGGCAGAGGCAGGTGGATCGCTGTGAGTTCGAAGCCAGCCTCGTCTACATGAACTAGTTCCAGGACAGGTTTCAAAGCTACAGAGAAACCCTGTCTTGAAAAACCAAAAAAAGAAACTGATCTTCTTGGTGTATAATGACAACCTCATTCCACTCTGCAATAATACAAAGTAGAGAGTGTTATAAATTCCAACTTACAGATAAAGAAACTGAGGCACAGAAATGGTCAAAGCTATCCTTGAGATAGATCTCATGTAGTTCCAGATGTCTCCAAACTCAATATATACTCAGAAATGACCTTGAACGTCTGATCCTGCCTGCACCTAATAAATGCTGGGATCACAAGGGTGCGCTGCCACGGTCAGTTTATTCAGTGCTGGGAGTTGAACTGCTTCCTAGGCAAGCAGTCCGCCAACTGAGATATATCCCCAGCCACCTCCCTTCCACCACTTTTTTTTTTTTTGAGACAGCGCTTCTCTGTAGCTTTGGGGCCTGTCTTAGAACTAGCTCTTGTAGACCAGGCTGGCCTCAAACTCACAGAGATCCTCCACCGCCTGGCCCTCCCACCACTTTTTGAGGCATATATGTTCTGTGTCTCCCAGGTTTGTGTCAAATTCCAGAGTTCTGATGACTCTACTGCCTCAGCCTTCTGAATAGTTGGGTCTGTAGACAAGTGCCACCATACCCAATCAACATTATTATCTCGCTTCAGAACCAATGGGCCAAGAGCTCCCAGCATTGCACAGTGGTGGCCAAAATGGCTCCAAGACCAATGCGTACCATGTGTTGCTAAAATTCCTTCCCTAGGCGGGAAGGATGCAAACAACGTCAACACCTCCTTCTAAGGTTCCAGCAACAAAGCAAGGTAAGATTCCACCAAGAGAACCAGAGTGTGTTGAACATACTCACAGAGCAATGGGTGAGATGTTACTGGCAGGAGAATAGGTGATCTTAAAGCATCCACACTGGAAGGTCTGCATCCAGCAAGAATAATGACTTTCCCATGGCTGCATAGATAGAGCCCCATCCCCATCCTTCCCACCTGTATATCCTCTAAGATCCTCCCCCAAGAACACATGAATTGCATGCAGCTGGTTAGGAGGGGTGTCTGGGTACTCAGGTGAGGGTTCCATGACCCTCACCACCTGCTCCTTCTATGAAGGAAGGTGAATAGCCAACAGTCCCAGCTGTGATGATCTTATAGCATGAACCAGCAGAAGTGAAGATGGTAGCAGTTTGGCTCAGAGGGCGGTCCTGTACAGCACCTTGACACTTAACTGAAACAGTTACTGTTTACCTGAAGACCCACCTTATCATCCACAGAAATAAGGTTTGAGATCTGCACTCCCTGGCTTACATTATTAGAACTGTTGAGGTCCCCAGCCTTAAACTGTTAAAGGATTTCCAGGAATGAGGACAGAAATGTTGGCATCCATGAACCATCAACAGAGTCTGGATCAAATTGCACATTGCTCTCTGAATCAGGGTATTGGAGAGCACACTTTGAGATATATTATGCTATGCAACTTTTAGATATATCACCCCCCCACACACACCCCAGAGACAGGGTTTCACTATGTAGTTCAGGCTGTCCTGGAATTCACTATGTAGGTTAGGCTGGCTTCAAACTCATAGAGATTTGCTTGCCTCTGCTCCTCAATGCTGGGATTAAAGGTGTACACCACTACATCTGGCTTAGACATGACTTTTTTTATATTAAAAGTTAAAATCTTAGAGTCAGGCATGGAGGTGTATCATGTAACTCCATCCAGCACCCTTGAGGTTAAGACAAAAGATTGCAGAGAAATTGTGACCCAGCCTGGACTATAGTAATATCCTGTTTTAAAAAGTCAAAATAAATATAAGTTAATAATCACAGAAACACTTAACTATTTTATTTGTTTTCACACACACACACATATATATATAAATATATATATATATATACATATATATGTATTTTCAGGTTGGCTAAAAATGTTGACTTTTGTTTGGCATTATTTTAACTCTTTTTAAGGGGGCTGGAGAGATGCTCAGTGGTTAAGAGCACTTTCTGCTCTAGGAGAGGACCCTGGTTCTGTTCCCACTATTCTCAGGGGATCTGACACTTGTGGACACTGACCTCCTCAAGCACCAGTCATGTATGTAATGGACATGCATACATGCAGGCAAAACACACACACACACACTAAATGTAAAATCTTCTTGAGGACAAATGGAAAATTGTTTCCTATTTAGAGCTGCAACATGACTGAGCGACGTGAAACGGGGACAGAGTTAAAAAGCCCAGAGTGTCCCTCTTAGTCTGAAAGAAGCCTTTGTTTGATGGACAGTTGGAGCTCCATCAGAACCTTTCCAGCTTGGTCATTGGAGACCCCTCCTTTACCAAGTCACTATCTTGATACCTTTCTATTGAGTGGCAACTGAAGAGTGACAGAACATTCGGGGTTTCAAAGGTTCAGATGTGCCCTTAATGATCTTACTATCACTGGAAGAAGGAGGTTGGGAATTCCTTCTCTTTGCAAGATCAGCAGAGGGCTGGCCATATTGCTTTATGTAGGGGTGAGTTTAACTACCCTTGTCTATTTTTTTCTAGAGAAAAAAATGTCCCTTGCAGTGAGATAAGAGCCCTGACAGTTCAAGAGATCTTTCACCCAGGTTAGAGAGAAAGAGGGAGCGAGGGGCAGGCAAGTGAGCCAAAGCACAAGAAGTCACAAGGATCTTTGAGCTGAGCAACTATTGCCTGCCCATCTCTGTCTTCATATGTCACCAATGTTCGATCTCCTAAGATCCAATGAGAATTTAAGGGCCAAGAACTGGAAAATTCAAACCCATCTAAGTCCTGCCTGTGTCCAGGAATTTGATGTTTTTGCAATGTTTACAAAACCTTGAGAAATCTAAACTCAACTTTCTCTGCCCTTCACAAGGCCTGGCACTCTCTCTCTCCCTCCCCCCCCCCGTCCCCTCTGGTATATGTGTGTATGGTGTCTGCATGTGTGACAGTGTGCACATCCCCCATGTAGATGATATTAATGTCTGTTCTATCTCTCTGCACCTTACTTCTCTGAGACAGAATCTCTCACTGAGCCTGGTGCTAGCAGCCATCACGTCCTACGGCACAGGGATTACAGGTGTACTGTCACATCTGGCTTTTTATGTGGGGCCTAGGGCTTTGAACTTGGGTCCTTCCTTATGCTTGCACAGCAAGCATTCTTATCCACTGAACCTTCACCCCAGTCCTCTACTTATTGCTTCTCTTCAAGACAGGAAGAAAATTTTAAAGCAGCTTTGTTTCGTTCACGGCTTGAAACATTTCCATTCGGAACTGTCCAGTATCTTGATTTGTGAGAACTGCCCCAGTTAGTTCCTGGCACAGTCGTGGGGTGGTCTAATAATTTTGAAAGACTCGTCTGTCTGTCCTATGTGACCCCTTGGTTCTTTGGCAGCCCTGTGGGGTGAGCAGGGCTGGTATTAGCTCCAGTCTGTAGATGTGAGGGGCTGAGCTTTCAAATTTGGGGGATAAGCCAGGCAGTGGTGGGGCAACCGGGGAGCGATGGCACACACCTTTAATCCCAGCACTCAGGAGGCAGAGACAAGTGGATCTCTGTGAGTTCGAGTCCAGCCTGGTCTACAGTGCAAGTTCCAGAAAAGCTAGGGCTGTTATACAGAGAAACCATGTCTTGAAAAAAACAAATAAAATAAAATGGGGGATGGTAGCCACTGCTGGTTTCTATGCAGTGGGCTTTCTTTAGACAGAACTCTTGTTCTGCAAACTCTGGAAAACCTAGCTCAAACTAGCAGAGAAGAACAAGCAAGAGCCTTGGGTCAAGAACCTACTGGTGTTTGTAGCTAACTTCCTGAGGTTCTCAAGTGACAGCACCAGTTTGGGAGCTTTCTCTCTGCTCCCTCACTTTTAGCTTTCTTCTGTGTTGATTTCTTTCTGGGGCAGAATGTTCCCCCAGGAAGAGGTAAAGGTGACCCCTTCCACAGGGCTAGACCCCACCAAATCAGTGGCCTAATGGGAAGTGGAGTGTTCTTTCCCGTATGGTCTGAGTCTGGAGATGTAATTCAGCGGCCGAGTGTCCACCTTGACTTGGAGTCAGTCTCCAGCATACACACACAAAATTCTGGTCTGGGACTGAAGTTCTATGACTCTGGACTGAGTAAGGTTACACCAATCACTGTGACGGACTCTCCAGTGACATGATCAGCCTCAGCCCTGGAGCCGAGGGTATGGTCCTTCCTCTTTAGAGCAGGGAAGAGACAGGTTTCTTAGAGCAAAACCTACTGTTCTTACTAGCAGAGGGGGAAATGAATGTTGAGGAGGTAAAACTGTGGGAACGAGTCCATATACATCCAGGGTCTTCTTGGGCAAGTGAAGCAGAGGGGTTTTTGTCCTTGGGGCTCACAGACAAGTGTGACGACACATCTTGTGGTTCACTTACACACTGATGGAGAGAAACCCGCTTTCACGCCTTAACTCAGTGCCTCTGCCCCGCCCCAGCCCTCAAACCTGCTGTGAGAAACCCTGCTTGTCTTCATTCCAAGCTGAGCTTCCACAGTCTCTGCAGAATACCCATTTATCTAGATCGTGTCAAGTACAAGTGAGCCACTGTGCAAACCTTCTCCTGTTCTTTTAGATTTTCCAGGAGGCAAAGAAAAATCTCAGGGCCCACCTGCTGTTCCTTCATCTCCTGTCCCTTCCTCCCAGTCTGGCCCTGCCCTGCGCCAGCTATCCTATAGAAGGCATGCTTTCTTGCCATTGTGCCTCTTTCCTCCGATGTCAGTTCAGGCAATCCCTCTGCTCTTTTCTGATCTGCTGAGGAGACTGCACTGTCCATGTTCTCCATTTCTCTGTCATTTTTTTTCCTTCAGTGCAGAGGATTGAACCTAGGGCTTTAACCATGCTAGGCAAGCAAGACAAGGACTCTACCACTGTGCTGCATCCCCAGCCCAGTGTTCATGGCCTTAGCACGTAATCATCCAAAGCTAGGACTACACCTCATGTATTCCTCCTCTACAGTACCCAGGATGCTCCCCAGAGTCAGTTTCTGATAAATTGTTCTGTCTGGTTAGCAGTCCCACTTTGGGGGTTCCTTGAGGGTGAACATTCCACAGGCTAGAAAGCACAAAAGACAGCAGGTGTCACTCATTTCTGTTTTTAACTTTTCTAATCATAGATTGTTCAAATGGGAGCAATCCCATAAGCATTGTGCAGGACATAGATCTGTTCTGGGTTGTTAATCAGTGTATTATCTGATTGTTTTGTAGAATATGTTCTTTGGTTTTTTTTTTTTTTTGTTTTTTTGTTTTTTTGTTTTTTTCCTGATCTGTGGTCAGATCCATTACCCATTCCTCCACTGGCTTATCAGAATATGCTTTAAAAAAAGATTTATTTTTATGTGTATGGGTGTTTTGCTTGCATATATGTCTGTGCTCTACTTGCACGACTGGCGGCTTCAGAGGCCAGAAAAGGCTTCAAATGCTCTGGAGTTAGAGAAGGTTGTGAGCTGCCATTTGGGTGCCAGAAACCAAGTCCATGTCCTTTGGAGGAGCAGCCAGTGCTCTCAACCACTGAGCCATCTGTCTAGTGCAGAATATTCTAAAACTCTGTAGCTGCTGAGTTTTTAAAGACTCCAACTAATTACCCTTTCCTTATGATTAGACGTTAAGTTGAAATCCTCAGTTTTACCACCATTGAAAAGTACAAATAAAACTGATTTATTATAAAGAAAATGTGGTTTCAATCTGAAATTACCCACAGGGGATGGCCATTTGTACAACAAAGAGCGTCCCTAGTTCAGGTCTGTGGGAGGCAGATAGTAAATTGATCCCACATAGGAACGCTGTTTGCAAGTGCTGAAATTCTGTGCACGGTTCCCCCTTAGCTGAAAAGTGAGCTGCATTAATGCAGGTTTTGTTTATACCCACTGGGAGCTCACGGCAAAGAGGTGAGGGAGGGCTGAGTGGAGGGTGGCAGCAGCGGGGACCCAGAAAGGCATTCATCTGCCAGGTCTTACATTCGTTACCTACTCCCCAGTGTGTTGCATTTAAAACATGGCAGGTCCTCAGCAACCCAGTGTATGTGGCACGGACGACAGAATCAGAATGCACACAGGGGTCTTATTGATTATCTGGTCTAACCCCAACCCCATCTCCACTTGACAGGCAAATACACCAAGGATGTGAGAGGCCCAGAGCCATTCAAACATTCCAAATCTTCCGTTAATCCGTTCTGCACAGACACTTGTCTGTTGTTCCTCGTCAGGCTTGCGAGGGCAAGCACACAGCTACTGTCAAATGAGTCAAATGAGTGGGCACAATCTTCAAGTATCTTCCTGAAACCATGTTAGTGTCTGAGCTCATCCAGTTCTCTTAAAGGGATCTCAATCAGAAATGGAGGGGGCACAGATTAAATGACATTGTGATGTTCTCAAAGAGGGGGCCACTTTTGACAGGGTAGGGGGTGAAGAGTAACAATGCAGGCTGAGGGTAGCCAGGCTCTCCCCACTGCACATCAGCGTGGGGAGTTAAGGAAGATCAGGATTTTCGTGTCACATCCATGATTCCTTAAAGTACTTATTCACTGGGACAAAAGCAAAAGGTAGTGATGTGGGATTCCCCTCTCTATGCTGTGATTACCATTAGTGTATAAAGGAACTGCTTTGGGCCTATAGCAGAGCTATAGGGGAACAGAGCTGAGCAGAGAGGAATGGACTGAATGCTGGGAGAAAGAAGGGCCGAGCCAGAGAGAAGCCAGGGAGCCTCTGCTGGAGACAGACATGCTGAAACTTTGCTGGTAGGCCATGACCTCGTGGTGATGCACAGATTCATAGAGATGGGTTAAATTAAGATATAAGATTAGCCAATAAGAAGCTAGAGCTAATGGGCCAAGCAGTGATTTGAATAATATAGTTTCTGTATGTTTATTTCGGGGCTGAGCGACCAGGAACCAACAATCGGCTTCCTCCAACAATGCATCTTCAGTATGGGTGAAGGCTAGAATCTTCCCTGGGCTATTTGCATATAAAGCTTCTTTTTTTCCGAGACAAGGTTTATCTGTAGCTTTGGAGCCTGTCCTGGAACTAGCTCTTGTAGACCAGGCTAGCCTCAAACTCACAGAGATCCGCCTGCCTCTGCCTCCTAAGTGCTGGGATTAAAGGTGTGTGCCACCATCGCCCGGCTGCATATACAGCTTTCTAAGTGACCTTACATCCTTTTCTGCATCTTACTGACATTTTGTTTGTGGGATTGATTTTGTTTTGAGACAGACTCTTGCTATTCAGTTCTGGCTGTCCTGAAACTCAATATCTAGACCAGGTTAGTGTTGACCTCAGAGTTCCTCCTGTCTCTGTCTCCCAAGTGCTGGGATTAAAGCTGTGCACCATCATGCCTGGCCTTTTATTGATATTTTATTATGATACAACACAAACATTTTATCAGGTTAGGATTAGTACTATCCAGTCTACCCATCTAAATATTATCATTATTATTATTGGTTTTTCCCAACAGGGTTTGTCTGTGTTACCCTGGCTGTCCTGGAATTTGCTCTGTAGACCAGGCTGGCCTCAAACTCACAGAGATCCACCTGCTCTGCTGGGATTAAAGGTGTGTGTCACCACCATCCACCTAAATTATTTTTTTTAAAAGAAGGTTTAAATATCCCACAGTGTTGCCAGGTCGTATTACCTAAAGGGCCTAGCAGGTGCCAGCCAGAGATTGAATGTAGCCTTTAGCCTCCCTGCTCAGCTCCTCCGTCCTCATCTTTCCCCACCCTCTCCTCTCCACCCTCTATAGGGAGACAGAATCAGAATGCAAGAGGAGCTGAGTCCCAGTACAGGCCTCCTAGAAATCACTCGGCGCTTCTGCCCTTTCTGAGCTGGTAAGTTTTCCCTTGATTTCTGGTTTGCATTTGACATCAGTCCTTTCCTTACTGTATTTCAGAGGTGAAAATCTCAAAATGTTAAATCTGCCAGCAGCTCTGCCAGCAACAGAAAAAATGTGCCCACAAAGGGACAGGTGAGCAAGTACAAGGCTGCAAACGCCATTGGAACAGGTGAGACTGAGTGTGAATTAAATCCCAGCCTGAACTAAAACGTCCACTGTTCCTATGGTGAGTGGAGAAGCTGAGGAACAAGGAAAGCCCCAGATATAAACAGATCCTGGGGGTTCAATCCAACAGAGAGAAACTTGGAGATTCCTTTTTCTGAAGGTAGGAAATGGAATTTTTGAGCTATTCGAACCATATCTTCCCAACTATATAATACTGCCTCCCTCATTTCTTATTTCTGAGCCAACCTGTTTTCCTTCTTTCTTCCCTTATTTCTCCCTCCCTCCCTTCCTTCCTTTTTGTAGTGCTGGGAATGAAATCCATAGGTCTTACACATGCTGGGTAAATTACTGCTGAGCACATGCCCAGTGCTTGCTTGCTATCTGTCTGTCTATCTATCTATCTATCTATCTATCTATCTATCTATCATCTATCTATCATCTATCTATCTATAATCTATCATCTATCTATCCTCTATCTATCTATCTATCTATCTATCTATCTATCTATCATCTATCTATCTATCTATCTATCATCTATCTATCTATAATCTATCATCTATCTATCCTCTATCTATCTATCTATCTATCTATCTATCTATCTATCATCTATCTATCATCTATCTATCATCTATCATCTATCATCTATCTATCTGAGATAAAAGCTTTTGTTATGCAGCCCAGGCTGGCCTTGATCTCTTAATTCTCCTGCCTTAGCTTCCTCATTGCTGGTATTCCTCACGGGTCGCCATGCTCAGCTCCTACTGCCACATGAGGATAGGTCTAGCAGTCTTGGCCTTTTTAATTTTTTTTGTTTTAAATATGTTTTTATTTATTCTAAGACAAATTAGTGCAGCCCATATATATTGTGAGGCAATTCACTGGAGCTTGGGCAGCCTACCAGTGGCCGAACTTCCCAAGAAAAACAACTCTCTCTCTCCTAGCAGCTATCAACTGCCAACTGCCCCTCGGGTTGGGGTGGGGCCTCATGAGCCCCTTACTTGTCCATGCAGGGATATTGCCTGGCTTCATCTTGTGCAGATAACCATAAGGGCTGTGAATTAATGAGCATAACAGCTATGTCCTTCCAGAAGACAGCATTTCTCAGCTCTCCTTTGTGTCTGTGAGGAGTTATCTGAATTATGTTCACAGAGGTGGGAAAACCCACTGCTGGTGCAAGGTAAGCTCTGTATCATTGATCTACAGGCCTCTCATTTTGCTGTTAAATGATAAAGACTATTATCTTCTCCAGTCTACTACACATGGAATACAGAAATGATGGATACTACAGGGGGGTGAAGCTTACCTGACCATCAACTTTATGGAGGCCTGCTGGTCCTTAGCTTGTATCGTTGGAGGATGGTGTCTCTCCCAAATGAGTTCTAATGTACATCTAACCTAACAATATTTAGTTCCTATTTGATGTAGTTTCCAGACCTTTCAATATGCTGGCAACTCTCCTCTGACATACATCCATGATTAATGTTCTGAAAGAGCTGTACTTGAGCTATTTGAACTTGTCTGCTAGTATGTATTTTACCATGCTGCCTGACTTGATAAACATCTGCATTTCCAGTTACAAAGAAAAAATTTGGAAACCTTACCCAATGATTAGGAAGAAATTAATAAATAATGTTATAGGCATTTGATAAAGTATTTGCTTATAAATATAGGAAAATTTCCCGAGGGCACAATATATACATATATGAGTATGTGTAGTAATATTTCATTTTTTAAAAAAAGTTAGATATTGGCCAAACTGATAAAAAATACTATATCTAATATAAGACACTTCTACTCATGTTTTCTTGTACCTAAACTTTTCTATAACAAGTCTTTCCAACTTATTCGGGTGTAAATAAAAGGTTAGGAGGGGTAAGTGTACGGAATAGAGAGCTCTAAATGGAGGTTTGCCAGTAAAATGAGACAGGATCAGCCCAGCTTTACTGTAAAATCTATTAGTAATTACAGTGTCCTTTGGTCTGTTAGCAACATGGCCCACTCATTCATTTTTTTTGGCAGCCATCTTTATACTCAGCTTTTAGTCTCAAGAAATGCTTCTTGTTTAAAAGATTCGGGCATCTCGCACAAGGGCTATTTCTTCCCGTGGCAGGTCATTTGCCAAGTTTCGTAACTTGTCATCAATCTCTTCAGCCAGGATTTATAAAAATGTCAAGAGAAGTGAGATGAAGCCATAGTCTGCACAGTCAGATTAGCACAGATCCACCAAGCAGCAGTCTTTGGAGACAGTGCAGGAAGGGCCAGAAACCCACGGATTGACTCCAAACCAGCACATCCCTCACTCACCCATAAAGAGTTTATGAGAAGCTGCTAAAGACCACATTCCTGGATAAACGTGCTTTACGATTCTCATGCAGCCTGTGGATTTTCTGTTTTGAACAACAAAGGGCTATTTTCTCTTATTTTGTGGAAAACAGAATACAACTAGCAGTAGAGACAAGATTCAGTAACTTTAAGATGAATGCATTATTTCACTGAACAAACTAGAAAGCTTGCTGCATTATATGTGTTAGGCCTACATTAGCCCACATGGTAGGAATTCCCCTGTTGTTTAGGAGACGTTGTGAGTGATACAATTGGAAGTTATTTTAGAAGGTCCTTGTCTAGAAGCTGAAAGGATAAATCTAAGAGTGCTTTTTTGTAGACAAAGTGGCATGTTAAAAGCTCCAGCTCACCAGTAATCAGCTCTGTGACTTTGAAAAGCTATTTAGACCCCTCAGAGCAAGTTCTTTTAAATTTGAAAACGGAGATGACACCTAGCCTTAGAGTCATAATGCAGTGCCAGGAGGCAATGCCTGTGAGCATGGCATTTAATCATGAACATGTGCTGGCATGCTTCCTGTGCACATACCAAGGGCTTTGGGTAGTTCATACCACTGATCCTGGGAATGGTGCAACCACCATCCTCACTGACTTGATACGTGACGGTAAGGTCACTGGTCCAGTCCACAAAATGATGGCCATGGTATTTGAAACCCTTGATTCTTGAGCCTTTATGCTCAAACTCTATGCTTATGGAGTAGATAGATATTTATCTTGCCTCCCTGGTGTGGGATGCCCTTCTGTACACTGTAAATACGTGTTGCTTTTATTGGTTGATGAATAAAGATGCTTTGGCCTATGGCAGGGCAGACTGTAGCTGGGCGGGAAATCTAAGCAGAGACACAGGTGAAGAAAGGTGGGGTCAAGAGAGACGCCAGAGCAGCAGGATGTGCGAGAGAACAGGTAATGCCATGAAGCCATGTAGTGATACATAGATTATTAGAAATTGGTTAATTTAAATGTAAGAGCTAGCCAGAAATAAACCTGAACCATCAGCCAAATAATCATAATTAATATTAAGCCTCTGAGTGATTATCTTATAAGTCCCTGCGGGATTGGACAAAATACAGAAAAACTTTCAGCTACACCTCCCAGCATGTTCTTCTACCTTTGGATAACAGCTACTCAAATCCTCACGGAGAAGTCTCCCTATCTGTCCCTAATTTTGGTAAGAACACCACATTCAACATGAACGCATGTCACTGGGGGAAGGGCCAATCCACTCTTTTACAAGTACCATCAAAGACTGTTAGGCCTGCTGCCTTGATTCTCAGAGACAACTGAGATTATTGTCTCGATAAGGTCCCTTGGTTCCTGGTATGGCCAGGGATAGTTTCTTCAGCTCATATCCGAAGAATTCTGATAACACATGAAAATTATCCACTGGGCTGGACATGGCAGCACACACCTTTAATCCCAGCACTTCTCTGTGAGTTTGAGGACAACCTGGTCTACCTACCCAGACCCAGGCCAACCAGGGCTCTATATGGAGACTCTGTCTCATACAAAACAAAATAAAAAACTATTACGCACTATTGGGGGCATTAAGGTGTCTCAGAGGCTTGAGTTCAGTTCCTGAGACCCACATGGTGGAAGGTGAGAAGCAACTCCAACAAATTGTTCTCTGACCTTCACACATGCACAATGACGCACATAAATAAATACAATTTTAAAAATTATTTTTAAAGACCATCATAATACTGAAATGCTTATCACGTGTAAGAACTGGAGGGCAATCAATGGCAGATTGTAAGCCTCAGCTTCCTCATTCAGCAGCGGGGACTGCAAGTTGCCCATACTGCCTACAACTGTGAAGACTGAGGCTATGTATGTAAAGCACTTAGCACAGCATGTGGTACAAACAAGACTCAGCGAGAACTAGAGGCTAGAGGCTTGGGGTTTACGTTTGTCTTTTCCAAAAAAGGAAAAAAAATATTCCCATTAAGTGAGCCAAGTCTGTAGAATGAAAATAATTGTGGTCATAGAACCCATTTTCCCCACAGGTAAGAACAAGTTCTAATAGGTTGCCCACATCAGTTATGTAACAGGGCTCCACCCTGAGCTTACTAAGGAAGCATTTGTCCAGGGGCATATTATTCCACCCACTCCAAACTGTTAAGACTGAAAAATGAATGTTTTATAAAAGAACAGTGTTCAATATAGTGCACTTGGTCCTGACACTCCTAAAACTTGTTAAGGGGGTGGATGATCCAAATGAACTGACAGTCAAAGTTCTTTGGCAAGGACAGTTATAAAATCATGCTAGCACGTTGCTTAAGACCTGCTAATGTTTTCTAGCTTAGAAAACCAGACTGAGATCACTACAGCTCCTTCCTTTTCATCCATTCCTCCACCAACAAGCCCCCTTCTCAGCAATCAGTATGTCATTTTTGCTTGACTATAACAGTCAATTTAAGGCTTACTGACAGAGTGGAGAGTTATGAGGAAAATGGTTAACAAAACAGGGGGCTGAAGACAGGGCCCAGTGGTTAAGAGCAATGGCTGCTCTTCCAGAGGACCCAGGTTTGATTACCGGCACCCACACTATGACTGTAATTCTGGTTCCAGGGGACCTGATGTCCTCTTCTGACCTCTGTGGGTACCAGATACCCACATGGTGCACAGACATACATAAAGACAAAGCACTCATACACAGAAGAAAAAAATAAATCTTTAAAAACAAAACAAACAAAACCCAGCCAAAACAAAGTCCAAAGACTACAGTGCCAGAGTAGAAACCTTCAGGGCCAGTATGTTGTTTCACCAATCCAAGCCCTGGGTGAACTGGGCTGACTTTAAGGTGGCAGCTTGAGGATGTGCCCTGTGGGCTCACTGCTAGGTGCTGGTGGGTGCCGAGTAGAGGGAACCTGTCCTTGAGTAGTAATGGACAGGAGCTTGTAGCATAAAGAACCAGCCCCTATGGATGAGTATGGAGGGTGAGACTTTAAACATTAAGGAGTTAGGAAGGCTGCAATAAACTCTGTGAAGGCGATTAGAATCCAGAACTTGTAGATTTTAATAGGTACTGATGGGTGAAGAAATAGGTGTCTATCCATACAGAAGTTTATTTGTCCACTGAAAGGGCTACAGCAGCAGTGATAGCATAGGTGGCGTTGAACTCAGCCCAGCAACGCTCTCAACTCAAAAACCATTCTTCTCTAAAGTAACCGAGATGTCTGCGGGGAAATGGTTGATTCCAGGACTGCAGCATTCAGGATGACACCCTGTGGTACCAGAAATGTAACAAAGTATTCCAAGGAGCATGAAGAACATGTCAGGACACTAGAGCTTGCCTGAAAGTACCCAGGAGCCCTGCAGATACAAAGTAGGGAACAGTGTTGCCTACTGCTAGGAACAAATGGGATGATGAAAGTACCTGACAGATGGAATGTCAATCAACTGTGAACACAATGGTAGAGTGACAAAATGCCGTTTGGCAATAAGTGATTCAAATAAGAATTATTAATGAATGCTAAAACTAGAGTATAAAGTTTGAAAAAGAAAAGATTACCAGTCTCAAAGTTGTCCCCCACCCCAATACTTATTCCTCCTCAGTAAGTACCTGTGGGGTTCATTTCACTTAGGATATCAAAACACCACGTGGTGGGGAAGGCATGCATTAATTCCTTAGTATAAATACGATGAAGACAGCAGCCAACTGCTGGTGATACACACCTTTAATCCCAGCACTCGGGAGGCAGAGTCAGGAAGATCTGAGTTCGAGACCAGCCTGGTTTATAGAGGGAGTTCCAGGACAGCCAGGGCTACACAGAGAAACCTTGTCTCAAAAACCAAAAACCAACCAAAGAAAAACTTTGAAGACAGCATGCCCATTGTTAAGCTTTAGCGTGACTAGTAATGGGGGAAACTGACCCATGTACCTCCTGACATCATATAGAGAATGGCTTTTCTGAATCTAATCACTAATAAATATCCCACAAACCCATACATAGTGAGGTTCACTCTATAAAGTAATTGGCCTGCACTCTTCAAAAATGCCCAGCCTGTGAGAGAGAAACCAAGGAGGGAGACTAAAGGGAATTTAAGTGCATACATAACTCTGGTCAATAGGAGGAGTTATTATGAGTCTTTGAAAAACCAATGGCAGCTATAATATATTTGGGGTTGCCTATGAGGCGTTCAGCATCATGGTCGCTTTCCCACCTCTGGAGAAGTCAAAGACAGTCAAAAAGAGGTCCCAGAAGTTCATCCAGCACAATTCAGACCAATATGTTAAAGTTAGATGCAACTGACGGAAACCCAGAGGTACCGACAGCAGGGTGTTAGAAGATTGAAGGGCCAGATCCTGATACCCAGCATTGGTTATAGGACAGGAAAACCAGGCACATGCCAGCCAGTGGCTTCCAGAGGTTCCTGGTCCACAGCATCAGGGATCTGGAAGAGCTCCGGATGTGAGCAACTCTGGCTGCGCTGGGATCACTCAGTGTTTCCTCCAGGAGCTCAAGACCAGCGCGGAAACAGCAACACAGCTGACTGTAGGAGCTACCGCACTGGCAAGCTGTACAATGAAGAAAGTGAAAAACCATGCAACTCACATGCATGTTTTACTTGTGCTTAGGAAAAAAAAGGCTGCAAATAAAAAAATAAATATTTCCTGAGAGAAGTGATGTGTGCTAAGGAGCACCCTGTTTTTTTTTTTTCAAAAATACACACTGAAAGACCAGAGTGGTGACACAGGCCTGTAACCCCAGTACCTGGGAAGTGAAGGCAGTGATGGAGTCCCTGCTGCTATTGCAAAAAACCTAGATTCTGTTCCCAGCACCCATATGAGGCCACTAACAACCACTTGCTAACTAGTTTCAGGGCATTGGATGCTTTCTCCTGACTTCACTGGGCACTGCATGCATGTTGAAAATCATTATAATTTTGGACATACATGCCTGGAGCCTGCAGAGGCCAGAAGAGGACCAAAACCAAATTATTAGTTTTTTTGAGGCAGGGTTTCTCTGTAGCTTTAGAGCCTGTCCTGGAACTAGCTCTGGTAGACCAGGCTGGCCTCGAACTCACAGAGATCCACCTGCCTCTGCCTCCCGAGTGCTGGGATTAAAGGCATGCGCCACCACCTCCTGGTGGGACTGGCATTATTAATTACCCTTACCTCATCACCTTTACCAAAGTTCTGTTTCAAATATTTTGATTTGGGGTAGTTTCTCAAAATACAACTGAAGTGGCTTAAGAGAAAGACTAAAAACAGAAAAGTTCAACCTTTTGCTTGAACCTTCTTGGTTGGGCATGTGAAAATTTTCCTCCCTTTTCTAGCTCCCCTGCATCTTCACTCACTCATCCTCTTACCAACATGGTAAAGACAAACCACAGAAAGATTTGAAAAATAAATCTAGAAGGGTTTAATATCCCCCCAAACTGATCTGCCTCTCAATGAATTTGTGCTTACTACTGACACCCTTAGCCGTAAGCCGCAGTTCAGTACTTCAAAGGAAAAACCAGGGCCAGACACTACTTCTCACCTTCCATGGCTGTAACAAGATGGAAGTCAATCTTCTCATGCTAGAGTCCTATCAGGTGCCGTTCCTAGAGCAGACAAACTGGATGTATTATCCCTAGGCAAAGTAAATAGACCAAGGAACTGAAGTGGCACACTGGATCCTTTCAGAGACAGTCTTGCTGTGAAATCCCAACTGGCTTCAGACTGGTGACTCTGCTTCAGCCTCCACATGCTAGGAAACTAAGGGTGGTCCCCTGTACCTGACTCTGGGGACTAGACTCTCCACAGCTGGACTCCAAACCAGCCTGTCATTAGCCAGCCTTGTGCCTCTCAAACAATCCTTCCTATTCCACAGCTTTGTGCATTCAACACTCTGCTGGACTGGATAAATTGTACGCAGACCTTTCTAGACACTGCATTGTAAGATCTGAAGTAATACATTTCAATAGCTCTCCTCTCCTATTTATTAAGAGTGGGCTTTAGCAGAAATTGATGAACTGACTCCAAAATTCACATGGGAAGGCAAAGGACTGCAAATAGACGAAGTCCTGAAGGGAAACAGGTTAGGGGATTCAAATGTCCGGACCTCACAGCTTACAAACACAAAGTTGCCCAGATGGTGTGAACACTGGCACAAAATACAGCAAGCAATGAAACAGACCTGGACGAGCAGACACAAACTTGGATTTGGTCAACTGATTTCCAACAAGGCAAAATAATTTGATAGGAAATTCAACAAATGATATCAGGCCAACTGGACATCCACGTGCAGAAAATGAAATTAGATGCTCACCTCATAATTCAACAATGTCTAAAAAAAAATGAACAAAGACAAAACAAAAACCTACCTGTAATAGATGAAACTGTATCAGGAAAAAATAAGACTATCTTTGCAACTTTGGGTGATGCTTCTTAAGGATGGTTTATAAAAGCAAGATGGCTTAGCAGGTAAAGTACTAGTCACCAAGCCTGACCACCTTAGCTTGATCCCAGGAAGAGAACAGATTCCTGCGAGTTGTCCTCTGACCTCCACACATGTCATGGCAATTGTCCACCTGCTCCCACCACAAATAAATTAAAACATTCAAAATAAGAGATTGCTTTTTAAGAATGACACCAATAATGCAGGTAATTGAAAAGAGGAAAAAAAATGGACCTCAAAATTATAAATTTTGTTTCAAATCACTTGACCAATAAAGTGAAGACAAGCCACAGAAACATTTACCACTTATATATAGAAGTATCTAGACAACATACAAAGCTTCTAACAATGAAAAAGACAGTTTACAAATGGACAAGGGAGTTGGAGACATTACTCCAAAGACATATAAACACCCAATAAGCACAAGAAACACAGCATGCTCAACATCATTGTTTATTAACAAAATACAAAGCAAAACCTCCAGGCAATACCTCCTCACATGCTAGGGATGGTAAGAATAGAAGATGTAGTCAAGAATACATATGACCAAAACAGAACCCTTACATGTATGCCAGTGAGAACACAAAATGGCACAGCTACTTCAAAAGACAGTCTGTAGTTCCTTATATGGTTACCCAGAGTTACCATATGATCCAGCAAGCCAATTAAGCATACACACAAGAAAATTTAAAATACAAATATTTATATTTTTAAAAATCTTATACAAGAGTATTCAAAGCAATACTTTATATAGCAGCCCAAAACTAGGAACCACTCAACATACATGATGAACATGACATCAAAACAAAGAAGCAGCACAAACCGTAAAATGGATACTGAAAGTGTACACCTATAATCCCAGCATTCTAGAGGCAGGAGGATTATGAGTTTGAAACCAGTTTGGGCTATACAATGTAAGACCATGTCTCAAAGCAAACAAAAATGATGCTAATACATTGCTACATTAGTGAATCCTGAGAAACAAGGGCTAAGTGAAATGAAAGAAGACACAAAAGGCCACGTGTCGCATGATTCTTTTTTATGAAATGTCCAGCAGAGACAGATTGATGATTGACTGGGGAGAAGAGAAATGAGGTGCAAATGGTTACTGCGTTTCTTTCTGGAATGATAAAAAGTATTCTGGAATTACACAGTGGTGGTTGGATATTCTGGACACACCAAAATCAGTGAATTGTATATTTTAAGAGTTAGTATTTTATGATATGTAAACTTCACAAACACAAAAATAGGTGAACAAGTCACCTTATAAAACTGTTTTCTTCACTATTGTTTCAGGTCAACTACTGAGTCACAAAAATATAGAAATAACTGCAATAATACTTGACATGTATAATTGCACTGCAACAAATGCAACAAGCAAGCCCCCCCCCAGACCTGGGCCTCACACATGCTAGGCTAGTGTTCTTCCACTGAGCTATATCCCCAGCCCTTTTTTCCTTCTTCTGAGCAGGTTCTTATGTTGTCCAAGCTGGCCCTCAGCCAAGTCTGAATGAAGCAATGCAACTGCAGGCACATGCCATCATGCCCAGACAAAATTTCTTTTTAAGAAAACTATTTGTGGTTATCAGCTGATAGCTCACATGCTGTATTTATTCTTGCTTCTCTGCACTCATGATATATCTCACTATTGTCTTTAAAAGTCATGTTTTTCTTATGTAGCTGAGGCTGTGATAAAGGTCTCCATTTTGGGAACCTTAGGACAATGTCATCTAGACACAGGCAGAAGTGCTATTCTCTAATGGAATTATGTAGAACAGCCATGTTCAAGCAGTGTTTAAAATTTAATTCCTGTTCATAGGACAGCAGAAAGGCTAGGCAAGAAATAATTTTAGATATAGATATTAGCATGTAATGGGTATAAGCCAGCAACTTTATACCATGTAATAACTGCAGCTTATCTTCCCCTGGGATAGAAATAGAATACAGGCTTCCTCTATATCGTAATGGGAAAACCAGGATTGTTTCATGACTGCTAAAAAGAAGGCACAATCTTTACCTATCTCTGCAACACTATTTTGTACATCTCATATTCAGTATCAAAGGCTACAAAACTTGCTTCAGTGCTGTAACCCACAACAGAAGGCTCCATCAGCACATGAAACTGTATAACTGGTGGATTCTAGTCTGACAGTGGACCACTGGGTTTAACAAGATTGAGACTTCTCTAAATGCTACTGTGTAGAGAGGAGGGCTTAAAGCTTCAGCAAGCATCAAGGACTGCCTTGATTACGCTGCCTTCTAAGAAATAAAGCAACAGGCTACAATGGGACAACATGGTTCATTATTCAAGTGAATGGAGTTGCATATTTTCAGTTTTTACTCTTAAGCAGGATTCTTTGTACGACATCAAGGGTGGCAATTACCCCAGTTAAGTACTATTTCTGTAGTGATAGCATAAAATCCAACCGCTATTTACATAAACTTAGAAAACAAGCTAAGAAAGGAAAACATTTATACCCTTTAATTAAATTACACTGTTACCTTATAAAAACGTGAGGGTCAACATTTGTTCTTTAAAAAGAGCATTGGATAGTTTCAAATACAGCTGCTCGCTCAACAGTTAAAATGTGTCTAAGCAACATATATGCAGAACTGGGAACACACCAGGCTTTCTTTTTGCTGGTTTTGAGACAGGGTCTCAATATGTAGGCTCAGGCTGGCCTCTAATTCACAATCCTTCTACACCAGCTTCCTGAGTGCTGTTGGGATTACAGGCATACGTACCACACTCAGCTTCAAGGCTTTCTTTTAGATGACATTTATTCAAATGATGAGGTTATAAATTCAAATTGAACAACAAAAACTCTTCATACACAAGAAATGGGAGAAATAAACATTTATTTCGAAACTAAACATGTGTGCTGCCTCACACTACAATGAAGGTAGAGGGCAGAGACTCCATGTGGAGGCAACTGCATATCAGAATTCAAAAAGGAGGAACAGCACAGCACATTATTTTTTTTAAATGTTTCGCCAGTTTCTTGTTTGTGTTTGTATCTTTTATAGCACATCTTTTCTATATAATTCTCCCTTTTCATTCCAGAAAACATAAGAAACTGTCTGCATGAATGCATCCATACCAGTTTCTGTAAGGCCATGAACTGCTCCACTAAGCTGCACTGTTTGTTTGTTTTTGGAGCAAGGGATCTGCAGAGGAAATCAACACCTTCAGTTCTGAGCCTGTCTCTTCGTTAGGACTCTAGCATTCCGCAAGGCAGAGAATTTACAAAATGGGTTTTATTTACATTTTCTTTCTTTCTTTTTTTATTCAGTACTGGGAATGAAACCCAGGGCCTTGCACATGCTAGGCAAAGAGCCCTACCACTGAGCTACACCACAGGCTCTTGATTCATAGTTTTCAAAATCTAACACATGCTCACGTTTTCTGGCAGATTCTTTTTTGTATGTTACAAAACAAGACAGCGAAAGTTTAGCCTCAGATGAGAAGCCTTTCTTCCTGAGAAAGGTCAAGCAGACACTTCCTGACGCCGTGTCCTTTACACAATGGCGTACTGTTCATATAAAAGGTCTCGTATCCTATAAAAGTCTTGACAAAGGCAGCCTTCTAACCCGATGCGTCCAGTTTCGGTCTAGAAAAACAGTTTAAAAAGTTCTTTAGTATAGCTCCCATTCATCAACATTCAGAAACAATAAGCAACATCTATAACATGGACCACTTTATGACTGGTCAGGAAATGGGTTGCCCTGACTCTGGAATATAGGTATAGTATTATAGTAATGAGTTTTTATAGACAATAAATGTCAGAGGATTCAAATTATAAAAATTTACTTATAAAATTATGTACCACGTATCTGAATCACTGCTATAAGCCTTTAAGGCCATCATTATGAATATAAATGGCTAATTTTCAGTTTTATGAAATTATAAGAACTACAGAATTAATGTGTTTCAGAAGCACATACATTTTTCAATGCAGCCCTCACGAAAAATAAACTTACTCTGCGGACAGCTACTTGATTGTTGCAGACAAGTACACCCCCTACAAATTCTGCTTGAATCCCCTCCCGCAAAAGAACTTGCTTGAAGTCAGATAGTCTTGGTTCATTCATAAAAACAGACTGATGTCCAGGAACCTTGAACAAAGTCAAAGGGGAAATATTAGCTTCAGTAAAACAGTAGGCACAGAGTGTATTGGATAAAATGGGACACAGCATGATCTCTAAGACATTTTTATTATTCCCTCAAGTCCTTTGACAGATCACATCAAGACTGTAAGTTACATTCCAAGTTTGTCACTTACCATTACAAAGCCCTTCACATTTTCTGATGTTTCACAATTTTATTAGTCATGCCTCCTAATAACAGAGACTCAAGGTAATATTATGCTCTCCACCTACCCACTTGCTGGAGGGGTCAACTAGAGTGTCAAGAGGCAGAACTGCACTGAAACCTCATTTCCAGGTCCCCAGTCCCCTGCTTAGTTCAGAGTCTAAGTCTTCCCTAATCTCACTTCCACATTCCCGCCTCCTCAGAGTGACTGCAATGGATGCTACAGGCTGAGAACCAGAAAGGCAAGTGTTTTTGCCTACTCTGAAAGTGTTTTGAAGAACACTATAGCTTTAGTACAGAGAAAATCTCCTTATTTCTCCTCCTCCCAACTTCAAGAGTAGTGCTAGATCAGAAGCCAGCAGAAGGGGCTGTCTCTCTCTCTCAACTCCATGGTGCGCTAAAGACATCACCTGACAAGTCTGTAGGACTCTTACACTATTAATATTGCTCTATTTTATTGCCTAGGAGCTTTTCTAATTAACTAGGTCCCTCTTGAGAACATGTAACTCCTAGGCTAGCATTAAAGTTACACTCAATGGTAGATGTTTAACTGCATCAAAACCAAACTGATTTGAATGGAACTGACAAGACAGAAAAATGGCATTGTTAGAAAACTCCCATCTCATCACTGGAGGGCCTCACAATCAGACTCTGTATTTCAAAATCCACACTGAAAACACAAATCACAAACAACTGCATTAGCAGCTAGGGGAGGGTAATATGGCACACATGAAATGAAAGCAGAAAGGAGGGCCAGGATATGAAGGAGAAGAGAAAGGGAGAATTGACGAAAAAAAATTCTGTTTAAAAATAAATAATAAAACATAATGCTATATATTCTACTTAAAATATTTAATAAATAAAAATAAGATTTGTTAAAGGTTCCCTCTAAATTATCATCCTCTGGCTGCAAAGACTGAGACACATATGGATACATGTCCCGGGTAATGCTTTTTAAGAACTCCAAATTGGCCCCCACACAATATTTAAACGGCTAAAACCACAATGGGGAACTAGCAGGCGGACAAATGGAGACAGTTGGACTAGGGATGTAGCTCAATGGCAGAGCACATGGCTAGCATGTGTGAGGCCCCATCAATCCCCAGACCACTAGAGAGACAGAGAAAGCAGAGGCTTCTCACCTCATGAGGTGGCAAAGGCTCCAGGGTGGGGATGATCTCAGTCTCTTCACCCAATTCCTTGTCATCATCTCCAAACAGACTCTTCATGGCCTTCTGCTGGGCTATGGCACTGGAATCTGAAGGGGCGTCCACCTGCATTTCGGAGTCTTCTCCATCGTCCTTGAGCTCTCCTTCTTCCAGAATAACTCCTGTGTCTACTTTGGAAACCCTCATGTCTAAGACGCCATCTATCCAGGCTAACTCGGCATCTTTGGCTTTACAAAACTGAAGGGAGCTGACAAGTGAGTCCTTTAATCTGACCTGGAGACACAAAGGGAGGGGAGGAACAAAACCCACAGGGTTTATGTTAACAAATCAAACAGTCTTTGACATTTTCTAACTCTGGGAATGTGATAAACATCTGAAAACCCCTCTCCTCATATGACATAACCTTCACAATGACATAATTATCTGTAAGGGCCTGGGGATCCTTGGCCACTTTCCAAACAAGGTTCTCAATCTGACTGCATAACAGAATCCCTAACATGGAGTCCCTACTCCCACCCCGATACTAACACTGCGGTGTTACCTCTAGTATTTCTAGTGTAATTATTGAAATTAAGACTGGAGCATCTGCGGCTGCTGCCTTAGAGTGCCTGTGCCTGTGCTTTCTGGAATTTCACACCTCCATGTCTCTTTCTCTTACTAATCCAGAAAAACTTTCTGCCTGGCAAGTTCTAACTTCTTCCAGACAGAGCTATCACACCTACATTCAACAGCCACTATCTCCACAACAGATAAGACTATCTCTCTCCTAACTGCCATTTTCTGTATCTGTCTCTATTTCTTTCAATTAGGAGAACAACTGTGGCATCTGTTGAGTGCCTTAAAATTTTTTTTTGAGGCTGGGTATGGTTGTACATGCCTATAATCCCAGCAGCACTTTGGAGGATGAGGCAGGAGAATCGAGTCTGAGAGTAGCATTCATTCATGAATGAATGTCTCTTTCTCATTTTGAGAACACTTACGATTCCCTCACATTGGTACTTTGGCCAACATTGTCTAACTAGAAGACTCTTTCCCCGACTCTGTACTGACAAACTAGCTAAACATCCAATAAGAGCCTGTTTAGTTATCATTTCTTCCAGAAAGCCTTTTCCAAACTTCCAAACTTGAATAGGAGCCCTCTTCTAGCACCTTGCACACTGTCAAAGGAGTAAGAGTAAAGGGAATTAGATTGGTTTAAACATCCCAAACTATGGAACTGTTAGGGCAGAGAGCTGTACCCATCTCATGCACCATATTCCTAATGTATGTGAGCTAGTACATAGTACAACAGCAATGTCTATTTCTTCATGGCTCCACTGCCAACATATTTATTTACCTGGTAGATATGGGTTTCGCTTGTGGCATCAACTGTTTCATGTAGCTTTGGCATGTATACTTTAATATCTTTCCCACCAAATGCACGGCAGCACTCAGCCAGATCCTGACTGGCCTCTGGTGGGCCATGGACAATGATCAACTGCCGTGGTTTCATCTGATTGATGATCTTTTTAATGGAGTCTCCATCAGAGCGTCCTTCGTAGTCTATGTAAGTAACCCTGGCTCTGTAATTAGACATCATTAGTCAAGCTCACTTTCCTGGTAAGCTAATTCTAAAACTAGGCTTTTATCATCAGGAAAGAAATGCACATAACTTATGAAGGGGAAATTGTGAAATGCATGTTATAGTATGTATCCCAAAAAGCCCTGCCCAAGAATATATACAAAAGGTATCTCTGGACAAAAAGATCATTTGTCCTCTGGTGATTCAAATTCTAAAATAATCACCTCTTGGCAGTATTAACTGTATTATGCAGGAAAGAGTTTCTTAATTACTTCCGGTCCTGAAACATTTTCTACCCCCAAGCATTAGAGTGTCTAAGTCAAGGAGGACATTTCATGAAATAAGAAGCAACGCAGAAGAATTAGCTTCTCAGCTGCACTGTTCTCCCACCTGCTACCAGACTTATTAAAAAGGCCAGAAATAAAGTCTCTTCATATAAATGTACAATTTAATGTTCAGCTCCTCCCCATCCTACCACTAAGCCAATTACTTTGGTACTCAAGGATCATCAATGAGAATACCACCATACTTAGCAGGCCTTTTCACAGAAAAGGGAATTTTAAAAGCATGAACTAACTAGAGGCCCTGGTGAAATCTCACTTTTGAAACAATGTACATTATATAACTCAAGGTCTTGAAACTGTATCTTAAACCCTAATCTCCAAACCCCATGAAGGCACTTACTTTATCTCAATAGACTCTGTTGCAGAAACACACTTGGTGGGAACATCAGACAGGTCCTGATCCATGGGCTCATCTCCATTTGTCAAACCAGATTCTAATTTGCTTTTTTCTTCTTCAGTAGCCTGAAGTTCTGGCACTAAGAAATCTTCTGGTCTAAACAAAGAGTCTCTAATTAGACATATGGAAGGCATGCTAACATTATGTAACATGTAACTGACTAATAGGAGGCATAATTTAAAGACTCCTCATGTATTTTTAAGACTTATTCATTTAACTCAAAGCTAATTAATATACAATATCAATCATCAGCTGATTACATTATTATGGTTTCATAACCATTGAAGAGTGCTATTTATTTACCTAGCAGTACTAAGCACTGAACCTAGGACACCTTGCACAAGCTAGGCAAGCATGCTATTTCTGAGCTATTCCCCCAGCCCAGGAGTGCTCTTTAAGGATGCTGTAGACTGCTGAGAACCCCTGAACTTGTCAAGAGATGATCTCAATGGCTATAACAAGCACAAGTACTCTTGAAATCTGGGCCTGCACTTTCTTTCTTTCCTTTTTTTTTTTGGTTTTTTTTTTTTGTTTTTTGATGTTTTGAGACAAGGTTTCTTTTGAAGCCCTGGCTGTCCTAGAACTAGCTTTGTAGATCAGGCTGGCCTCGAACTCAAAAGATCCACCTGCCTCTGCCTTCTGAGTGTTGGGGATAAAGGTGTATGCCACCACTACCCGATGGCCCTGCATTCTTTTTATAATTATTAGTGTGAATGTATGTATGTGTGACCCAAAACATAGTTCTCCCCTATATTACTGAAAAGAGCAAGATATCTGTTTTTACAATTCTCTAACACACTGTGAACAGCCTTCTAACTTTCTAGTTCATTCTCACTTGTCTCTGAGAACCCAGGCTCTGTTCTCTAACAACCAGGTTGTTACAGCTTCTTATTCCCATAGTTAACACCTCCAACTGTAAACCACAAAATAACAATAACAGTAACAACCACTTAAAGCACATTTAGCATGAATCCAGGCTAGAGACCTTAAAAACAAAAATCTCACAGGCTAGAGTGTAACTCAACGATAGTAACTGCCTAGCATGTACAAGGCCTGGGTTTGATTCCTAAAGCCCTACCCCCATTCCCCCAAAAAAATCCTAAGCAAAAACAACAAAAACCTACAACTTCATTTAATTTGTATCCACTTTCTCAGCAAAGTCAAGCTAAAGAGTAGTGTCCAGGGCAGTGAGATGGCTCAGTGGGTTAAGGAAGTTGCTGCCCAAATTGATAACCTGAGTTTGTTCTCCAGAACCTACAGTGGAATGAAAGAACTGATTCTTGCAAGTTGTCCTCTGGTTTCCATATGGACATGTATATGAGGTGTGTGCACGCACATGCATGTACACACAACAGTAAGCAGCTAAACAGCAGACTGGTCACTGACCAGATGAAACTAAACAAACACCAGCATTGTTTACATTGCCATGTTTTCTCTTGTTTTTTTGTTTTTTTTTTTAAGGGAACTATATAGACAATGGAACTTTCCTAAGTAAGCCCAAGGATGATCTGGAAGTACTAGGCAAGAGTGAATTACACGCTTATAATCCTGGCTCCAAAGCAGGATCAATGGCCAGAGAGAGAAGGAAGGGAAAACACAAGAAGAAGCATCACACACTGTGCATTCGGCTGAGGCACCTGACTGTTTCTGGGGAAGCAAAGGGAACCCTCAGAACCTTTTACTCAGATTAGCAGTGTTTGTGAAACTGCAGTTTGAGCAAGTGATTTCAGTTGTTTCTTTGGTTCCAGCCTTTATCGCATATTCCCCCTTTAGCCAAAAGCATCAGAAGTCATTTCCCAAATAAATACAATCACTAACCAAAGTTCTTTTTCTCCATAGCATGTCCCTTACCTCTTAATCGGGGGAAAGGGTGCCTAAATCACCCTTCATGCAACTGAGCCACGGAAAGAGACTTTCCTTTCACTACTAACTCTCTAGATGCCCCTCAATGTTTCTATTTTTACGCTTCAAATTACAAGCCTCCTGTATCTTTCAAGTCAAGGCACTCAGGAACAAAGCACATAGCGACCAGAGAGACCAAAGTCACTGAGTCAAGAGTTTGTTCTGCTCACATACTTGATGATCTCTCCGTACTCATCCCATTTAATTCTTTCTTCTGGCGCAGGAAACATAGGGTAGGATTTTTTGGCCTGTTTGAAGAAGCTGCCTTTGCGACTGCCTTCCCCTTTCATCATGAGGTCGTGCTTTGTCTTATGAGCTGAAGGCTGGTCGATATCTTCCTCCACGTCACTCTCATCGCTGGAGTCAATGTCTGCCCTAGGTTTAGGAACACAGTGGGGTCATAATGTCCCTAAGTCAGTTTGGCTTAATAGTTATAAAACTATGAATGAATTAATCACCAGCATTAACCCAAATCATAATAATCAGCATTAGTGGATCAATGTTTTGTAAAAACATAACATTAACTTCTTTAATAAATTGGTATTATTTAGCACTAAAAGGATGTTATTTTTGCCATTCAAAAAGTTTAATAAAAGTCAGAGTCCTAAGGAAATTTCAGTTGTTTCCATTGAAAGTTTGAATCCTACAAATGTGTTCTTTGTACACTAGATGCAGACTTATGAGTTATTCTTTATGTGAGTAACTCACTCTTTCGACTGCTCAAGTTTCTTAGCAGCTTCTTTCTTTAGTTTCTCTTTTTCCACATATTCTTCAAGTTCTTTCCCTTCAAGCTTCACGCGTTTCCTCAGCTAATGAAAAACAGACAAAAGAAAAGGCAGTGTCAGGAGAGCTGGGTAGCGGGTGTGAGACACATTGCTTCTCTAAAGTGATCTTTAAATTCTCATCTGAAATTAATCACGTTTCCATGACACAGACTTACATATCTTAATTAGATTAGTACTAAAACCGAGCTATTAGAGAAGAGGAACTTAAATCGAACTGGTTAAAATATAATAGAGTCAACTAGGGGAAGGAAGCAGTTAAGTATTTTTATAATTTGAAGTAGAAAAGCCACATAAAGCCCCAAAGCCATAAGTCATAAGGAAAGAGTGAATAATTATCCAACATGGAGAAAATAAAACATCTTTCATATTTTAAATCTCACGGAACTAAAAGAAAAGGTTGTATTACATATTGGCTGTAATATGACAGTCAGAATCTGTTTTCCTAAGAACTCGCCAAATCAAGAAAGAGATAACATCAAAAAGGACAAAATAGTTAAAGGAAATTAAAAAAATAAGAATGGTTATTGACACAGGCAACACAGAACAGCGAATAAAATTTGTTTAATTTGCAAGACTGGAAATTACCTGGAGAAGGGACACCTTCTGCTGTTAGCAGATATTAGCAAACTGTTAGAAGACAATTTGCTAACAACTAAAAATAAAAAACTATAAATAAAAATGTGCTTGTCTTTTAATGTAGTTCTTCCTATTTCTAGGAATTTATTCTACTGAAACAGAGATTGTTAAATAGTATATAGCAGTAATGTTTAAAAAAAAAACTGGCAAATTCATCAATGTGGAAAAACCGAATTAGTAGTGTTCAGTCTTTTTTTTTTTTTTAAACACAAGTATTCTTCTTTTTAAATTTTTATTTTATGTGCATTGGTGTTTTGCCATGGGTGTTGGGTTCCCTGGAACTGGAGTTACACATAGTTGTAAGCCGCCATGTGGGTGCTGGGAATTGAACCAGGGTTCTCTGGAAGAGCAGCCAGCGCTCTTAACCACTGAGCCATCTCTCCAGCCCCTAGTTTTCATTCTTTGATTAGAGTACCTTAAAAAGTAGAGACCCCTTGGGGCTGATGAGATGGCTCAGTGGGGAATGGCACTTGCCAAGAAGGCCTCAGGACCAACGTTCTAACCCCAGAATATACTGTGGAAGGAGGGACCAACTCCAGGAAGCTGTCCTCTGCCTTCTGTGTGTGCACCATGTGTATATACAACTCACACAAACAATAAATTAAAAATATAATCAAAGAACCCCAGGGGTTGGAGAGGTGGCTAAGAGAACGGACTCCTCTTCCAGATGATCTGGGTTTAGTTCTTAGAGCCCACACAGCAGCTTACAACTCTCTGTAACTGCAGTTCCAGGAAACCCAACACCTTCTTCTTGCCTCCATGGGCATCAGACATGCATATGGTATAGACATACAAGCAGAAAAAGCATCCATATACATGAAATAATGAAAAAATATTTAATGTAAACAGCCGAGATTTTAAATTGTGTGTACGTATGTATTTATATATGGTGGAGGTCATGAAATTAGCAGGGATCACGAAGAAAGGAAGAAGAAATGTGAAAGAAGAAATAGAGACAGCAACGGAGTATATTAGGTAAGAGCAGAAAGAAGAACTATTTGGGGGAGGAAGGGAGCCGGGGGGGGGGAGGGGAAAGGATTAAGGAGAACAAAGTGTACTGGAGCATTTGTACATCAAAATGCCATAATGCAACTCACCACTTTGCACTTCATGTTAACCTAAAAATTACTAGTAATTTTTAAATGTTAAGTCATAACAACTCAATGCAATATGTACTCCTAGGTGAATCACAGACAAAATTGGAATAGGTAGTTAAAAAGAGCACTGTTGTACCAACCAGCTAGAGTTGGCAGGGTCAACAGATTAAATAGTAGCATGGTACCAGTGTTTATCTCCTGTTTTCTATGGTTCTTGTTTCCACATAATACACACTGCAGTACTACCCAAGGTAATGCTGGAATAACTGTAATTTCTTTCAAATGGTTTAGAAAAAAATGTGTGTGTAAGTCTGTGTAGATACAAGATGCGATACAGCAAACCCAGCTAAAACCTCAACAACTAGGGCGTTGGAATATTCACACTATTTTTCCAACTTTTGGCTAAATTTGTGACTATTTCAAAATAAAATTTAAACCAAAATCAAGTGATAAACACTCACAAATGTTGCATCCCACGTCTGGCTATCAGCTTACTCAAAATGTGTTTTAAAATAAAAAACTGTTAGCAATTTAGATACCTTTCACAAAAATCAATTTTAATTAAGTATTTAATTCCCGGATTTAACGTGTACCTCTTATAAAAATGTTCTTAGGCTAATGTGGTGGCTCAAGTCTGTATCTTAGAACCCAGGAGTCTCAAGAGGGAGAATTGAGTTTTAGAATAGGCTTTACTACATAGCAAGACTCTACCTAAAAAAAAAAATAAATAATTAAATATTTTGTCTCAGTTCTATATTCCATTTCTCTTTGTTTCTTTCTTTCTTTTTTTTTTTTTTTTTTTTTGGTTTTTCGAGACAGGATTTCTTTGTAACTTTGGAGTCTGTCCTGGAGCTAGCTCTTGTAGAACAGGTTAGCCTCAAACTCAAGAGATCCACCTGCCTCTGCCTCCCGACTGCTGGGATTAAAGGCGTGCGCTACCACTGCCTGGCCTATATTCCATAGGCTCTGAAGTTAACTGCTATATTTATAAGCTGCTATATCTATAAACAGTTTCTGGAACAACCAACTCTAAGATGCATTTCTTCTCCACGTTCACAGCACCATTCCAAATGATACCTTTCCCTAATATAAACCTCCAGTTTGTTCTTTGTTCACCTTTTTTTTGTTGTTGTTTTTTAAATTACTGATTTTTTTTTCTAAATGAGCAAGGCTTAATCTCCTGGGGCACTGCATCCACACGAAGAAGCTAATGTGGCAGATGACTGGCCTGTATGAACTTGTTCTTACGTCATCATGACAGTGACCAGCACATTCACTGAGGGCCACCAGTGTAGCTGCACTACCCTGGCCTCTTCTTCTGGAACTTAATTCAGTTTGGTAGTAAAAAGAAGACAACAAACAAGGAACATGTGGTAATGAACACTAAGAAAAAGAATACAAAGTTGTAGCTAACCAAATAGTTCTTTTAGATTCATAGCAGGGCCCTTTAAACAGACAAGAACGACAAGGAAACAACCACTTCCCTATCAACAGAAAAATTGCCAGGGCAAGAGTGTGTGGAATGTGCTTAGGTCAGAAAAATGGGTGCTTGACCCCTGAGTCCTAGCAGCAGTCAGGAAGCAGAGGCAGAACAAAGTGAGGGAGCGGAGGGGGAGGTGGGGAGTGGGGACAGAACCTGAGCACACTAAGTAGCCTTTTACACTGAAGCCTTTCACATTGTTCCCGTTGCTTCTGATATCATGAGGATGCTTTGGAATGTCATTTTCTTTTTCTTTTTTTCCAAACTTTTAATGTCCTTTTAATTCCTCAATGTCATATCAACCCTAATTGAGTTTCCAGTAATTAAAATTTTCAAATTCAATATTTTATCTCTCATGAAACCATTTTAAGTACTTCTGAGCCATTTTAACTTGATATTTCTAAGCTATTAAATAACCCAAGACAGTGCTTTATTTTGATACACTTGCTTGGATTCTTCCATCAGCAATGCTGTAGTAAGTATTTATCAGACTTCAGTTGTTGATAATGATGCTATTCTTAAACGACTTATTATGTGAGACAAGGATACCGTATGGCTTTTCACAAAGTAATACTCCTTCAAATGCTGCTATGAGGACAAAATACAAAATGGCCATCTAAAACTATACACTGTCCTGCAGTTACGAGTCAACCCACTTGAAATGATGGCTACAGACAGAAGCTGTCAATACTGGTTGTGGGAAACTGACAGATTTGATGGCTTGGTTTTTAAGCAAAATCTTTCCACATCTTGGTTGTTCGGCTAGCTGTCTTGTGAATGAGAGTGCAGAGGCGGATTAGTGTGTTTAGTATAGGACCCCTTCTATTTTTCTGTTAAATACTTGAGTAGGTCATGGGCTAGGGATGAGGCTAGGTTAGTTGTGGGATGCTGGAAGAGAAAAAAGACAAATTGGCTTACTGGGGATGAGAAAATGAACATCCTTTGAATGCCGCATGCTACTGTTGGTGTCCTTCTGAGGGGACGTCTCAACACGTTCACTGTTCCTGTTTAACTCACAGGGCATAAAGATGCTGGGATGCAGGCACACACTAGGGCAAAGGTGTGGCCAGCCAGGAGGAAAGGCAGGCTTGCTAACAGTGCCTGCACGGTGTTTACTCATGGGACACTGTCTTCAAGACAACACATGGGACAAGGGGAGGTTCATTAACTCAAAGACCAATGAGACTGACAAGCTGCCGACCCTGAAGTCAGAGAAAGGCAGCTGGAAGATGGGACTCAGACACCTGAAGCAGACAGGGAGGCAGCCCAGGCAGAGTGCACAAAAGGCCATTAGGAAATAAGGTATTCTTCAAGAAATGGAGAGAAGCTGGGTGTGAAGGCACACACCTTTAATCCCAGCTCTCAGGAGGTAGAGGTAGGTGGATCTCTGTGAGCCTTAGGCCAACCAGACTTACGCGGCTCTCAGAAACAAACAAACAAACAAAACAAATAAAAAAAGAAAGAACACACCAAAACAGAGACCAAGGATTTGATTGCATAGGGCACATGTATATGTGAACACACAAACTAAAAATTAAAACGTGTGTGTTTTCTTTATAAAGACAGCTAAAGTGTGTAGATGCGTGCTGCCAAGCCTGATGACCTAATTTTAATCCCCAGGACCCACAAGGTGGAAGGAGATAAATGACTCCAGAAAGCTGTCCTCTGACCTGAACGAATCAAGGTCAAAAGTCAGCAATAGGGCTGGAAGTGTGGCTCATGGCACAATGCCTGCCTAGCATTTCCTTGGTTTCAGCATGGGAAATAAGGGTCACAGAAAGATTAATAAATGCCTAAAATGAGAAGGGTTAGGAAATCATCATGACTCACAGTATGAATTGCAAAGGAAAGAAAAACATGTTGAAGGCTATGATATAGAATAAGTACACCTACCCACGGTACAAAAACAGGTGAAGAATATCTACTTGAATGTGGCCACCGGTGAAATAGTGCAATAGTGGCATGACTGTTATAAGTCTAACCAACTGACTGGATTTGGCCTGTTCTACAGGAGGGAATTCATAACTGGCAATGTTAAACTGGTCAAAAGGCCCTGACAAGGGAGGTCACTGGCCACTGTGGGGAGCCTACTGTTGCTCTGCTAAATGGTCATGCTGACAGACTGCCTTCCAAATATTTATGTTTGTACCACGGATTAATGCTGCTCTTAACCTTTTTGCAAAGGGGAGCAGCTAATGAAGACTCTTTGCTGGGCAACTGAGACTGTGAGTGCTGATCCCCAGATGGGAGACCTATACCAACTGCCCCACACCTCCAAGGCTCAGAGAACACGACAGAAAAGTAGACGGAAAGAAGTTAAGGGCTGGAGAATAGGGAGGAATGCTGTGAAATGTTGTCTTCTGGATATAATGTATGTTGCACTGATGACCTCAATGCAGCTGTGGTCACCTGCATATGATCAAGCCAATCAAAAATCCAGCATGGACAGGCCCACCTCTAGCAGAAGAGCTACGATGGCTGCTGAGAGAGGGAGAAATCATTTTTCTTTGGGGATCTGGCACAAGCACGTTGCCCATGCTTCAGTAGATGGCTTCACTCACACTCATATTGGAGCCAGTGCCAAATAAATATAATAAACATAAAGTTTGATATAAGTGCTTACCTCTATTTCTGTAACTTTCTCAGAAGGATTATCAATTAAGAAACGTGCTAAAGTCCCAGGAGTTGTTCTATAAGTTAAAATGATTGAGTTTTTCGGGTCCTGACACCACTGAATAAAGAGGTCCCTTGAGAATCCACACTCAAGGTCAGGCTGGCTGGCAAGTACAACTTTGGGGCTTGGAACTCGAGCCAAGTCAGAAAGACCATGGCACAGAGAGAGATGGCGAAACTGAAACGGGTTATTTCTTTTGTCTTCAAAACATCTCATTAATTTATCACTCATCCATTCTACCTAAAAGGGGGAAAATGACAATAATTAGAAAATGCCATAGATGTGAGATATTTAACAATAATCAAATTTTAAGTCTTTCCCCAACTAGTTGATTAAATTTGTGCTATTTGGACAAGTAGCTAATAGGCTTTTCCCCATTAGATTCTCCTAGTCTAGTTTTTAATCCTTAAACAAAGAAACAAACAAAAAGAAAAAAAAATTTGTTGAGTGTGGTAGCATATACCTTAATCACTACACTCGGGAGGCAGAAGCAGGTGGATCTCTGACTTTGAGGCCAGACTGGTCTACAGAGCAAGTTTCAAGGCCAGGGATACACTAAGCAATCTGTCTGGAAAAACAATAACAATTTGCAATGTTTCACTTATGTCGGCTTAAATCTTTCTGAGAAGAGAATGGTGTTCTAAATCAATATTGGAACCCAGGTATCAGTGCTTGGAGGGAAAAGAATTCATTTTAAGAATGATGAGGCTGGGTGATGGTGGCACACAGCTTTAATCCCAGAACTCTGGAAGCAGAGACAAGCAGATCTCTGTGAGTTCGAGGCCAGCCTGGTCTACAGAGTGAGTTCCAAAACAGGCTCCAAAGCTACAGAGAAACCCTGCCTTGGAAAAATAAATAAATAAAACAAAAAAAGAAAAAAAATTATGAATTCTAGCATTGATATTTTATTTTTACCCCCATTTTACAGATCAGAAAACCAAGAGTTAGAGAACAAGCAACTTGATCAACCTGTAACATGGAGATAAAAATAGAAACTTTACGCTTAAATGAAATAATGTATGCGAAGAACACATTAAGATCAACTAGTTGGGGACAGTAAGCAGTTAACATTCAGCTGCTATTATTATCAATTGTAGAAAAATAATATCTGATGGGCAATTAAGACACTACACTTAACCTCTTTATTCAATGTCACACGAGAACAAACCTGTGATTTAGAAAACTCCACCACGTTATAACTGACATTATTCAGGAGTGCCAGTGAATAAACACCCAACCCTGCATCTTTAGTTCTCCAAATCTGATCAAGAAGTTGAGCAAGCTCCAGAACTCTGCCTGCCGTGTCCACTGCTATGAGCACGTTTCCATCACCCCGAAGAGTTTCCAGGACATTTGCTTAAACAAGAACAGAAGATCCCTATAAAACAAGTGCTTTATAACAAAATTAAACACAATTCCCCAGTGTCATTTATAAAGATTATATAAGTAGTTACTAGGACACATATAAAAAGTACTTGTTCACATCAACACAATTACTTTTGACTTGATTAAATGTATTTTTCTAAGAATAAAACACACGATACATGTTTTGTATGCATGTGTGTAGAATAAAACACAGAACATGTTCCCTTCCAAGAAGAAAAGCATCCTTAGAAATAGATGTCCTTGTTCTCAAAGTCAGCTTGAAGTGTTGGGTAAAAGCAAACTCTACCTAGCAAACACACACACACACACACACACACACACACACACACAAATTGAAGAGCTTCTTAAAGTTAGTGAGTTGGTAAGTAGACAGATGAGAGTGCTTGCTCACATGTTTAAAAGTGGAACAGCTTTACTGTGGCCATCACATATGGCTTATAAAAAATAACACAAAGCACAGAAGAATGAGCCAAAGCAGAAGCAAGAGGTGACAGCTCAGAAGCACCTCAGCAAAGTCAAGCTAACTCTATTGGAGTAGAACACACAGCAGCGCCAGCAGACCTTGTACACTCTCAGTCCTCTCTTGGGTACACTTTCACTGTTCTTTGGAGCGATATATATGCACGTTATACAGAGACCAGTGATTGCCTCGGAGAGCTATCCGTGTGCTGAGTGGTTGAGGAAGCCAACGTTTAAAGAGCATCTTGACATGGTCATATTAGCATCTCTCAAAACCAAACCAAATCAGACCAGACCAGACCAAACCAAACCAAACCAACACCACAGGAGTTATAGGCCCAGCAAAACAGTTCAGTGGGTTAAGGTGCTTGTTGCCAAGCCTTGATCCTGAAGACCTAGATGGTAGGAGGAGACACCTCACTTCCACACGTTGTCCTCTGACCTCTACATGCACTCTGTGGCAAGCATACACTGTATAAACTTAAAAGATATAATTAGAAAATTAGTTATTAGAGTTAGTCAATCTCTTCCAACATAGCTAGACAGAATAATCAGGAATCGCTGTCTACACAACAGAATACTGGACATACGTACTCAGGAGCTGCTCGTCTCTCTGTTTCCTTCTAGGCTGCACATACGTAGCATTAAATGAATCTGTGATAAGTAGAGAGGGTCTGCTTAGCATTTCCAGGGAACATCCATTTAAGTGGCTATAACAAAGTTTAAAGATGAAGAATACCTGTCATTTCAAATGAACATTGATAGCTAACCTATTACAAAAGTACTGCTTTTCTAAGCACCCCCAACTATAAACATATGCATACTTGATTTTATATGTATTGGTGTTTTACCATGGCTGTTGGGTCCCCTGGTACTGGAGTTACAGATAGTTGTGAGCTGCCACATGGGTGCTGGGAATTGAACCTGGGTCCTCTGGAAGAGCACTCAACCACTGAGCCATCTCTCCAGCACTACGTATTTGATTTAAAAAAAAATCTCATAAATTCAGAAAAGTTTGAGGAAAGTAAAAATATTCCAGAGGATCACTTAAAGACAAATGATATTGGACATATCCCTCTAAACACACAAATTTTCTTGTGTATCCATATATGCATTTAGAACATAGATATCTTATAGATATTTCTATATAATCATTTCTTTCTTCTGGATTTTTCCCATGACATTAATATTTTTCCTTCTAAACCCAACTTTTAGAATTGTAAAAACCTTCTGCTTGGCATTTGATTTTAGAGAAATGGGCTATATGCAGCCCAGGTGATGTCACAATCCTTTTACCCTTAGCCTTAGCTAGGATTACAGGCATGTATCAAGGTGTCCAGCTCATAACCATAAAAACTTTCTATTTTACCTGTACTATATTGTATTTAGCTGACTATTTATTTACCTGTTTAAGTCACTTTTTCATCACTTTATATTTGAAAGAGATATTTCTGAAGTTCCAACCCCCCTGCCTCCATCTCTAAAGTACTGGAACTACAAAGGTGCGCAACCACACCTAGCTGTATTTTTTTTATTTCATTAGGACACATTCCTTGAAATGTATATACAATTAGTCTCAAATGGTTTTCCAGAAAGTCTCAACCACAAAGACCGACAAGTTCAATTTTTCCTAGGTTTTCAGTATTTTAAAATAATGTAAATATATCTAATAAGCACATACTAGTTCAATATCCTCTTTTTGACCAAGTGTATTTTTCATATCTTGAGTAATTCCTAGTCTTACATGTATGTAAATCTTTGGCTAATTACTACAGTATTTTTATGGTTTTATACTGTAGGTTACTGTTTTAAATCTGTGTATAATCAAATTCAGCAGTCTTCTTTTGTAAGCAACTTGAACCATCACCTTTGTGTGGGCAGGGCACAGCAACACTGCTTCCTTTTTCAGTTAACTCTAAATCTGTGTAAAATGTATTGTTGTACTTTCTAAAGTGGTTGAATTCATTCACCATTTACTCATTTACATTTTCTTTTTTTTTTAAGATTTTATTTATTTATTATGTATACAACAGTCTGCCTCCTTGTATGCCTGCAGGCCAGAAGTGGGCACCAGATCTCATTACAGATGGTTGTGAGCCACCATGTGGTTGCTGGGAATTGAACTCAGGTCCTCTGGAAGAACAGTCAGTGTTCTTAACCGCTGAGCCATCTCTCCAACCCTCATTTACATTTTCAACCTTCTTATCCACCCATGATTACAAGTCTAAATTCAATCTGTTAGTCCTTAATGTTTAGACCTTAGATGACTGTAATCTAACACAAATAGCCATGGATTTAATGTACAGTTGTAGCAAAGGAAGCCTGTAGGACAGTGAACACACACACAAAGTTTACAGTATTTTTCTGAATATCAAATGAATAATGTAAAATTATAACCATTATATTCCCCTTTAAAGGAAATCTGTCATCAAATATCATTAGATGGCAATTACTACCCAGCCCCCAAAGGAAAGAATCACAAAGTTCTATCAAAAAGTAAGTCAATATCATATAAAATATAATATATAAAAAATTCACTTTCTCTGAACACCTCCAGGAAAGTATCTGCATTATAGGATAGATATTGACACATAAAAAGTTTAAAGCCCTTATGTCCTACAATGAGCCTGTCAATCTAGGATGAAAATACTCAGTACTTGACATTTTTAAACTGCTGTAGAGTTCTGATGAGAAACTAAAAAGTTGCTTCTGATTTTTCCTTCAGTGAATGGAACAGTGGTGGTGCTGCCTCCAGTGCTTCTCTAGATATACCTACATCTCCCTCTTGTGGTTGAAGTCAACGGCATACACGATTTCCTCTTCTCCATCTTTGACTATTTTCCATATTGTTCCTCCTATCATATGGCCAGCTGGCAGGGGTGTGATAGACAAACCATGTCCTTTGCCTACATAACAAAATAATTACAATACTCAGATTTTTTCACAATTCCAAGGACAGATGTATTTCTAAGTTATGTTAACAGCAACATGTTCGTTGGCATATAATTCAGATGTTAAAATGCTTACAGTGAAAAGAAACCCTTCTCATGTCTCCAGCTACTCTACCCCCTTAATAGAGACAATTATTCTTCTCATGTCATTGTGCGCACCCCAGAGGTAATCTATCTGTGCTCGCAAACACAAGGGTAGAGACTAGACTGAACAGCCGGCACACTATTACCCAGCTGTATGCTGTATTTGTAGCGCCATGGACTGAGCCCAGGGCCCCTTGTACACCAGACAAACACGACTACATTACATCCTCAGGACTAAGTTTTGATATTTGTACTGCACAGGTAATTGCCAAATTGCAACCACCTCTGTAACCTAACTGATGGAATAACAACTCAAACCTCATTATAATGAAGAATTTATCTACAGAAAAGCTAAACCCAAGCAAACCTACGAAGACCATACCACTTGTCATTATGTGGTTTAATCAGCATCAACTGCTGCTCTGTCACTTTTCTTGAGCAGTTTTTTAATTTTTATTTTTTAGATAGGGTTTCACTATGTACAACCCAGGCTGCCTGAACTTGCTATGTATCCTAGATGGGCCTTGAACTCAGGATCCTTCTCTCAGGCCTCCCAAGAACTGTGATTACATGCATGAGCCACCACACTAGCTACTTTGACATGTTTTTAATGTTAGAGTTCATGTTTAAGAAAACCTGTAACAGAATTCCCTCTTGCAGATTTGATACATGACATCATTATTAAGTAATACATTTTCTATGTATTTAATTTGCTTTAGTTATTACATTTAGGGCTCTGAGTCATTTTGTCTCCTGAATCTAACTATAAGTTACGAGGATTCAGACATATTAGCTTTGTTCATTTTACACTGTTTCCTACCCAAATATGAGGACACCCAAGCCATTAACATATCACTAATATTTAGTCTGAAATATTTTGAAATTCAAATGGAAATTTCAGGTAGAACGTGCTAGTCTCTCCCTTTCCCCCAATCAAGACAGGGTTCCTCTGTGTAGCCCTGGCTATCCTGGAACTCACTATATAGACCAGGCTGGCCTCGAACATACAGAGATCCGCCTGCCTCTGCCTCCCGAGTGCTGGGATTAAAGGTGTGCGCCACCACCTCCCGGCAGAAAGTGCTAATTTTTAGTCCTACACCACAATGCCTATAATTTGTATAATATAATCCTCTCAGAAGGCAACTCACTCCACTACTCCAAACTGGGTAGGACGCGGCTAAGGGTGAATTCCTTGCCCAGCATGCTTGAGGCTCTGGGTTGGATCCCAGCACTGTAAAAACTAAAAAACTCAAAACAAAAAGAAAGAAAAAAGAAAACAGAACTTCCACTCCATCAGTCCACCAACTTACTACATTACCTTTCAAGTTCACAATCTGAGAGAATTTTAGCTGCTGTATTTTATCAAAGGCTGCATCCACATCATCTAATGTAAAGAGGGTAAAATCTTCTGTATTGTGGCGAGACTAAAGAAAAACACAATTCAGAGTTAAAAATGATTATGAATGGAGCATAAAAGCCTCTTGTTAACTGCTTCAGTTACCTGATAGAGATCGTACATGAACATCTGCCCCATTTTGTAAACGGGGATGGTGGCATAGATGGCACAGTTCAGACCCAGCTTCCCCACAGCGAATGGGAGGGCGCCAAGGTGGAGTGGGTCGGGGTGAGACAGGAGTACCGCATCAATCTGGTGAACATGCCTGTGAACACAACCAAGAGGGCAGCTCATCAGTTCTTAAGCAGAAAGGGCAGAACCGCCATCCTGATGCACCCATTCACCCTTGAGTCTACACAAGGCTACACTGAGGCAGAAGAGCAAACCCAAGGACTAAGACAATGACCCCTGAGAACTGTAATCACTACTGTTACACTATCGGGTGTGCTTGAAAGCACAAGAGAAAATGGAGATGCCACATTTAAGTTGATCTTGGATGGGTACCACATATGCTATTAAGTTTAGGAAGTCAGCTTGGAATCGAGAAGATTGTTAAAGGAACAATACTTAAATGCTCAAATAGTTGTTACTGACTTTGCTTCAGTTTTCTAGCTTGGGTGACAAAATGACAGTTATTATAAATATCATTAATCAAGAAAGTATATGTCCTCAAGGGCAATAGGATTAAAGGAGATTTGGGGGAGCTTCAAGTTCTCCTTTTTTATTTTAATACTAATGCAGCAAATGTAAATGTCTTGGTTTTTTTTTTTTTTTTTGACACATTTAGGTGGATACCATTCAAAGAATTAAGTTACAATAGTGACTAAGGAGACACAGAAAGTGAGGTAATGTCATTCGGGAACAGAGCTTTCACAGGGATGTATCAATTTTCTTCAGGTTTTGACAGATTCATGTTCTTTCCAAAAATTAAATAGCACACTTTCTGTGGTCCACTAGCAAAGTAACAATAAAGCTTTACTGAATTGCAAAACCAAAACTTATCAGCCAATCAAAATTTTGCAGATTACAATGGTTACAATGTAGCTTTCTGTTTTACAGAAACTTACTATAAACTAAAAACCACAACAGTTACAATTTAGCTTTCTGCCATAAATAAAACTTTCTAAAAAACTAAAGAAATGACAGTAACAGTATATAACATCAGAATGACATTATAAAGTGTAGAAAAAAAGTATTTTGTTTTTTTTTAAGCTGACTTTGTTTGCTTGTTTGTTTTTTTGTTTTTTTCAAGACAGGGTTTCTCTGTAGCTTTGGAGCCTCTCCTGGAACTAGCTCTTGTAGACCAGGCTGGCCTTCAATGCAGAGCTCCGCCTGCCTCTGCCTCCCCATGGTTGTTATTAAAGGTGTGCGCCACCACAGCCCTGTTTTTTAATCTGATTTAATAAAAGCCTAGAACTACAGACTGTAACTTACTTCCTCAGGGAATCAATAATGTCCATAGAGAAGTGTTCATCCCAGCCACAGTCCAACAAAAACCTAAACTCATCAACCTGGAGAAGATAGCAAAGAGCAGACTCTTCTTGGACCCCGGAGAGGGTAGTTAATTTGATGATAGATGTCATCTTTCTGGTCCAGTAATGGTTATCTAAAAGGTGCTTACAAATAAAAATATAATTAAGCATAAAGCACAGTCCACGTAATAGGCAAATTATTTCAATTTTTTATGCACAGAAATTCCAGAGTTTGATTAAAAGCTAGCATTTCCATCATAACTATATTTAAAAGTACAACCTTGTTTTCAGAGACCTTCACAGCCTCCCCAGGGTAGCTGTGTAGTAGGGGACTTTGGAATCACTGATCCAGATTTCAATCAACTCCTACATGATTCAGGGCAAGTTAATTAACTTTTCCTCACCTAGGGACTCCAGTTAATAAAACATTAGCATTAATATACATATACAGAGGGTGGAGGATTCCAAATAATGTGGAAATTATCTAGACTGTATTGCTCAGTATTAAATGGTAGTAAATTAAGAACTCAGTCTTCAAGGCTAATCTGTTTTTTCTCTATCTAACTCAATGACAGCCTTTTTCTCTATACAAGAGGTATTAAATACAGGGAATCTCTTGAGAATCTGATTAAAAACCATGGCTCCTCCTTTCTCCCACAATCCTCAACACACACACACACACACACACACACACACACACACACACACACACATGCAAACACACAGGAACACACACGAAATGTATATACTCAAAGAAACTCAAATACTTTTCAGGAAGCTAATGTTAACAACACTTATGCTACATTGTAGGCAACTGAAAAACATCTTAAGGTTTGCACTGATAGCATCTGTTCACAATTCACCAAACAAAACCTGACACAAAGTAGGCACTCAACACACACCCAATGCAATGTATGTGGGGATGCCTATCACACATTTTCCAAAAAGATTAATATGAACACTGTTTTGTTGTAAACTGGTAAAAGCAGTGAGATGGCTCAGCAGGTAATGTGGGGTCTACAGTTAACTGCTCCAGTTCTCTTTGGTTATTATTATGGTTTTGAGACAAGGTCTCATATAATGTAGATGGCCTCTCTATATAGCAAAAGATGACTTTAAACTCCTCACCCTCCCACCTACTCTTCCCCTTCCTTCCCAAATACTGGGATCATAAGCCTGGGTAATCCACCAGACTAGACTTGACTCATCTGATGTATTAATTAGCAGAAGTACATAGTAGCTGTTCTAATAATAAGTTAAAATCTGAAATACACTGATTTACTTACTTACTGATTTACTTACTTGAGGTATGAGAAATAAACACATAAATTTTCTATTCTTTTGGTTTGTTTTCAAGATAGGGTCTTATTATGTAGCCCTGGCTGTCCTGGAACTCACTATATAGACCAGCCTGGTCTTGAACTCTCAGAGATCTACCTCCCTCTGCCTCAAGATTAAAGGCGTGCAGCACTATGGCTGGCTTAATTTTCTTTTGTTTTTTTTTTTTTTTTTGGTTTGTCGAGACAGGGTTTCTTTGTAGCTTTGGAGCCTGTCCTGGATCCTGGAGCTAGCTCCTGTAGACCAGGCTGGCCTCAAACTCACAGAGATCCACCTGCCTCTGCCTCCCGTATGCTGGGATTAAAGGGGTGTGCCACCACTGCCTGGCCTGGCTTAATTTTCTACTCTATAAAAATGCTTATAAATACAGTTTTGAAGAGATAGGCAATATTTCCCCCTAAAGTTTCTATTTGGGAGGGGGCAGTGCTTGAACTCAAACTTGGAGTCCCATGTATGTTAAGCAAGTGCTCTAGCACTGAGCTAAACACCCAGCTCTTTAAATATACTTCAGTTCTCAGTGTTATTTAATTATAAACTCAAAATACAAAGTGCTTGCAGATATAACTGAATGAATTCCCATTAAAACTTTTACAGAAAGACCAGAATTCAACATATGGAAAGTATCATGTAAGTCGTTATGGTAAATATGTATCTAATGTATGTAAATATGTAAATATTCATTACTTACTGATATCTCAGCCGAAGACATGATAAAATACAAATTCAGAAAAGTTTTTTATAAATCTTTTAAAAAAAAAAAAACAAAACAGTCTTGGCAATGTAATATAATTTACTTATGTTTAAAACCATGGTGTTTTAATTTCTGTCTTTCCCTAGGATCGTGAGCAGAAGGAGCATATGCTTTTTGTTTGTCTGTTTTTGAGACAAGTTCTTACTATGAAGTTTGGTCTGGAATGGACTATACAGTCCAAAAGGCCTCAGGTTCTTTATCCTGCCTCAGCCTCTCAAATGCTAGGATTCCAGGAATGTGCAATCATGACTGGCCCTATACGTTCCATTTTAAAAAGGAAACACTGGGACTGAAGAAAGGACTCAGCAGTGAAGAGCACTTGCTGTTCTTATAGAGGACCTGGGTTCAGTTCCCTGTACCCACACAGTGGTTTACAATCATCCTTAACTCCAGTTCTAGAGGACCCAAAGCCCTAAACTCCAAAGGCACCAGACACGTACATGACGCACACACGCACAGATAAAACACTCACACACATTAAATAATAAATCTAAAAAAGAGAAACAATTATAAGGATAAAACATATAAATAAAACAATCTAAATTGGTTGTAAACTGTTTATATACACAGTGTAGAAAGTGAATTTTAAAAATTCTCAACTGCTTCTGATATTAAAAAAAAAACTAGGATTACTTATTAAAGATTTATAAGACCAGGGCAAAAAGAGAAAAGATCTTCAAAAGTTTGGAATAACATCAGCTAAGACACAAAACACAAAGCAAGAGACAGGTGTCAGTGAAGAACTCAGCCTGCCGTCCTTACACAGAAACAGACTAATGTGCAGGACAGGCCCAGCTGAAGGACCCTGGGCACCTTGAATCTAGTTCCACAGGCAATAATAAAGTTAATTTAAAAATTCATTAACAGGAAGAAGGCACAATAGAGGCAACTCTGTACCGAAGGAAAACAGGCGATGTGCATGACTGAACCTGACAGATGCAGACACAGAAAAGGGAAGGAACTTAGATTCCTAAACTCTTCTCTCCACTTTGCTGATTCTAGTCTTTTGTCCTGACTTGTATTTCATATTTTTTTTTAATCAATTCATTAGTTTTTCGCTAAGGAGCCACAGCTGAAGGCCTTCCCTTTATTTCTCTGGGAAATATCAATTTGTCCCCTATCAATTCTGAGTTTTCTCCCTCAGAACACCTCATACATATACCACCCCTTTTCTGTTCCTCCTGTCAACACCTCAAAGTCAGGCCTCATTACCTTACACTTGGCTTTCTCCATTTCTTTCCCTGTAGCTTTTTTTTTTAATGGTCAGATTCATCTAAAACATCCCTACACACATTATCCCTTGCTCAAAAGTCCTTGAAGGCAGAGACGGCAAGATAACTCAGTGGTTAACGTGAACCTTAGTTCAATCCCTTGTACCCACATGGTAGGAGGGCACCTACTCCAGCAAGCTGTCTCTGACCTTCATCTGCGTGCTGTGGTACGTGTGTGTGTGTGTGTGTGCATGCACACACAGAAAAAAAATTAAAATGTCTTATTGGCTGAGGGGGAAAAATAAAGATAAATAACTGAGTGTTATTACCGGCAAGTGGGGTGAGGCGTCATCAGGACGTTGCCTTGACATTAGTTTATTCTTCTCTCAGGGTCTAGATCAAATTTTACCCCCTTACTCACCCCTCTCCCATCATTAGTCTAGACTAGACTAATATAATTCGAGTCACAGATGTAATCTAAAATTTTTCATAGCCACATTTAAAAATAAAGAGGTTAAGTTTTTTAAAAAGCCTAATTTTTTATTTAACGGTGTCCGAATCATTTCAACATGTGATCATTTAATGAGTCGGTTTCCATTGTTTCTGTACTGTCTTCAAATTCCAGTACATGTCTGTTCAAATCCGCCTCATCTCAAGAGCTCAGTATTGCTACTGTAACAGCAGAGGTCTATACTCCAAAACCAATGCTTTAGGCTGGGGAACATTTGTGTTTTTGCCACTGCTAAAGAGCAAAGTTGGCACCACCCTGTTTTTAGGTACATGTCTCAGACTGGATTTTAAAGGTATCACCAAGCATTAAGTCTCCCCAACTAACAACTAGCCACCACCACCAGCATATCAGTTCTCACTAGTTGGACCACTATGCAGCATGCACTTCATTTCTTTTGGTCTTTCTTCTCCTGCCTCAGTGGAGGTGCTTGCTGCCTTACCTGAATTACTGCAATCTCATCTAGTTTTCTTGCCTCAAGTTGGTCCTCCATACCCTTATGCTCACTTCCCCAAGTATGCAGGAGCTTTCTGCTAACTACTGAATACAATCCAAACTGGAAATCAAGACCCCTCACAAGCTGTCCTCAACCTTCAATTCACACCTTCAGTTTCCGCCAACCACTCTTGCAGGCTTGTTTTTTAAAAAAATCTCCCTTAACAATGCCCAACCTTCTCAAGTTGTTAATCCTGGCTCTGCATCCAGGAGTGACTGTTTTCCTGGGCTTAGCAAATTCCTTTTGCTCCAGTTCAGGTGCAGCCTTTTCCCCAGGTAAAGTTGATCGCTTGATTATTTAGCACAAAGAATACTTGCAGAACGGATGCTGAATGTCTAAAAGTGGTCCTCTTTCACATTACCCAAACCAAGCACAGCACTCACAGCAACATAAATAAACGCAAGCAGAAAGCAGTGAAACGCCTCCAGGGTAGTGATTTTGACTTTCTCTGCTTTATCCCAAAATATATACTTGCTTTCTCAAGAATGATCGTGCCTGTTGAGGACAACCAATGAAAAGTATGCAAAATCCGAGAACAAAGATGGGTCTGGACTAGACCTGGGGCTTAGAGAGTGGGAGAAGTCTCTGTTTAGTCGTTCAGGTAAAGAAGGGCTTTGAAACAGGCAAGGGAGTTAGCTGTACATTAAAGGTTAGAGGGTAGGCACAGATAGTGGCTAAACTCTCCCGGTCACTGGAGGTTAAATTATTGGGCTTTGACCTCTGGTTTCCTGAAAAGTTATATCAACAAGGAAAATAAGAATAAGGTCTTGGGAAACACGATGATCATGGAAGCACTGAGCGACAATTCTAACAAGATGAGGCACAAACATCTCAAGGGTCTTTGAAGTTAAGGAGCCAAGAGGACACCTGGCCTCGTGGTCTCTGAACCCAAGAAGGTCAGGGAAGGCTTGCGAGTACCGCGGCATCACGGCAAGGAGCCCAGGCTGGACTCGGCTTGACTTCTAGCTCCAACACGATGGAAGGTCAGAGGAAATATACAGGAGGGAGGACCCATAGGAGCGTTACAAACATCCCGAGGTATCGACCCGCGGAAAAGTCACTTTTCTTTCCCCTCGCGGAACGCTTATTCCAGGAACCACGGAGACGGTCACAACCGAAACCACGGGGGCGCGTCAGGGAGACACCGGGCCGGTGCAGGAACCCAGTCCCCCGAGGGCCTCCACCCAGACCCGCAGGCTCCTTTCTTTTTCCCGTCCTCACCTGCCTGGTTGGGCTCCCCCAGTACCGTCCACCGCCCTTCCCAACCCCCAGTAAAACGCAGGTTCGAGAGCGAGCAGAGCAGGCGCGCGCTCAGTGGCGGAGAGCGGCCGGCAGGAGCGCCTGTGTGGTGGCCGCCATCTTGGGGCTGAGGCGAGCGGCTGAGGCGGGGACGACCCGGGCGACACCATCTGTGGGGGGTGGCAGGGGACCGGGTTGGAGAACACGACAGCGCAAAAGCTCACCAATCTTGTCAGCGTCGATCCGAGTTTTATTCAGAACCTCTCGTGCGTACTGAAAGCTTAAAAATTAGAGGAATCACTGGCGAGAAGACAGAGAGGCGTTGATTTGACGTCGCCACCCCTCTCCTCAGGGCTGGCGCGGAGAGTGGCAGCTCCTGAGGTCACCGCTTCCGCTGGCGCTGGTGGCCTAGCTCCCTGCCGTTGCCCTTGGTCGTGGGTCGCGCTCGGCTCCGGGCTGCAGGTGGGTCTGGGGGCCCGGGTGTCACCCGTCGCGGTGGTGCAGGCGGGAGCGACCTGGGAAGACTCGCGTGGAGGGAAACCAGGGTCGTCCCCGGGGAACCATTACGGGCTGCCCGCTCCACGCTTCTTACCAAGGGTGCTCTGAGGCTGGCTTACCCTAAGCGTCTTTGGGCACCGCCGGGACTGCAGAGGGCACGCGGGGATCCTGCTCTGAGCCCACAGCAGGGACCGTGGCTCCCAACCAGAAGCAGCGCACACTTGCACAGGCCCAGATATCTGCCTCCTCGCCCAACTTCATACTCATAAATAGGAAACCCATTTGCCTTTTAAAAACATGACTTTATGCTTGGTTTCCAGCTTGCGTATTTAGCTCTGTTTTCCATGGCTTAGGCGACACTTTGTGAGCAGTACTTATAAGGTACTGTGGGATCCAGTTAGATACAAGGTATATCTCTTAAAATGTCAATCTTTCTAAAGTGAATCCGGAGTGGACTCACCAAAATAAGACACCGTGTTAAGTTGGGAGCTTAGGCCCAGCCCCTTGTAGATGCTGCGGCCTCCCATCCTCCAAGATGTTAGGAATATTTTCCTAACGCGAGCTCTCTGCCGACGCAAATTCCCAATCAAGCCAAATCAAAACAAGCCAAATTAAAAGATATACAGGTTTAGTGGGAGTTCTGCACTCTGGGGTGGCCCCAAGGGGCCGTGAACGTGACCACTGGGAGGAAGAAAAGGAGACCACGTGCTCCTCTTTTGGGAGTTCACTTAAATACTCTTGGGAGTGATCCTAACCCACCCCCACCCCGGGAGGGGTCAGGACCTGGCCTGCTGGGATTTGGAGTCCAGAGTGCTAACTCTCAGGGTCAGGGGGCTAGGATAGATGCAAGGGGCTGGGGCTCCCAACTTAACAACCGGTTTCTGTTTTCTTCTTGGAAGGGAAAAGAAAATTGTGTTAGAGAAAATGTGGGCTTTTTTGTTGTTTGTTTCTTTAAAAACAAACAAATGCTAGGTGTGGTGGGGCACGCCTTTAATCCCAGTGCCTGGGAGGCAGAGGCAGGTGCATGCCTGTGAGTTTGAGACTAGCTTGGTGTACATAGTGAGTTCTAGGGTACACAGCGAGGCTCTGCCAAAAAAAAAAAAAGAAAAGAAAAGAAAAGGAAGTTATTTAAGTATTTATCTTTGTATATACGAGGAGACAATAGTACACAGAACTTAAGCCGTGTCGAGATAAAGATTGCCTGGGTATTATGCTAAACCTGACTCTTCACTGTAATCTAAAGTACCATAACTGAACTTGGATTTTTTCATTTGAAAAAAAATAATAATGCCCACTGCATTGAGACATTGTTACTTAACAAACCTGCAGTGCTGTGGTAAGGATTATATGACTTAGTGATTAGGCAGAAGCATCTCTACAAGTGGCCCATATCTGTAATTTCAACTATTTGTGAGGATGAGGCAGGGAGGGGTACAGTAAGTTTGAAACCAATCAAGCCATACAGTAACTGTCTCAAAAAAAAAAAAAGATTCAGCTCGTTAGAAGCTTGCCAAAAAAAATGGAACACTTCAATATTAAAAGATACATGACCAAGGTTGAGTGTGTAGTTGTGTATTGAACATGTGCTTTACAGAGAGAGCCAAGTGCACCCTGAGCTTCCTCCTTCCTCCCCACAGGAGGAAAAGACTTAGGACTCCTTAATGCCCTAACATGAAACCCAGTTCTTTTTGTTAAAATATTATGGTGTGCACACTTTTAATCCCAGCACTCAGGAGGCAGAGGCAGGTGGAGTCCAAGGCCAGCCTGGTCTACAGAGTTTCAGGATAGCCAGTGGTCCACCGAGAAACCCTGTTTAGAAAAACAAAACAATCCCCCAAAATAAAACAACAACAAAATACTTCAAATTCTGAAATAAAAACAAAATTCTTTTTATGGGCCCTCATACAAAAAGACATCCGCAGAGCTAGAGAAATGGTTCGGTGCTTATTGCTTTTCCAGGACCCGAGCTTGGTTCCTAGCACCTGTATTGGGTGGCTTACAGCTCCATCTCCAAAGGGTTCTGATGCCTCTGGCCTTCTCAGGCAGCTGTAGTTGTGTGCACAGACACACATACTTTTAAAAAATTAAAAAAATAAAAATAAATCTGAAGACATAAAAGGAGATGATTAATATATATAGTGCTCTCTTAAGTACCAGCCAGAAATATATTCCTTAAAACAGTTAACTGGCCCTGTCCTCTTGCTAAAATTCTTAGCTCACCCAAAATCTAGATTTGCCTAGTGAAGCTTGTCCAGGTCCTTACCACCTTTGTCTACACTAGATGAAGCTCTAAGGATTTGGGCCCACCGTCTAGATCCTCTACTTCCCCTCTTCCTCATTCTGACTCAGATGTCCATCTTTGCCCTCCCTGCTCATCTACTTGCAGGAAACCATCCACACAGATAATATTCACTGCACTGCTCCCCAAGCCCACTGAATATATAGTGTACCACTGTAATATGAGATGCCTCTCTAGGACTAAGATTTGCCATTATCTCTTATGGATATTCCTTCATGGTGATTGAATCCAACCATGGACTCAATAAAGAATCCTTTTCTTAGTACCACTGTCATTATATCTGGAGTGTGTAAGAGCCGGTATGTGGCAAGACCCCATAGCCTATCTCATCTCTTCTAAATTGAGCCAGGCCAAACCCGTTTCTGAGTAATAGTAATGGCTCGTAACCTACAGGTGGCTGAGCTTATTTAAGCCGTTCTGAGCAAGTACTTATTAATACCAAATAATGTCTAACAGCTGTACAAAAGATAAAGCTAACACTTAATATTTGTGTGTGTGCATGCAAGTATTTGTGTGTATGTATATGCATGCCTTCATGCCGCAGGTGGTGGCATGCTGGTGCAGAGGTTAGAGGACAGCTTTCAAGTCTCAGTTCTCTATCATGTGAGTCCCAGCAACCAGACTTGGGTCCTTAGACCTGATGGTCAGTGCCTTTACCTGCTGAGTACATTTCTGGCCCTTAAGTTTGCAATTAAGGATAGGAAGTGTACGTGACCACTCAATTTGCTGAACTTGAACACAGTCTTATGAATATAAACATTGTCTAGTATTTTGTAGTTAAGTGCTTTTAAAGTAATGTCACCTTATTATCAAAGGTCTTTATCATCTCCATTCTTGACTGGATCAGGTTTACAAAGAAGGTAAACAGTTCACTTGGTGAGTCCTTGGTTAGCATTTCAAGAACTACTTTAAATATGTTATGCTACTTAATAAAGGCCAAGAGAACCACTGTCTTCTCGGAAATAAAGTAAGATTGGCTTTACTTACGTTTATATCTCCAAGAAACATTTGTATCCAAATCAGTGGGTGAGTTGTTCTGGAGTCTGTAAGAGCCCTTATGTGGCAAGAGCCCCATAGTCCTAACTCATCTTCTGAATGGAGCCAGACCAAAGCCATCTCTTAGAATGCCAGTAGGAATGGCTCTACTATTCCACTCTCGTCCTGGAGGTAAGGCCAAAGATTCCCTAGTTCAAAAAGACTCACCAGGTGGTTCTGATGTGTAGTTCAGGTTGAGAATTTCAGCTGTAGCTAAGCAACAGACTACAATATAAAACTAACAGATGGACAAGTTGTAAATATATATTCATTCATCTCATGCGCTACATCATAACTGATCCAGAAAATCAGTGATGTCCAAACTGGAATTTGCTGTAAGGAATATTACATATTTTGAACTATATGGAAACTGCAACGTTTAACTTCATGATTATCGTCTAACACTGACTTTAGGTACTAGGTTCTTATAATCTGACAAACAGAATTGTGTTAATATAGAGACCAATATCAGGAAGTGAAGCAGAAATGGAATCTACATAAGACGAGCACAGGTTATGCTAAGCACTTCTAGCAGTAATGTATTGCTTCTCCTAGGATTGTCATGTCCTCTCAGCCACTGTATGTGATGTATTCATTCTCATGTGAATCTGTTTTTGTTTCATCTGTGTATACAAATCTTAACAGAAAATTGGCAATTCAGTGGTGTTTTTATTGAATTCAGCACACATTTGTTTTTTTTTACTTGATTCCCAGTTCTGGTCTTCCTCATCTGCCCATTGGAAAGTGTTCAAAGCTAAAGAGAAATATCAACTCAGGGAGAGAAAGTGCGCTGTGACACAGGAGGCATTGTTTGGAGTTTGCTGAACCGGAACAGTAGCTTGTTATTAATAGCTACTTGTTAAGCTGTTGGTTTCTTTAGTGTATTTTATTTTTGTGTGTTTTGTCTGCATGTTTGTGTGTACACTACATTTGAGCCTAGTGTCCTTGGATGTGAAAAGAGGTCATTGGACCCCCTGAAACTGGAGTTATCGATGGTTGTGAGTTTGCATGTGTGCCCTGGGAACAGAACCTACATCCTCTGTATGAACAAGTACGTTAACCACTGATCCATCTCTCCAGCCCCAAGTTAAGCTGTTTTTATACCATATAAAATGAGGATAAGAGTTACTGCACGTTCGCCAGGCGGTGGTGGCGCACACCTTTAAACCCAGCACTTGAGGCAGACGGATCTCTGAGTTTGAGGCCAGCCTGGTCTACAGAGCAAGTTCCAGGACAGCCAGAGCTACATACAGAAAAACCCTGTCTCAAAAAACAAAAACACAAAACAAAACCTAGTAAAATAGTATTAACTTTGTATTTGCATTGTGAGAGCATCTAGGAATATTTTACCTATGTGGAAGTTCTGAAGCAACATAAAGTACAAATACTCATTTTTAGGTAAATTTTTTTTAAAAAAAAAATTCTTTATTTCTTGGCTCTATAGCATATCAAATCACTGATGAAGTAAAAAGATTTCATGAATAGTGTGATACAGTATAATTTTTATTAGGTTATTTCTGTGTGTGTGCATGCATAGAGGTCAGAGTATAACCTATGGAAGTGGTTCTCTCCCTCATCCATGTATGTGGGTTCTGGGGTCAGTCTCAGCCAGGCTTGGCAGTAAGCGCCTACACACAGTGCACCACACTGGCCCAAGTACAGTGAACCTTATACCAACCGTTACTGCCTAATCTAGGTTTTAATTGCATTCTGATGCCAAGCAAACTTAAAGAGGCTTATGCCTTTAACATGGCATGCCCACAGCTGTCTTCCTATTTCAGAAGCAATTTAAAAAATGATTTGTTTTAAGCCAGGTGTGGTAGTTTACACCTGTAATCTCAGCACTAGGAAGGCAGAGTCAGGAATACCTGTGGCAGGCTCAAGGTCAGCCTAGTCTACACAGTAGGTTCCAGAATGTAACTGTAGCAAGGTTGAGTCTGTCTCAAAAAAAAAAAAACCAAAAACCCTCCAAAGCAAAGGGTAATTATTTACTAATATACTATTAGTACATATTAAAGGAATCCCCATTCTTGTGGCATGCATTGGTTATATCCATCCTTCTTCCACTCTTGTCCCCCTTCCTAAGGTGTATTGTTCCCAGGACCTAGTGATCCCTATCCACCTTTCAATATTTCAAAGGCAGCTGTATTTTATAATCATTTTTTCCCCTCTGTTTTAGCAGCCATGATGACCTTGCTTCAGCTTGTGCGCGAACACTGGGTTCATATACTTGTCCCTGCGGGATTTGTCTTTGGATGCTATCTAGACAGGAGGGATGATGAAAAGCTAACTGCCTTCCGGAATAAGAGTATGCTATTTCAGAGGTCAGTTCACACAGTTCTGGGGAGTTTGGGCTCTTTTTTTCCAGAGATAAAAAACAATGGTTTTTTTTTTCTTTTTTCTACTTTAACGATTTACAGTCAAGTGATGGATACCTTAGGCTTGTTTTGAATTGTTGGATGAAATTGTATGATTATCTCTGGAATGTAAATCTTTATGACCTAGCCATTTCAGATCTTTGAAAGTGTTTTTCTCTTATTAATCTTTTCGTAGTCACTTCAACAAATGGTTTTATGTATGTGTCACATGTTGTGTGTGGTGCTCTTAGACGCCAAAGAGGGCATTGGAGTCCTTGGATCTGGATGGAGTTACAGGCAGTTGTAAGTCTCCCAGTGTGGATCCTTTGTGAGAGCAACAACCACTCAAATCACTGAGCCTCATTATGCATCTTTGTACTTTTCGCCCCTTCTCACTGGTTCCCTTCCTCTCCCACATGTCATATGTATTTAAATCTAGATTTTTGCATGATAGAAAACATGCGGTATTTTGTCTTTTCTAATTTTCATTACCTTTTATTGTTGCCCTTTTCCTTGAGGTCTCCCCTTGTGGTGCCCCCCCCACAAAGTCAGAATTTTAGTGTAGAAACAAAACTTAAGCCAGCTCCCCAAAACCTATCATATATGCTTTCATTATAATGTTATTGTATAACATGTATGTCTTAAGCCATGATATAGCTGAAATAAATGGTAATGTTTTGGCATCACTGCTTGAGAGCTTTACATATGGTGACTGAGTGGTAACACCCAGCAGCTGCCTGGGCCTGTGGCATGCCTAACCAGACCAGGTAGTGTAGCTATCTGCCAATGGATAGAGCTATCTGGATTGGAAGCTCAAGGGGTAAAAAGACTCAAGTAGCATCTTAAGTGTCACTATGCAGGTGTGGTTCACAAGTCTGGTATTTCAAAAAAGATGAAATGAGCTACAAAGGATCCAAAAAACAATTAAGTGCACTCAGAAGAAGAGAGTGCCTTGTAAATCAAGAGATTACTGTTCTTTGAGCTGGGGAAGAGACAATAAAAGTTTATGGGAGAATTGAATGACTGTTTATGATGAATCTAATGTAAATGTAAATAAGTCAATTTGATAGAATGTAAAGAAATATAAACTTCTGGCCCTCTTATAAAAAATTTACATGGTGGCTGGAGAGATGGCTCAGTGGTTAACAGCATTTGCTGCTCTTAAAGAGGACCCAGGTTGGTTCCTGCACCCACGTGGTTACCTACAACTACCTAACTCCAGTTCCAGGGGATCCAGTGCCCTCTCCTGGCATGATAGGACACCTGCACACACATGGTGCATATATATACTTGAAGGCATACATATACTCTATTATAAAATAAAATTTTAATATTTTTAAGATGGTTTACTGTTTTTCCTTTCCTTATTTCTTTTCACACAGGGAACTGAGGCCCAATGAAGAAGTTACTTGGAAGTAAAGCCTGTGGCTAAATCTCAGAATGTTCACATTTTAAAAGTCATTGGAGAAATAAAACATTTATTATTTAATTGGAAGAATTTAAAGTGTGATTCTTTTTACACTTTTTATTATATCCTTTGTATTTTATTGAGGTAACCTTCCATTATCAGGCACAATTTGACTTAGAAAATGACTTTTGAGGCCAGGTGTGGTGGTGCAAGCCTGTACTGTTGGCATTTATGAGGAAGCCGAAAGATTGCTGCAAATGCAAAGTCAACTTGATTTACGTAGTAGGTTCTAGATCAGCTAAGGATATATATATATCAAGACCATGGCTCAAAAAAATCAAAAACTGTAATTGAGCATGTTGTTTACATAGGTATTCTATGTTTTCTTAGCATTTAATTTTCTGTTTCTCTCTTTGGATTACAGTACTATTAAGTCATAACTACCATTTTTTTCCCTCACATTTTCCAAACATGCTATGGGACTGCTGCTTAAAGGAGCAGCGCCTCTGCTCACTGCCAGCAAACAGAGCCTATCTCAAAATATGCTGCTACCAAGAAACTGTGCTTAACTCTGTTCTTTTGTGTCTAGAATTCCTTCCCAAACTGTCTCAGGTTTTATTTAGATGCAGTTGGCCCACAGTGGCGCACCATTTTGTAGGCTACTTTATATCTCTGTTCGGATTTCCCCCTTGGCTTTACTAAGCCATTGGCCGAAACAGCTTCTTTAATAACCAGTGGTAATAAAACATTCATAGCATACAGAGGGTAATCCCACATCATTCATGTGTCCAAGTTTAATGCCTTTGTGAAGTATTAAAACAATGGAAACATATTAGAATAACAGTGCATAGAAGCAGAGCTTCTGAGAAGTGATTAGGACTAGATTGTGCATCACAGGGAACTGCATCTGTAATTGAATTTCTGGTTTTATAAGAGCTGTATCACTTGCCATGTGATACCTTACACCACCCCAGAACTGGCAACAAGAAGGTAAGTACTGGATGTGTCCCTTGCTTGACCTTGCAACTTCAGAATCATGAGCAAAAAATCAACCTCTTTATTAAAAGTTGTCTGGCCTCAAATACCTTGTTACAAAAAGTGTGCTTCCAGGGAACACTAAAGGACAGTACTAAGGTTTTGTTTGGTAAAATCATTAAAAATTAGGGAGCCTTAGATTTGGCAATGATTTCCTAAACAAAACACAGTATTGTTTTTGAAAGATCAGTGAATTGTACTTAATCAAAGCTTAAAACTTCTGCTCTCTCAGGGGTGGTACAGCTCCCACAGTGCTAGAGCCCATGCTAGGTAGTTCAGATGACTGCTCATCTAACATGGCCTGTGTGTCGATTCCCTACACAGGTTTTCTGCTTTGCTTTAGGTTCTGGGTTACAGTATGTACCAGTGTTTCACTTGTCTAATGGCCAAATGCTCCTTGTATGGTGCTGTGTGATTTCCTGGGAAGATGTGAACTTATTCATCCCACGCGGGGCACTGACAATAGGCCCCAGACATGATTCCATCCAGGTGTAGCTTGGTGGATCAGTAAGCTTACTGGGGTCACTTGAGAAGCATGTGGGTGACTCCAAAGCAGCTAAAACAAGAATATATATGGATTATATAAAAAATACTAATGATCTAAAATGGGTGAAATATGATTGACAGTAGTATTTAAAGATGCCCAACTCACAAAACTAATAAAAACATTTTGAAGTATAATATGACATCTATCCCTCATAAAACTATAAAGACAAACCCTTATAGTACTGACCACTTGGAAGATTATAAAAGAACACTAGAGAAATAAACTTAAGAAAATCCCCTTAACATTAATATATAAAAATGAATTCATAAATAATACTTTAAGAAACTAGCATTTAAGTATATAGCAGGGGCATAATATATTTTGACTGGACTAAGAAATAGCACACATGGCCAGGCATACTATCACACTTGGGAGGTAGGGTCAGATGATCTCTGGAGTTTTGAGTTTACATAGCAAGTTCCAGTGCAGTCAGGACTGAATAGTAAGACCTGTCTCCAGTTGGGGTGGGGGAAGCACTCACCAGTAACATTATGTTTTGTTTCTTTTCTTTGATCTATTTCAAGCCTATGTACCTTACTGCCAGCACTTGAAAGATACATAGAAAGTTCAAAACAAGCTGTATGTCTCATACAAGTTGTTGCCAAGGCCACGTTACTTATCCACTTACCAGATGTTACACACTGGGTTGTTTCTATTTTTTATTATTCCTGTAATAAAAAACAAAGCTGGGCTGTGGTGGAGCATACCTTTAATCCCAGCACTCAGGAGGAAGAGGCAGGCGGGTCTCCATGAACTCGAGGCCAGCCTGGTCTACTGTACAAATTCCAGGACAGGCACCAAAGCTACACAGAAAAGCCCTGTCTTGAAAAACCAAAAGCAAACACACACACACATGAAAAAACCCTGCAAAATGGGTAAGAGAGTGAAAACAATAAATTCCTTCACAATTCACCTGCCAGTTTTCAAAAATACGCTGTCCAGTTCAGTCGCCCCTTGGAAAGCACATTTCATGCTTTTGCTTTCAGGAAAACTATGACTATAATGAGTCTACTACTTAGTTACCACTGATTCTTACTAGAACACAGGAGACTTATGTAAAATTTTCAATGGCAGACATTTATTAAACTATTTGGTCTGGGGCAATAAAATTAATGCCAGTTAAACGGTACAATACTCAAGAAGATGGAAATATTTTTGTATAGTCTCACTTGATACACAAACTGAGTGAATATTGAATTTGAAGTATGTAGACAGAAGTTTCTGTCCTGCCTGGTTCTGTAGCCATTCAGTCCCCAAAAAACACACAGAGCTTATATTAATTATAAACTGGTTGGCCTGTTAGCTAAGGTTTATTAATAACTAGCTCTTATAACTTACATTAACCCATAATTCTTATCTATGTTTAGCAACATGGCTTGGTACCTTACTCAGCAAGGCATTCTCATCTTGCTTCCTCTTTGGCTGGCTGGTGACTGCAAACTGAGCCTTTCCTCTTCCCAGAATTCTAATCTGGTCGTCCCGCCTATACTTCCTGCCTGGCTACTGGCCAATCAGTTTTATTAAATCAATACAAGTGACAAATCTTTACAGGGTACAAGAGCAGAGGTGTCCACAGTAACAAAGAACATATCAAAGTGTATCTACATGGTTATTCTTTTTAAAGTTAGTTTTATTCATTTTAAATGTGTTTTGTCTGCATGTATGTGCACAACCTGCATGCATGCCTGATGCCTGTGGAAGTCGGAAGAGGGTCCTGGATCACTGGAACTGGAGTTACAGACAGCTGTGAGCCATGTTGTGAGTGCAGGGACCCACTCAAGTACTCCCAAAGAAAAATAAATGTGCTTAAACACTGAGACATCTCTCCAGACTTATATGGTTATTCTGACTTGGCAAAAAGGTCTTTATCTCACTAAATTATTGTGATGCTTTGTACCAATCATTCAAAAAGAATCTGTATTTATTCACTCCAAACCATAATAATAAGCATGCTCTTTTGACTTCAGAGCTAAGTTTAGTAGCATATAAAGTGACAATCCTAGAATGGTATAGTGGGTGCTTCATGCAGACATGGACAAGGGGTACTGATAGCACAGCTTTTCCTCCCAACTCTCCAGAAGCAAGCAAGCTATTATGACTGGAGGAAAGGAATTCAGAAAGACAAAGTGGGACAGGTGGTTGGTATAAATCACAAAGGGTGGTTTGAAAGCAACAATAAGGAGAATAAGCACAATGGGAAGCTACTGGACTTTAAATGACGTAAGACTTATGTGATGATGTGAGAATATCTCCTTATCTAAGTTTTAAGGTGGTGAGATGGGTTGAAGATGTAGTTTGGTTAGTAGAGAGCTTGCCAAGAATGAACAAAGCCCTGGGTTCCACTTCTAGCACGACATAAGCCAGGCATGGTGGTCCACACCTGTAATCCCAGCACTATCAGAGGTGAAAAAGTTCAACGTCATTCTTGGCTGCAGAGCAAGTTCAAGGCAAACTTGCCCTAGAACCCCCATTTGGGAAAAAAAAAGAGACTCTCTCTTGCATGGCGATGGCTTCAGTGCAGGGCACAGCAACACTGGTATTTGTTTAATAAAAGAAAAGTTGATGAGATCTGTATTTTTGAAAGGTCACTGACAATGCCATGAACTGGACATATTAAGGTGGGATCAATTCATAGTTCTGAGGGCCGGACCACACAAGAGATCAAGAAGTTTTGAACTAAGCAGTGGCAACATAAGCAAGAGGAGAGGCTGTGGGAGACAGGTGCACAGTATATGAGGACTGGAGTGAGGAGCAAAGTGCCACAGTTACAGGAAGGGGATTAAACGAGCCTCAGCTCTTGGTGCCATCACCTGAGTCATGTCACCTGCAAAGTTCACGTGTTAAAGATGTATTAGTATTGTGAGGAGGGGCTCTGGCTGTGTCCTGGACAGTAGAGCTTTCCTCCCTAAGAGAAGCAAGTGCACTTAACCATGGAGCCATCTCTCCAGCCCTTCAGTTACCTTTTAAATAGCAAAATGTCTTTATTCTTATGCCCAGATCACAGAGTTCCCCCAAAAACCAACTAGGAGACCGAGTCCTGTATGTAAAAGCAAAGAGCCTTTATTATTACACAAGTTTGCAAACTCGGACTCTCCCTGTGTTCAACATATTGGTTCAACATATCAGAGAGCCTTGAGCTTAGTTAGGGTTGGGTTTTTATAGAAGCAAAGTAGAGGTGAGGGATTTCTAAGGTTCAGGATCCCTGATTAGCTGACATTTGTCTAGGGGTGTCCTGGTGAAAGCAATGGGTGTGTGCTGGCAGGTGATCCTATCTACAGTGGTTGAAATGTTAGGAGTTTCCTTTGGATGATCTGTTCCTGGGCGGCGTCAGCTTATGGCTTTTGGTTGGAACCTGGTGCTGCTTGCTATTGCAGCTGTGTGGCCTGGGCCCCATACTTATAAAGGAGGCTGAAGGGAGCTTGTTTTTCCCCTTTGCTCCTCTGCCACACCAGGACACACAAAAGACACCATCAATGAAAAAAACCGAAGACTTGTGGTCTGCTCTAGCCTTTACCATGGACTTCATAGCCTCCATAACTGAGCAATAAATCTCTGATGGCGATTTATCCAGTGCAGGTATTTATAGCAGCAAGCTTCATTTATTTACTTGAACAATTGTATCTTTAAAAAAACATACTAGAAAACATCATTTGCATTTTCTACCAGGAGGCTATAATTTCCTGGTTAAACCACAATTTCTTAAGCACATAGGCTAATGCCCATGTCGTATGTGTGACAATCTTCCTGGGGAGCTGTGAAACATCTACTCATCTCAGAAAACTGATGACAGACCAAAGCAAAGATACCACCAAAGGCCAACATGGTGGACCAAAGAGTTTTATAGAGATTACTTACAGAAGCAGAAATGACTCAAAGACAACTGTATAGCTAAAAGCCCATTCCAGCATGTCAGAGCACGAAAGCTGGAAACATGGACTGCTCTGCACAAACTCTCAGGAAGCTCAACAGGTTGGAATGTCCCTTACAGGCAGCTTAGCTGGTCTCTGCTTCTTCCTGGCAGTTCAGTTGATGTGAGCTCTTCTAGATGGAGAGTGTCTCTCCGTAGTCCTTACTGCTTATACATGTGGGGGCGGAGGGAGGACCCTAGGGAATCTGATCAGTGTCAGGGACTTGTAGAAGTCTCTGAGTTGTTTAGAGCTTAAGATGTCCCTCTGAAAGATGGAATATGTTCCCTGTCCTTAGAATATTCTCTTGTGTCCTCACTAGCTTCCTTGCAAGATGGAATGTTTCACTTCCCTTTAAAGTAGCCTGTGCCATAAAGAGCTTCCCTCCAATATGAACAGCTTTATCTCCGTTTTAAAGAGGAATTGCATACAGAATGTTCAACAAATAACACGGCACTTCCCCTTGAGTAGCTAACTCGTCTTCACTGGCAGTCTCTATTTCCTTACCTCTCACTTTCTTAACTTGAACTCTCATTAAAAATGATCTCAACAGCAACAAAACTGAGCAGTGTCTTCTAAGTCTTTATGCCCCTGAACGTCTTGGCTAGTCCTTGAAGCATCTCTCCTGGGCCTTCCATTTCATTACATCTGCCAGCATTTGCACTCTTCTTGCCTACTGCTCTCAGTCTTCAGGGCTTAGCTCCAGATCCTCTTTTCTATCTCTTCCTTTTCTCTACAGTGAGACAGGGCTTCTCTGTGTAGCCCTGGCTGTCCTGGAACTTGCTTTGTAGACCAGGCTGGCCTCAAACTTAATGTAGAGCCACCTGCCTCTGCCTCCTGAGTGCTGAGACTAAAGGCGTGAGTCACCATGCCTGGTGAGCTACCTGTGTCTTATATTTTTTTTATGTGTATGAGTTTTGCTTGCATGTATGTACATGCAAAACTGGGCATACCTGGCATCCGAAGAAGCAAGGGATCCTCTGAATTACTAACTGTTGTGAACCTCCATGGAGGTGCTGAGAATCAAACCCAGGTGCTCTACAAGGGAAGCCCTTAACCAGGGAGCCATTTCTCCAGCTACCCGCCCTACAGCTCAAACCAGCTTCTGTAAACGCTAGGCCTCATGTCTACTACTCCGCAAAAGCACCTGTATGCTGTGCAGACATTTAAATTCATTATTCCCCAAACTAAACCTTTGTTTTCTCTTCCCAGGACCTTGCTCGTTCTGCAAAGTATTTCTGATAGCATTATGCCTGCTATAGGCGGTGCCTACAGCAGAAACCCAGAAGTCTTTCTTAACAACCCCTTTCTCACTGGATTCTTCTGAGTCTGTCTCCTAAGGCTTCCAAATGGTCTCTCTCCATCCCTCAAATTACTATTGGAGTTCTGACCACCATCATCTCTTCATTTCTTCTAAAATGCCTTCAAGTATTCTGTTCCCCAATGACCCTCTGAAATACTAATTTGACCCCAATCTCTAGTTTTAAAAATCTTTAATGGCTTGTTGCCTCTTTTCTGGGGGGGGGGGCAGGGTCATTCTATGTAACCCAGGCTACAGTCTGGCATATGCCAGCTGTACTCCAACTCAGTATACTCTTCCTCTACCTTCAGGTACAAGCCTTGTAAGAATGAGCCGTCGTTGCTGGGTGGTGGTGGCACACTTTAATCCCAGCACTCGGGAGGCAGAGACAGGTGGGTGATCTCTGTGAGTTTGAGGCCAGCCGGGTCTACAGAGGGAATTCCAGGACAGGTTCCAAAGCTACATACAGAGAAACCCTGTCTTGAAAAACAAAAAGAGCCTTCGTACCAGTTTCCTTGCTGACTTTATTTTTATTTTATTTTATTTGGTTTTTCGAGACAGGGTTTCTCTGTGGCTTTGGAGCCTGTCCTGGAACTAGTTCTTGTAAACCAGTCTGGTCTCCAACTCACAGAGATCCGCCTGCCTCTGCCTCCTGAGTGCTGGGATTAAAGGCGTGTGCCACCACCGCCCGGCTTTCCTTGCTGATTTTAAAGAACCTAAAATGGTTTCACGGTGCAAGATCTGCACCCATGCAAGATCTGCACCCATCCTATGCTTAATCTTTCCCAACATTTTGTTGTACTTTAAACTTACCCACCGATGCTTCCTCCTTCAGAACTAGAGCACTTACCCCGTGACCTGATATTCATTCCAACAAGCAAAACTATCTTGGATACTTTGCTGTCCCTAATTTCTTCGTGCCTCCGTTTCCTCATTTGTATAATATTACAACACGCACACATCAAAAGATGCCGTTTTAAACTGCACTTAGAATTGGGCTAAGTCAGCCCTCAATAAATATTAGCTATAGTTTTTTTTTTTTTTACTTAAGTACTAGGTATTGAGAGAATACCTTTTTTTTTTTTTTGGTTTTTCGAGACAGGGTTTCTCTGTAGCTTTGGAGCCTGTCCTGGAACTAGCTCTTGTAGACCAGGTTGGCCTCGAACTCACAGAGATCCGCCTGCCTCTGCCTCCCGAGTGCTGGGTTAAAGGCGTGCGCCACCACCGCCAAGCCCGAGAATACCTTTTCTTGAAAGAGGTGTTAATTACATGCAGTTAGGCAGAAAGTACCAAAGAAGATGGAAAAGAAAAAAAAAAGCCCTAAAACCTGGACGCGAGGAACCTCATCTCGAACCCTAGAGTCACAAGACCGCCCAGCGCACCGCGGAAGGCGGAGAAGCTCCTCCGCACGGCAGGCGGCGCCGCAGCACCGCGCACGCCGCGGGAGAACAAGCGCCCGGAGGACCCGCCGCCCAGGTCACGTGCCCCGCGCTCCCTGGCTCCGCGCGCCGCGTGATGTGCGCCCGCAGTAGTGATTGGTTAATAGGGGGCACGTGGGCAGAGAGGGGCGGGGCGGGGTGGAGGGGTGGGACCCGGGGCGGAGCTGCTCGAGGGGGCAGCTCCGCGCCGGGGCCGTTGGCTCCAGACAAATAAACATGGAGTCCATCTTCCACGAGAAAGTGAGTGTGGGCGTTCGGTGGGGAGCCGTCCGGGGTCGGCGGTGGGTGTGGGGCGCAGCGTCGCCGCCTCAGACGCTCAGGGCGGGGCCCGAGCGCCCCCGTCCCAATCTGGCTGGGTGAGGGGCGCTTCCTGCCTCCTCCCCATGGCTCTGCTCGGGAAGCCTCCCACATGCGCCCCTGGCGCCCTCGCCCCAGAGGACCGGGCGGGTAACCAGCGCTCGATCGGCATTTCGGGGGCTTCACCCGGAGGGTTAGCGCGGGCGTTCCTCCTTCACTTGCCACGCCTTTTCGGGTTTCTTCTGTCTTCTCTCCTAGAGTCTAGTCTAGCGAGTCACCTCTTCACACCTGGTGGACCCTTCCCAACTCCACCCACTCCCCCGCCCTGTCCTCTGGCAGAATCAACTTTTCAACTCGTGGAATGTCCCGTGCATTTAGATCTTGATGATCAATCCCTCGTCCTTCATGCAGTTGTTACCATGGCTCTTCCATTGAAGGGCCTGACACTTGGGAAGTAAAGTAGGAAACCCCGAAGTCCCTGAGGGAAGTCGTCATAAGAGTTTTTATTACGGGATGTTTGGGTTTGGTTTGCTACCCCAAATTTCCGGACTAGAGGCCAGCTTTGTTTTTAGGTATTATGGAATAGATTAGAATCTTTCTGCTGTGCGATCCGGCTAGTTTCTTCCTCACCTTAATTCCTAAGTGACTATGCTTAGAAGAATTGTGACATCTTGAGAAACTGGTCTTTGCTCGCGTACAATTATCAAGTCGTTTGGGTGTTCCTCAGACAACTTTGGCATATGATACCATGTTTCATAATCGTTTTAGGTTTGGCGAGGGTTGCAAGCTAGTGCTATTATTTAGTAGGAGCAAAGCATCGTTGTTTTGTCGAGTACTTGTAAATGAGCATTTATTCGAGGTATTTAAAGTTCATGCACCGCAAAGGAAAAACAAAAGTGATGTAAATCCAAGAAATTGTTAAATGAAGTGCTCTTGAGAAAACATTTCTGACTGTTTTGGAACTGGAACTAGTTTGTGACAGCCCAAGCTGGCTCCAGACTCCAACCTTCCCATCCTCCTGTCTCTGCCTCCTGAGCGCTGGAATTACAGCCATGTGCTCCTAGCAGCCCTCCCCATACATTTGTAATTAATTTTCCAAAGGCTTTGGCTTAGAACCCATTTGAAATGTGGTTGACTTTGAACACTTTATACACTGCTTCATGCATTCTTTTAAAAAACATTTTATTACTGACATGCGTGTATGATGCGTGTGTGTGCCTGTGTGGAGGTCAGGACAACTTTATAAAGTCCATTCTCTCCTTCCAACCTGGTGTGGGTTCCAGGGATCTAGCGTGGGCTTTCACAGCAAGCTCCTTTACGCATTGAGTCATCTCTAGGGCACTTAATCTGTTAAAAAATATATTTTTGAGTGGGTGTTTTGGTTTGTGTGTATTTGTGCATTGTGTGTTCCTGGTGTCCATTGAAGCCAGAAGATCCCCCAGAACTAGAGTTGCAGAGGGTTCTGAGCAGCCACGTGGGTGTTAGGAATTGAACCTGGGTCCTCTCCTCTGGAGGAGCACCCAGTACTCTTAACTGTTGAGCTATCTCTCCAGCGCCCACAATCTCTTCTTTATAATATTGATTGTTCCTCATTTGAGCAGATTTCAGTGCAAGTAACTACTGGACCATTATATCCAAAGTGCTAGCCTAGGAAAAACTTCCTCAGACTGGGGGAGTGCTTCAGCTGTACAGGCATGCAAGCCTGAGTTCGGATGCCCAGCAACCATGTAGAGCCAGACAGGGCAGTGGGTGTTTGTATCCCCAGTATTTGAGGGTCTGCATGCTTACATGTGTAAAACATGTACTTGCGCATGCCCACATACACACACAAACCATGCTTATCCAGAAGTCTCTCATTTTTCACATTAATACACTTAATACTTGAAAAGTATTTTTACCGCGTGTGTGTGAGTGTGTACGTGTACCCTCAAACATATGGGTGGGGATGCACATGTGCATATACATACATATAGAGGCAGGAGGACAGCTCTGATGATGTTTCTCACTGGACTGGAACTTGCCAAAGTGGCTAACCCCAGGTATTTGCCCATTCCCTCTTCCCCAGCACTGCAGTTACAAATGGGTACCACCATCCTTGGCTTGAACTCAGGTCCTAAGGCTAGTATGACAAGTACCTTACCAACTGAGGCATATCACCAGCCCTAAAGAGTACATTTGTTTTTATCATCAACTTAAATATCCAGAGGAAATGAACGTTTAGTAAAGCCATAGCATATTTCAAGAGAATGTACCTGTAACTATAGGTTATTAGTCATATAAGAGGCCATTCTGGGAATATTTGAGCATAAATGCTATTTCCTAGAGAATTCTTTTCCCTTCTATAACTTGCTTTTAATTAGAGGATCACTTAGAGAAGCCTTAACCACTTCCTCTAGAAATTAATTTTATATTTGCCCCTTTGAGTATTTATTAGAATACAAGTTAAAATATAAAAACAGTTATCAGCCAGGCATGGTGGTGGTCCATGCCTTTAATCCCAGCATTTAGGAGATAGAAGCAGGCAGATCTCTGAGTTCATGGCCAACCTGTATACACATAGTGAGTTCCAGGACAGTCAGAGCTGCGTAGAGAGATCCTATCTCCAGAACAAGAACAATAAATAAAAGCAGTTGTCCATTAGTAGATCTCCAGTGTGAATAAATGTAGTTAGGCACATAGTATGTGCCTATAATGTCAGCTATTCAGTGTGCTGAGACAGTAGAATAACCAGAATTCTTGGCCTGAGTAAGACCCTGTGCATATGAGCAGGGGTGAAGAGTTCCTTGAGCATCTAAAATGGTGATTCTCAACCTCTAGGTCCTAACCCTTTGGGGAATGACACTTTCACAGGAGTTACCTAAAACTCTCTGTTTATCAGATATTTATATTATGATTCATAACAGTAGCAAATTACAGTTATTAAGTAACAGCAAAGACACTTTTGTGGTTGGGGAAGGAATTGTGTTAAGGGGTGGCAGCATTAGGAAAGTTGAAAACCACTACTCTAAAAGGTATGTGGTTCTGTTTATTTAAAGGCTGAATTTAAAGTCCTGAATTTATTTTATTTTATTTTTAAGACAGGGTCCCACTGTGTAGCCCTTGCCGGCTTGGAACTTGCTTTGTAGACCAGGCTGACCTTGAACTCACAAAGATCCAGCTGCCTCTCCCTCCCAAGTGTTGGTATTCAAGTCTCCTTTTTTTTTTCTTCCTCCAAAAAAAGGTTTCTCTGTAGCTTTGGAACCTGTCCTGGAACTAGCTCTTGTAGACCAGGCTGGCCTTGAACTCACAGAGATCCACCTGCCTCTGCCTACCGAGTGCTGGAATTAAATGTGTGCGCCACCACCGCCCAGCTGGGATTCAAGTCTCACACCACCATGCCTAGTCTCTAAATATTTTAAACCTTTCAGGCCATATATGTATCTCTGTCACAAAGTTTCATTTATGTGACTGTATTTCTAGTCCTCTCTGAATTTTTTTTTTTAATAAAATACAGTTTTTGGCTATGAGGAAGATTGAACTTGGATCCATGAGCTATAGAGTTTACCATCTGCTAACTAATAGTAAATTACCAATACCAGCTGCTTTCTTGGATGTGATGTTTCGTTGTTGCTCTTATTCTGGTGCCTGTACTCTGCCACTTTTGTTAGTGCTTCCATCACTGACTTTGTTTGGTGCAGTCTGTATCTCTGCTTTCAGTGTATGTGAACTGGGAATGTGAAGCCCAAAAAGATGGAAAAGAGGCTGAGCATCGACCTTGACACATCCATTGTGCCCTTTTGTGGTTGTGAGGCTCTTAGTGATATTCAAGATATGTGGGGATTATGGGAAGCCTAATTCCAAATGATTGATTTGAGGAAATGGTAACAGCACAGATTTGAGACCTCTGCCTGGGTTTGAACTCCAGCTCTGCTAATTGCTGCTTGTAGGATTCTGGATAAGTTCTTTATTATCTCTGTAGTTTTCTTTTTTTCTTTGCCTCTGTAGTTAATGACAGAAATTAGTTGCTTCAAAGTCATGCGTGCTAAGACGCTGTCCAGAAGTCAGTGGTGCAGAAATGGTAACTGCTACAGTACTACTAGGTCCTTGTGTTTGCTGAACCCCATTCTAAATAAGGAACAGAAGAGATCTGGGGGAGTAGTTCAGTGGTAGAGCACTTACTTAATATGGACAAGGGACCAGTCTCAAGCATAAAACAAAAATGAAGGAATAGGAAAACACTAAGCATTAAAGAGGTGGTGACAATAAGCCATGGCTGTGGTTTGAGCTCTGAGTCACATAGTCTTTACCCACCCAGGAAGATCAGTCACTATTGATCTATTTTTGAGAGTACCATTAGGGTTGTATGTTTTCTATTATAGTTATTACTGTCACTGGGGTTTTACCTAGTTTGAGGTTAGACCCAAAAACCTGGGGAGTGACTTGGTTACAGTTCCCTTTTGTGATTTTATAGACTATCTTGGTAGAAGTGGAAGTGTAGTGTGTTCATCTTCTGGTACCAATGCAGTAAAATATGGACCCCAAGTCATAGGATTTTAGTAGCAAAGTTAGTTTTTCTTTTACTTAAAAGTGTTTTATTACATTTTGTTGCATTGTATGTATTGTGGTGCTCCATACATGCCACAGTGTACATGAGGAGGTCAGAGGGCAATTTAGTGGAAGGTGGTCCTCTCCTCTCAACCGTGTGGGTCCTGGGAATTGAGTTCAGGTCTTCATGATCACAGCAAGCAGATATTGACCTGTTGAGCCTTCTTGCTAGCTCCCCACTTGGGTAAAACCCTGATTAGAAACGGGGAACAAGCTAACTCAGGCAGTGGCAGTAAGACAGAAAAAAAGCATGATCAGAGGGGGTGATAAATAACTTTTTCAGTTCATGTGGAATTTGATCAGCGTGGAGCAAATGTGATTTATTTTTATTTTTTTACATTTTATGTGCCTTGGTGTTTTGTCTGCATGTCTGTGTGAGGGTGCCAGATACCCATGAACTGGAATTACAGACAGTTGTGAGCTGCCATGTGGGTGCTGGGAATAGAACCCGGGTCCTTTGGAAGAGCAGTCTGTGCTCTTTAACCACTGAGCCATCTCTCCGGCCCAATTTTTAAATTGTTTCGAACAATTTGTTTTTTCCTTTCACTAATCAAATTAGAAGTATAGAGCATATTTCTGGTAGTAGTACCATTTTACTTGGTCATGGTTTGATTTTAAGTGCTTATTTTTCTTAATAAAAAACTAACATTTTAGGGACTGGGAATGTAGCTCAGGCCTGAGTTTTATCTATCCTCAGTACCACATAAACTGGGCATAATGAGATACATACTTGGTTTTTTAAAGACTTCATTTATTTTATGTATATGAGTACCTACATGAGTCAAAGTGTGCCATGTTCATACAGAGACTGAGCAGGCCAGGAGAGGGCATCAGATCCCTTAGGACTGGAAGTACAACTGGTCGTGAGTTCCCCTGTACATGCTAGGAACCGAACCCAAATCCTCTGCAAGAATAGCAAGTATTTTTACCTGCTGAGCCATTTCTCTAGCCTCCAAAGCCCCAATCTTTAATAGCAAGAATTTTTTAGCAAAATTTTGGATGTCATTATTTCTGTATATTAAATATGGTGACTAGGGGCTAGAGAGATGGCTCAGTGCTCAGAGATTATGAGCATGGCTACTCTTCAGAGATCCCAGGATTCCAAGACCTGTATGATGATGCCTCAGCCCTCTGCAACTCTAGTCTCAGAAGATCCAGCCCCGCTCTTCTGGCTTCCATGAATGCCAGGCGTGTGTATGGTGCAGATATACATGCAGACAAAACACACATATATAAAAAAATATCTTTTTTCTTTTTCTTTTTTCCATGATATTTATTGAGCTCTATATTTTTCTCTGCTCCCCTCCCTACCTCTCTCCTCCCCCCTTCAGCCCTCCCCCAAGGTCCCCATGCTCCTAATTTACTCAGGTGATCATGTCTTTTTATACTTTCTACTTCCCATTATATCTATGTAAGTCTCTCTTAGTGTCCGTATTGTTGTCTAAGATCTCCGGGATTGTGGTATGTAGGCTGGTTTTCTTTGCTTTATGTTTATAAACCACCTATGAGTGAGTACATGTGATAATTGTCTTTTTGTGTCTGGGTTACCTCACTCAAAATAATGCTTTCTAGTTCCATCCATTTTCCTGCAAAATTCAAGCTTTCACTATTTTTTTCTGCTGTGTAGTACTCCATTGTGTAAATGTACCACATTTTCCATATCCATTCTTCGGTCGAGGGGCATTTAGGTTGTTTCCAGGTTCTAGCTATGACAAACAAAGCTGCTATGAACATAGTTGAGCACATGTCCTTGTGGCACGATTGAACATCCTTTGGGATATATACCTAAAAGCGGTATTATTGGGTCTTGAGGAAGGTTGTTTCCTAATTTTCTGAGAAATTGCCTCACTGACATCTAAAGGGGTTATACCAGCTTGTATTCCCACCAGCCTCTCCAGCATAAGTTGTCATCAGTGTTTTTGATCTTGGCCATTCTTACAGGTGTAAGATGGAATCTCAGAGTTGTTTTTGATTTGCATTTCTCTGATGACTAAGGATGTTGAACATTTTCTTAAGTGTCTTTCACCCATTTTAGATTCCTCTGTTGAGAGTTCTCTGTTTAGGTCTGTACTCCATTTTTTTTTTATTGGATTACGTGATTTTATGGTGTCCAATTTCTTGAGTTCTTTGTATATTTTGGAGATCAGACCTCTGTTTGATGTGGGGTTAGTGAAAATCTTTTCCCATTCTGTAGGCTGTCGTTTTGTCTTGTTGACCGTGTCCTTTGCTTTACAGAAGCTTTTCAGTTTCAGGAGGTCCCATTTATTAATTGTTTCTCTCAGTGTCTGTGCTGCTGGGGTTCTATTTAGGAAGTGATTCCCTGTGCCAATGCGTTCAAGCATACTTCCCACTTTCTCTTCTAAAAGGTCCAGTGTGGCTGGCTTTATGTTGAGGTCTTTGATCCATTTGGACTTGAGTTTTGTACATGGTGATAGATATGGGTCTGTTTTCATTTTTCTACAAAACAAAAATGTCTTTAAAAAATATGGTGATCATAGTTTAAGAACGCCACACTGAAGCATATTGCCTAGCAATAGGACTGAAGATTGTATCATAACTGCTTCCCCAAATTGAGTGCCTGGTTGCTATGTCAGATGTTTCTTGAATTCTTTTCTTTTCTTTTTGAGATGGGGTCTCAATATGTAGGTGACTCACGGAGATACACCTATCTTGGACTCCTGAGTGCTGGGATTAAAGGTATGCTCTGCCATGCCTGGCCTTCTTGTTTGAATGGTTTGTTTTGTTTTCTTTTTTTTTCTGAGACAGGATTTCTCTGTGTAACCCTGGCTGTCCTGGAACTCGCTCTATAGAGCAGGCTGGCCTCAAATTCTCAGAGATCCTCCTGCCTCCCAAGTGCTAAGATTAAAGGCGTGCGCCACCACTGCCTAACCTAGTCTGAATGTTTTAAATTAAGTATGTCATACACAAGAACACACAAGACATGTGCAGTCAAGGAAACACACATGGAATCATAGACTGTTTGCCTACATCCTAAATCCTCTTAATCCTCTCTCCCAAGAATTAGCTCTTCCTGCACTTACTTCTGCCAGGCAATTCTGCCATTGTAGATTAAGAGATTAATTTTGTCTATTTGTAAACTCTTAATTTTTTAGGTTATTATTCTTGTGTTTCTGCATGATACCTCTCTCTGTATGTGTATAGAGATCAGGGGAAACTTTGTGGACTGTTCTCTTTGACTTTAAGTAGGTTCCAGGTATGGAATTTAGGTCACTAGGCTCCTCTCTTGCCGTCTTTGCTCTCTTCGTTTGGTGGTGGTAGTAGGGGTTGAACCCAGGGCCTTGCACATACTAGCTACATCCTTAGCTCTGGTGTCTACTCTTTTGAGTGTTGTGTTTTTTTTATTTCTTAAAAGTATTTGAGAGATTCATCCATATTGTTACAGTTACTTTTATTTAATTTACTTTTGTTCATATACACTGTAAATACAGTTCTATGATCTAACTGTCTTTGGGTGCTTTCCAGTTCGGAAGCCTACAAGTAGTGCTTTGGTGAATGCATTTACAGTGTATGTGCATAACCACAGAATACAGAGATTATGAGCTCTGGTGAGATAAAGGTTGTTGTACAATGGTTTTGCTAAGTTATATTTCCTCCTGTAACAACCATTGTCTGTGATTCTAAACCTCTCCACTGTAATAGCTGATATGGAGACTGGATAGTAGTAACACACTGTGAATTTTTCTTTTATAAAAGTAATTTTTTTTAGCTAGGTGGTGGTGGTGCACATCTTTAATCCCAACACTTGGAGTCAGAGGCAAACAGATTTCTATGAGTTAGAGACCGGCCTAGTTTATATAAAGAGTTTCAGGACAGTCCGGGCTACAAAGTGAGACCTTGTCTCAACAACAACAACAAAAACGTTTTTAAGCAAGCCTTACAACACGAGTTTGATCCTTGGGACCCACTTTGTGAAAGTAGAAATTGAATCCTAAAAGTTGTCCTCAGCATCCCTTCAGCCGTCAGTCAGTCAATAAGTGTAATATTTAAAAATAATTTTTTATCATTTGTATGTATGAGGCATGCATGCGAGTGCTGGCATGTGGGTGGCCAGGTGTGCATGTGGAGGTCAGAGGGCAAGTACTCAGGAGTCATTCCCTCCTTCTACAGTAGTATCTGCGGATTGACATCAGGTACCTTTACCTGCTGAGCCACCTCCTGCCCCGTGTTGTGGTTTTGATACACATTTCCCTGATAACTCATGTATGTTTTTAGCCTCTTGACTACCTTGTGTAGTGCTTGCATTTCCACTAGGATTTAAGTAGAACGTCTGTCTATCTCTACTTCGGAGTCGGCAGTATTCAGTGGAAGTTGCTCCTAGTAATAGATCAACAGTAGAAGGGAAAAGAGGCAGAGACAAAGAATTCTGCCACCATGTAACTGCAACTTAAAGGGATATTTAACTCTAACTCCAAACCATTCTGGGGCAACATTACTTAGCAGACTATGAAGATTGGCTTTGTGTCAGACTCAAGCTCTCTGAACTCTGTCTTCCTATTCCATAACAGACATGTAGACTGTATCTACATCACCAATTATATTTTATTTATATTCCATAACAGACATGTAGACTGTATCTACATCAGCAATTATATTTTGTTCCTCTAACATTGATTCATCGGGGAAATGCATCTTGTAAAGTGCTCTTTCGAGTCATCATCTGCCATGTAACATAGCTCAGACCAGGAAGCATGGTGCCTGGCAGGTTGAGTTCAGGAGGCCTGACCGGTCCCTTGAGGGCCAGAGTTAACAGAGAAAGTGTTCTCCCATCTGCCTATGCCTCACAGAAAGGCATACTTAGGGTCTGTGTGCACCCGACTCATCTACTCATGAGTCTCCTTCTGTACCTGTAGCATAGGAAAACAACAGGGTTAGGACTAGGAGAGGGACGAAGCCTGCGCAGTCAGGCAGTCTGGACTTGGAGTTGGGTTGGGTCCCAGTTTTATATGAAAGCCAGCTAACTAGCACTAGAAGCCCCTGGGTTCATGGGATGTTATACCTACTCTCCATGAGAGGATGCTAAGGACCTCTTAGGGAGCTGAACTTGGCTCCTTTTACTAGCTTGTCCACTCATGGATGTGGACTGTCTTCAGCTTGGGACAGTTCTTTCTCTATGCTTACACCAGCTCTTGAATTAAAAGGACAGGCTTTCAGGTCAGATAGTGACTAACTTTAGAAGAATGGATGTTCCAGGGGATAACACTCCCTTTTTGTAGTAGTCACTTGCCATGGAATCTCCAAAGAGGAATTCTTGTAGGTACTGGAAAATTGAAAAGGCTAAATGTTTTTATACGGTAATTTTTAGGCTTATATTACCGTATAAAATGTAATGAAGTTATACTGTAAATCATTCTTCATTTTTGTTCCTATAGTTATATAGCTGTAAAATAAACATGGACAAATGAAAATGTGTATACTTGTAAAATCAGATTTGCCTAAGGTTTATGAGGCTTGTTTTGACTTTATTAAAAAGTTAGTAATTACATTTTTTAGAATATACTGTACAGATCCACTTAATAAATCACATTTAAATTTACTCTTTTGGAAACACTAGCAAGAAGGCTCACTTTGTGCTCAGCATTGCCTGAATAATCTATTGCAAGGGGAGTATTTTAGCCCTGTGGAGTTATCCTCTATTGCACATCAGCTTGATGAAGAAGAAAGGATGAGAATGGCAGAAGGAGGAGTTACCAGTGAAGACTACCGCACATTTTTGCAGGTACTGATTTCAGACTCTAAATCCCATTTTATTTTTAAAATACGGATGCTCTTTAAAGGAGGAGGATGAGCCATTCTCGCCATAGGAGTCTGACTTGTTAATTATAACTCTGTTCCTCACTTGGTACAGTGTGTTCTTATAAATGTGCACTCTAATGACAGTTTTAATTCTTTTCCCATCCCTCTCTGCCCACAGCAGCCTTCTGGAAATATGGACGACAGCGGCTTTTTCTCTATCCAGGTAAGTAGTCCAGAGTGTGTAAGTAGTCCATGTGAAGTGCTGCCTCATTTTCAGTGCTGCTGTGCTTATGCTGAGTTTGTGGTTGATGTGCACAACCTGGCATAGCTTTTTATGTAACGATGGAGCCTTCTGGAATTCCCTCAGTAAACTGTGTCTGTAGAAGATATGACTGCTCCAGAGTTCTGCACAGAGAGAGATGAGCATTAGGACTGTAGACTCTTTAGAGCAGGGCTTTGCTCGCTTGCTTTCTTGGAACAGGCAGGGTCTCACTATAGTCCTGGCTGGTTGGGTCTTGTGTTTGTCTTCCCATCTGTGCCTCCAGACTGGAATTACAGGTGTGTGCTACCGTACTCAGTTTAGAACTGCTTTCTGAGATTGCTTAATTTGCATGTAGGTGCTAATAGCTTTAATTCTAATAAATTACAGTACTTCAAACTTATTATCTCTGGTACATTTGAGAAGTTACAGTGCCTTGAAGCCTTTGTTTAAATCATCCTACAGGATTGGATTCCTGTAGTACCTCTGTGGCTTCTGATCTATATGGTAATTTGTAGCCCTTTTGGAGGGTGGGGTTGGGATTGGCTCCAAAGACTCACAGGTGCTCAAACTCTACTGCAGAGCCAAGTCCCATTAGGCTGCATTTTAATTCTGTGGTAGTTTTTCTTTGTAGTGCTAGGGTAGGTAGAAAGTCTTGTCACATACTGAACAAGTATTCTGCCCTAGAGAAAACCTCTAACCCTGCAGTGATTTATGTATATATGTTTGGTTTGCTTTTATAGACAAGGTGCTGCTTTGTAGCCTAGCCTGGTCTTGAACTTTCCAGAATCATGTTTTGGTTTCCTAGGTGCTGGGATTGCAATTGGGAGCCACCATGTCTAACTCAATTCATGCACTTGTGGGGCTCTTTTACCTATGGATCTTTCATTCTAATGATTGAGGGTTGTCTAACTTCTATCAGAATGTCTTTTAAGAGATCTATTTCTGCAAGTATTTACTTTATAAATTCTTTCTATGCTACCCTCGTAGAAGTCCCCATTCTCTGGCACTTCCACCCAGTACTTCACTGTAACAGTAAGAGGACTACTGACCCTTAGCTAAGATCATAGGTCATGGTTGGCACAGCCCACTGCTCTACTGCTCCCTTACACTTGCATTTGGTCTGAGTTACTACACAGTGTGCCTGTTTCTTTGTTGCCTACATGGGAGGAAAGATAGAACATTTTCTGAAATGTCTCTCCCCTTTTTCTCAGTTTGCAATAATCAGGTTTGACTTTTTGTTCATGACTACAGAATTCTAAAATATATCAAACTTGAAGAAGATTTACTTTTATTTTAAAGATTATTTGTGTATGTATATGAATATGTGTGGGTATGTGCACATGAGTACTACTGTTTGTGGAGGTCAGAAGAGGGCATTGGAGCTCTGGAGCTGAAATTACAGGTGATTATGAGTCCCCTGATATGGGTGCTGGGAACTGAACTTCGGCCCCATAAGAGCAGCATGCACTGTTGACTACTTAGTCATCTTTCCAGCCCCCAAACCTTACTTTTAAATGCCCAGGGAGAATTTACTTTATATGCTTTTTGTCACTGCCATTGTAGGTGAGTGTATGTAGTGGACTAGTACAGTGACTGTATGTAGTGAACTAGTTTTACAGTGGGTATAGAATGGATTTGTAGGGGTTATAGAGATGGCTTCACATTTAAGAATGCTTAGTGGAATTTCAGAGGACTAGTTCAGTTCTCAGCACCCATATTAGGTCCACTGTATGGAGACCTGACATCCTCTTCTGGCCTCCATAGGCACTTATACAATGGTCTATACTCACTCAGACACACTAATGCACTTAAACAAAAATAATAAAAAAAATGAAATTAAATTCACATGTATATATTATTTATAGATTCAGTCAGTTATCACGGGGACATAATTTTTAAAAACAATATTCTCAAAAGTTTATATGTAAAGTACAGTTGCTTACATAATTAATATAGCTATGCTACTTAAATTTGGACTTGAAGTTTTAGCTCATGAAAAGTTGCTGTTTTTCTTTTGACAGGTTATAAGCAATGCCTTGAAAGTTTGGGGTTTAGAACTAATCCTATTCAACAGTCCAGAGTACCAGAGGCTCAGAATTGATCCTATGTAAGACTTTTCTCCCTACATATCTTTATTTAAACTTGATTTTTAAAGCTATAGTTTCTGAATGAGGACAAATTCGTTGTGAATGTCTTTGCTTTGATATTGCATTTGAAGCCCTTGGACTTCACATGTCACCTTGTGGTACCCTTGAGCAGCTGCCTTCTAATCAGTGCCAGTGAAGACACTGACCTGAGTGGTGTGGAAACTTTGGGGCATAACATCCCTAAGCTCCTGTGGAAAATGCATAGAGTTACATTATTTTTTAAAATCAGTAACACATAAGTGTAGCTATATTCTAACTGGTAGAAATTTTATTGTACTTGCTAGTATATATCTCATAATATCCCAACATAACAGTATTAACAGTATATGTTTTGTCTTTTCTAGAAATGAAAGATCCTTTATATGCAATTATAAAGAACACTGGTTTACAGTTAGAAAATTAGGAAAACAGGTAATATTTCTTCTCCTTTCTTGTCCTTTTGTCACAGTCTACACTCCATTTAGAACTAAAATGCAAGTGACTGGTGTCTTTAGCCTGAAGCCCAGGGTTCCATGCACTCTACCTGAGCCTGGACTTAGTTCAACAGATAAGAAAATGGCTATCTTAAGAGAAGATAATCAGTCTATTTTCAGATTTTTAAGGAAAAAAAACCATACAAGTTATATCATTTGTATAAAAACTCTGTATTTAAAATATTGCATATGTGTTTACTATTAAGTATGTTTTTGTGTGATGATTTGTGTTTAGCACGGTACTGTAACAAAGCCTGAAATGTCAGGAACAAGCAAAACATTTAGCAGTTGATATTAGTGGGACAGGATTATTCAGGCAGTCCCACTGTTGGGGAATACATCTGCATAAAATCACTACTACCATGCTTTTGAGAGCTGCAGTCATGCAAAGGTCTTCTTATTACAATGTTCAGTTTGGATAAGGGTTACTGGAAAGCAGCTCATGCAGTCAAAGGGAATGAACTGCTCAAACACAAGCAGTGTGAATGAATCTCAGAAATGAGTACTAGATACAGTGATGACAGTAGATTGACCGGCACTTGTGTAGGGCTGGGGATGGAGAGAAGGAACACGAGAGACTGGACTCTGAAGAATGTGTTCACTCTCTTGGTGATGTTGATGGTTTAATGGGGGTAATACAAACATTTTTTCAAATGATGCTGGGCAATGGTGATGCACGCCTTTAATTCCAGCACTCAGGAGGCTGAGGCAGGCGGTTCTTTGTGAGTTCGAGGCCACCCTGGTCTACAGAGTGAGTTCCAGGACAGCCAAGGCTACACTGAGAAACCTTGTCTCAAAAAAATCAAACTAAACAAAGCAAAACAAAATCCCAGGTTGTAATAGAAGTATGTGCAGTTTATCCAAGTACAGTGGCCCATGCCTTATGACTCAACTCTCAGGAGACTGACCTTGGGAGACCTTAAGCCCAGCCTGGACTACATAGTGAAACCCTCAAGCTAGACAGGAGGAGAGGGACAGCAGTTTATTTCAAGTCAGTTTTGCCTCAATAAAGCTGTTTTTTTTAAAATAAAAAGCAAAAATACTGAGTGTGGTGGTGTTCACCTTTGCTCCCAGCAGAGACAGGGAGATCTCTGAGTTTTTGGCCAGTCAAATCTGTGAGACCCTGTCTTAAAAAGTCCAAAAATAAATAAAGTAAATGCGAAAAGAAAAGAAACAATACATTGAACCTGGAGATAGGGCTCAGTGGGTATGACCTTACTGCTCTTGCGGAGGATCTAATTTGGTTCCCACCACCCATAGGGTGCTTCACAACTGACTGTAACTCCAGTTCCATAGAAGTGAGTGGCCCTGACCTCTGTGGACACCGAGCATACACATAGTGCACATACATACATATACACAAAATTAAGTATTTCAAAGGAAAGGGCACTGTGTGTGTGTGATATGTGTGTGTATATATATACATATTTATCTTTATTTTTAAGTAAACTGTACTGTTAGCTTTTAACTGGGTCATCTGGAAGTAGCCCCGGTCCTCGGTGATTGCTCGGTATCGTACATCATGAGCAGGGTGGGTGTTTATGATTATCACAAGGTTCTAGTTCAATCTCCTGTTCCAAAAGCTAAGGAAAAAGCAATATTTATGTTTCTGTAAGGTGTGTGGAGAGCAGGTAAGGAGATGTGTGTAGTAGGCCAGAGGTAAACTGGGACAGAAATCACCTCTGCAAAGAGCCAGGTCAATTCCATGTGACTTCTCTGCCCTCCTCCCTTGTAGTCATTGAGGGCTTATTTGTGCCTTTAGAAAATTAGGACCCAGTGTTATTTTTCTGAGTAACCACCGCATTTTTAAGGCCTAGAAATGTAAAACTCGTATGCAACTTTGTAGTGATTTGTAGGAAACATTGTTTTGAGCTTTTTAAATTTATCTTCTTTTTTTGGGTTTTTAAATTTTGAACTATTTTATCTTTGACAGTTACGGAAGATGGCTAGTATTGGTCTATTGGTCCTTGGTTCTGATTTATGTTCTTTTTTAGAAACAGATTTTTAGCTAGGTGTGGTGATGGCACACACCTTTAACCAGTGCTGAAGAGGCAGAGACTTGGTGTATCTGTTCTGAGGCTAGCTACTGATCCCTGTGTAAAGAAAAAAAAAATGATTGGTAAAGAACTCTCTGGCTTGTATCAAAATCCAGGAAGTGTCATTAGTTGTGTGTGGAGTTGAGTATGACTTATTTTTTGCATTTTCCTGTTTAAGTAAGGGCACCTCTGAGGTTGTGACTTTATGCTGTTAATCACATTCAGTGGTAGCTTAGAGGTCTTGTTAAAATGAAACGGTGATTATAAATTCTTTTCCCAGAACGTTTACCTTTTAAAAATTGGAGTCTTTTGGCCAAGTGAAAAAGTGTGTAGCTATCATTTTTTCCTATGTCAATATGACATGAGAAGGTGTGTTGGCCTGATATTTTGAAACCACGTAATTATAGCTATCAATAAAGGCATTTTAAGGTACTATCAGCTTCTGTCCATTTAAAAGGAGTTCAAGTTTATGTGTTGTACAGCATTTTTTTTTTGATCATAGTATTCAGTACGTTAGAAAAATCTTAGTTTCATATATTTATTTAGACAGTCATTCTAAATTTTGGTAGGTTATATGTTTAACATGAAAAATTATTTTTGCATATAACTTTGTTCATTAACTTTAATATTGAAACCTTTTTTTCTAGTGGTTTAACTTGAATTCTCTCCTGACGGGTCCAGAATTAATATCAGATACATACCTCGCACTATTCTTGGCTCAATTACAGCAAGAAGGTAAATAAATACCAAAAATTTTATCTTTGAAAGTAGCTTAAATGAAACCGAGTCATTATTTGTGTGTGTAATAGTGTGTGATCTCTGACAATAGCAGTGAATCACCCTTACAGTGTAGGTGTTCAACTCAGGGTAAAAGCTCTCTGCTTCCTTTGATTAAAATGAAGAGCTTCTCTTACCTATGAAACTCTAGCTCTTGCCCATTTGTAATTTTCTCATTAGAACTATTTCTGATGCATTGTCACCTACTGAACTCCTTTCAGTCGGTTACCGTAAACCAGTGAGTCTCTCTTCTCATTCTCACTGGATCTCTTTTATTGAGGGGGCAGTTGCTTACACCCTGCCTAAATAGAACACAACAAATTTCATATACATATATGAAATGTAAAAGGAAAGGAAATGATTTTCTGATCTTCCTGCACCTCTACATGGCTTATTTCTTTATACCTTGCCTACTTCCTGTTTGCTGTACTGTTTTTTTCTGTAACTATTTTCATGATGAAATCTTTAAAAGTAATTTTTTTCTACTAAAATATTCACAGTGGCACTATAATCTTACTTTAAAAAATGTGCTTTGTGGTGATGGGGATTGAAAATCCATGGCTGTGTGCATGTGGGGTAGAACTCTGCTCTGCCCTGTATCCCCAGCTAGCGAGCCCCGGTGCTATTGTGATGTCAGATACCCAGTGTTTAAGCCTCTTACCTCTCATCCCTGATGCTTTCTTCACACTTCAATCCTAATTGAAATCAGGTTCAATAATTGGTTTTGGTTAACTTTTTCCCCCTAAATCTACTTGACCCCTGGCTATTCTAGTGAATGGAACCTAGGTACTTAACTAGGTTCGAGCTGATTTGGGGATGATGCAGTGTTTGATGTCATCTTAGCCTCTGTTAACAAACAGTGCTTAGATTCCTTATGTCCTTAAATATGACACAGTGGAATTACATGTTGGCATCTGCCTGTCTCACCCACCGCTTCTGTCAGGTTCCTCTTGTGGATCATCACACCCTTTCCCATCTCATCTTCTTCCTTATGTGGCTTTCTATTGTTTTAATCACAGTCTATGATCTGTACACTTGTAATTCCAGACTTTTAGCTTTAGCTTAGACATTCCTCTGAACACCAGTCCTGGGCTTGGCATCCTCATTTGGCAGTCCAGGAAGATTTCAAGTCAGACATGTCCAAGAAGACTTTTTTGAAAATTATTTTAGTATTTTATGTATATGAGCATTTTATTTAATGTGTGTGTCTGATGCCCGTGGAGTCTTGAAGAGGGCATCAGATCCTCTGGAACTGGCTGTGAGCCGCCATGCAAGTGCTAGGAATCAAATCTGAATCCTCTGGAAAGCGAGCAAGTGCTTTTAACCACTGAACCATCTGTCCAGCCCCAAAAGACTTGACTTCCATGGTTGTTGTTTGGTTGGTTGGTTGCTTTTGCTTGCTTACCTATATGTGCTTGCTTTCAGGCTTCCGTTTGAGGAAGAATCCTTCTTCTTGGACATTAGTTTCTATATGTTATGTTGATAAAGCAGCCAGAAAGCTTTTATAAAAACTTAATGTATATTATAATCACACACTTACTTTACCAATTAGTGGTTTTCTAACACACTGAAAATTCAGAGTCTTAAATAAAATCCAAAATTAGTATGGTGTCTGCATAAGGCAGAATATCTTCATAGTGATCTGACATACTGATTCTAGGGGTTTAGAAACAGGTTTATTAGCAGAAAACATGTCAAGACAACTGAACTCTGAATAAACTTGTCCTTACCAAAAGAAATTGTGTTGAACATATCCTTTTAGTGAACAGCCCTCTCAGTCTTTGTTTCATTGAAGTCCAAGAAAATCAATGGTAGAAAACATTTAATAAGTTGGACTTAGTTGTGGCTGAGAAAACCTGTGTTATTAGGTGTGTGTTTAAAATTTGCATTGTACCAGTGTATTGTTTCCCAAACCGCGCAGCACATTGGCACACTGACTATATTTGAGGTTCTGGCTTCCCAGCTCTGTGGATGGGGCAGGGAACAGGGTGGGGAGCTGCCATTTCCAGCACATATTCCAGCGACTTATTTTATCCATGTTACCAGTCATTGGATATATTCACCAAAAGTGACTTCACACCTGCCATTCGAGGAAGGTTCCTTTATCGCTGTTCAGTAATTAAAGATACCAACACAGATGGGTAAATGATTGACAGACCCTATGACACTGGGAAGTGGCAGAGCTGGGATTGAACAAAAGCCACTGGGTCCAGGTCCTCTTCTCTACTCTTCCTTTACTTGCCTGCCCGCTCAATTTTAGCAAGTAGTCATGTGGTCAGATGCTGCTTTTCTAGGGCCCTTGTAGACAGGACTGCTTTTGTCTCTGTTGCCACCGAGTCTGATGGATGGGAACAGTGAGGCTCGATCCTGACCTAGGTGAGAGTCACCACCTAAGTTAGGCCTTTCTGAATTTCACCTCATGTTTTTCCTCCTATACTCTGTTACCTTTCTGTCAACTATCATTTCAAATGAAGTTTGAACCTCCTACTAGTTGTTTTAGTTTATTTTTGCCTCTTTTTAGGTTATTCTATATTTGTTGTTAAGGGTGATCTTCCAGACTGCGAAGCTGACCAACTTTTGCAGATGATCAAGGTCCAACAGATGCATCGACCAAAACTTATTGGAGAAGAATTGGCACAACTGAAAGAACAAAGGTAAATTTTAGTGGTATTGTGTAATAGATGATGTAGCATGCCCTCAGAAGAATTAAATGTCCATGCTTACTTTTTTTTTGTGTGTCTGTGTGAGTGCCCACCAAGGCCAGTATTGGGACTGGATCCGGTGGAGCTAGAGTTAGAGGTGATTTTGAGCTGCAGGATGTGGGTGCTGGGAACTGAACTTGCCCTTTGGAGAGCAGGAAGTGATACTAACTACGGAGCCATCGCTCCATATACTGCATATACTGCTTGTAGTTAATGTGTGGTCATAGACTGCCAGAGGTTAGTTTTTTTTTTTTTATCTTATTTTTATTTTGTGTATTTGTTTTTATGGTGCTAGGAATCATCCTCATGTTCATACTAGGCAAATGTTCTATTCAGGTATGCCCAATCCCCTATTTTCATTTCATTTATTCATTAAAAACTTGGCCATTTTTTAATTATATGGACATCTTTGATGGGGGACAGGGAATTCAAGACTTCGATGTGCTTATGTAATTTTACTTTAAAGTATTATTTATTTGGCAATTTTATACATGTATATAATTATCTTTATTATGTTCATCACTCATTACCCTCTCCTAACCCCTTCCTGTCCCCTTTGAATCCCTTTACCTTTCCAGCATGTCCCCTTCCTGTTCTCTTCCATTTTTTTTTTTTTTTAATTTTCTTGCTCACTGAGTGTAACTAGTGTTGCTCTCATGGACAACCCTATACCACTATACCACTGTGGCATAGTAATTTTTCTTCACTGTCTATACTCCCCCTACCTTAACAGCGATAAATGCCAATAGCTCTTTAGCTAGGGGTGGGGGCCTCATGAGTGCTCCCCTATCCATGCAGGAATGTTGATCGTTTGAACTTTGTGAAGGTTTTGTGCTGGTAACCATCGCTGCTGTGTATATGAGTATAGCAGCCATGTCACAGTCAGAAGACAGCATTTCACAGCATCCCTTCTAATCTCCTGCTCTTAATATTCTTTCTGCCCCTGCTCTGAAGTTCCTTGAGGGTTGATACAGATATCCTCGTTAAGTCTAAGCACTTAACAGTCACTTCTTCTCAAGCACTTTGAAGACTTCTGAATCTTTGCTTTAGCTGCTATCTACTACCCAATCCTCCCCCAAAGCACTTTTTCTGATCAAGAACAAATCTGTAGGTCTTAATGTATTTGGGAGGGTGTTTGACCTGTCCATTTAGTAGAACAATAGTAGTTTTGCCCCCACCTAGGCCCTATGACCTGCTCAGCTGTATGACCTATGGGCTTTTGACAGGTTTATGGTACCAGGCATGAATTACTTTCTGAAGTGTGACCTTCAGATCCCATCAAAAAATGGTTGGGCCAGGCATGGTGGCACATGTCTTTAATACCAGCACTCAGGAGGCAAACACAAGTGGAGTTCTCTGAGTTTGAGACCAGCCAGGTCTATATATTGAGTTCTAGGACAGCCAGAGCCACCTACATAGTGAGATCCTGTCTCAAATAAAAGAAAGAAAAGAAAAGTGGATGAGGAAGAAAAAGAAGTGGTTGGTTTCCCTCCAAAATAGTCATGTCATCATTATCTGGCAGTATATTACAGCATAGCATGACAGGGCCTGATTAAGACTGGTAATGGTTTTCTCTTCCAGCAGCCTCTGTAGGACCTTCCAGCACTATGAAAGCTGGTCAGCAAAGTGGAAGCTTCCAGCTCAGTTCCTGCTTGATTTCTCTCTGTTATGTAACCAAAGTGTGTGATATCTCCACCAATTAGATATTACTATTTAGCTTTATTAATCTATAGACCTAACTGTGTTTATAAGGCAGTTTGATATGTCCACATATTGTTGGAGGAGCCTCTGTATTTATTTGATTTTTGAAATAAGATCTCTCCAGGCAGTGGTGGCTCAGGCCTTTAATCTCAGCATTCGGGAGGCAGAGACAAGTGGATCTCTGAGTTTGAGGCCAACCTGGTCTACAAAACAAGTTCCAGGACAGCCAAGGCTGTAACACAGAGAAACCCTGTCTTGAAAAACAAGACAAAACAAAACAAACAAAAAAATGGAAAGAACGAAAAAGAAATAAGATCTTAAGTAGCTCTGGCTGGCTAGGATTAAAAATGTGTGTGCCGCCATGCTCTTTCGTTTGTGATGTAGGAGGTCAAATCCAGGGGTTTTGTGTATCCTAGGCAAATATTCTACCTCCTGTGCTACATCTCTTGAATATACCTCCCCCATCCGAAAATGAGTTGTTGCAATTATTTATTATTATTTGTAGTGTTTGTGCTCAAATCCTGAGTTTCATGCATACACTCTACCATTGAACATCATCCAGGTCATGGCCATCCCATTCCCCTCCCCTGCTTTTAATGACATTAAGTTGCCCAGTTGTCAACTTTGACATCCTTCTGTCTTCACCTCCCAAGTAGATGATAAACAGGCATAAGCAAGACTGTGTTTTAGTGAAGTTTATGGAATGAGCACAAATGAATTACTTAAATATCTTGACTTAGATTCAGATTACAACTCAGTTGTTCTGTTATTGAACTTTATTTTCTAGAGTGTGTTTTTTTTTTTTTGTCTAAAATCTTTAGTTTGTAAGTGCCTTTAATTTTATCTAAAGTTGAAGACTATGGACTGGAGAGATGGCTCAGTGGCTTAAGAGCACTGGCTGCTTTTCCAGATGTCTTAGGTTTGATTCTCAGCTCTCACCTGGTAGCTCACAACTTTCTATAACTCTAGTCTCAGGGTATCCAACACCCTCTTCTGGCCTCCTCAGGCACTGCACACACAATGTTCAAGATATATATGCAAAAAAAATCCAGACATAAAATTTTTTAATGAAAAATAAAATCTAAGAACAGGCTATAATTTTTATGAATGCATTTGTTGCTTAGTGTTCTCAAAGCAGATCTGGAGCGAGTCCTAGAGGCGGCCGACGGGGCGGGGGTGTTGGATGAAGATGAGGATGATTTGCAGAGGGCTCTAGCGATAAGTCGCCAGGAAATCGACATGGAGGATGAAGAAGCTGATCTCCGCAGGGCCATTCAGCTCAGTATGCAAGGTATGAGCATTTTGGGGTGTACTTCAGTCATCTTTGGAGAACTAGTTCAAGTTGTTCTTAGCTTTTCAGAAAATTATTGTGCTTTTGGAAGTTCTTTAAGAGTTCCTGCAAAAGCAATAGTTCAGAATTTCAGAATTTCTTTTAGATGTCCCTGATCTTGAATCACTTTTATAATCTATATTATACTAGGACTGTATTTGTTGTGTTTAATACAGCTGTAATTTTACTTCTGGTTATGTTATTTGATTACAATATTGAACTGATACAACAACTAAATGAATTAATCTTCCAGTGGCTAGATGATCCTTAGCCAAGCCAGCTGCATGCCAGTGGATAACCCGTACTTCCCAGCTGTACAACTTAGTACTTAAGCCCTCTTTTGAGGGATACACCTTTTTCACTGATGTAAGTCCATCAGTGGAGGAGAGATGATAAACCCCTTGGGAATGTCGGCAGAGAAAAGTGTTGAGACACACAAAGCAGTTTACTGAAAGCATGAAGTGCTTTATTTTTGTGATTTTCTTTTAATTTAATTTATATGAAGCTACTTCTACTTTTAATGAGATTGTTCATCATCTGAATTCCTTAAACGTCTTAGTGCATTGAGGAGTCATTAATATAGTCATTACTGTTACTCTAGGCTCCTCACCTCCAGGCCTACCTCTGCATATTCCATGAAGCATGGAGTTCCATGTTTTATTAGCATGGGCCTGCTGGGTTATTGCAGTAATGCACAGAAAACCATCTTGCCATTGTCACAATTTATACCGGATCTGTGTTTGGTACAGTTACTGGTGAGAACTTAGAAGTTGTTGAGAACAGAGTAAGGGTGTGTCATGGTCGTCATCACAGGCTGCTTTGAGAAATACCTTACCTTTGAAGGTGTAGATGCAGTTTGGGGAAGTTAAAGGGCACACAAATGTGGTCTTCAAGACTTCTCATACCGGGTGGACTGTGGACTTGTATTCTCACATCTGCATCACAGATGGCATCATCCATGGTTGCAGTAACACATTAGGTTTTCTCTGAGACTTCCATAGCCTTCTTACATTTTCAGAACAGTAGTGGGATGTTCTTAAGAAGAAAACTTTTGGGCTGGAGAGATGGCTCAGAGGTTAAGAGTATTAATTGCTCTTCCAGAGGTCCTAAGTTCAATTCCCAGCAGCCACATAGTAGCTCATAATCATCTATAATGAAATCTGGTGCCTTTTTCTGTCTTCCTCAGGAAGAACAAATATACTGCTGCTTGAACAGGTATATAATATGATTGGCTTTTTTTAGGTAGTTCCAGAAATATGTCTCAAGATAGTCCACAGACATCAAGTACCAATCTTACTTCAGAAGAACTGCGGAAGAGGAGAGAAGCCTACTTTGAAAAGTAAAGTAGTTGGTACAGATTAAAGTTACATATTTAATACTTGCTTATTTTGTCTGTTTTTAAGTTACTGTTTACTGCCTGAACCCATGAACATATGAATGTGTTTGTGTATAAAGTTTCCAGCAAATAAAGTGTGAAGTATTTAACAGTTTTAGAGAAAAACCTTTGCCCAATCTTGGATTAAATTTACATGGACTTGGATAAAGGAAACCTTGTGGGATTTTGCTTATCAGAAGGAAAATGGACTTGGGACAGGAAAGAGTTATTGCATATTGATCTATTGGCCCTGCTAATCCTCCCATTAGTTAACAGGGAAAACAGCATTTGAGGGAGGTGGGTATCTTCCCAAGCACAGGCAGTAGGTGCTTTGTAGTCCTGCTGGTTGTCACTTTAGAAGGCCCAAGGCCCATTAGCATCAGGAGCATAGAAACCATCGATCTGAACCATAAACTCCCCAAACCGCATGGTGTACTTGGTTTGTAAGTACTAAAAATAAATATTTACACTTTTTTTGGTTTTTTTGTTGTTGTTTTGTTTTTTGTTTTTTTGAGACAGCATTTCACTGTAACTTTGGAGCCTGTCCTGGAACTAACTCTTGTAGACCAGGCTGGCCTCGAACTCACAGAGATCCTCCTGCCTCTGCCTCCTGAGTACTGGGATTAAGGGTATGCGCCACCACTGCTTGGCTATTTATTTTTATAGTGTCTTTCTTTCTAGTAATTGCTGTTCACAAATCTTTTATTTTTTGGATAGAGTTTTCTCATGTGGTTCGGCTGGCCTTAAACTCCTGGCTGTTTTTCTACTTCAGCTTTCCTTGTGCTAGGATTACATATTCAGCTTTTTATTATTTTTAAATCAAACTTGACCTTAAAAATGATAGATAATATGATCAATAATATGATCAGTAATTATGATCAATAATAGATAATTGAACCCTCTGATCTTAGGTCAGAAAGATAGGGCCAGAGATGGACTCTACAGTTATATATCTCGTCTCATCTATCAGTGAAGCATTTATTTTCACATTTCAAGTTCTCTGAATGTCTGGGACGCAACTTGGTGGAGAGTGCTCACCTAGCTTGTATAAAGCTAGGGCTTCACCCCAACAGCAGCGGCCACACATCAATCAGCACCTCTGAACTTGAGCAGCCACATCTTAGACTCATAGTTGGCCAATTAGTGGTATAAAGTTTGGACCATTTTGCCTCTGCTGGTATTGTGAAGATAATGTTTACCTTTTTCTGTTCTCTGTTTTTTTAAGTCACAACTCAGAAGTATATGAAGGAAAGTTCTGAACAGCTGACATCCTCTTAATGTGAGATATTTCTAGTCTTTATTCAGTGACTGATTCATAGATTTAATTATATTTACATTTTAAAGTAGTACTTATTAGTGCTTTTCATGTCCTTTTGAATTGTAACATTAACTATTACTTTTTAAATTATGGTAAGCCTTAGATTTATACATAATACACCCATCTAAATATAAATATAATCAATTACTCAGTTGGTAAGTACCAGCACATGACCCAGGTGTTATGACTCTGACTCCATTCTTTCCATTCTCCCACAGGCTTGGGCTTGTAACAAATCATAGTCATCATATCATTGCTGTTTTAGTATGTGCCTCCAAAATATTTGGAGTTGTTTGTTTGTTTTCTGGAAGATCTCTTTGTTTTTGTTTCTGTTGGTTTTTGATTGGTCTCACTCACTGCCTGGGTTAGTCCTAAGCTCCCACTCATCCTGACTCTCATTCCCCAGTGGTGGATTGCCAGTGTGCACACCACACCTGGATTGTCTGTTTCCCCTAATAAATGCTGTTTTCACAAAATAATATTGATAGTCAAAAATTTTATATAAATATTTAGTTTTAAAAATAATTTAAAGCTATTTAAGTAGGCAAAATTAGTATTCTAGAAATTTATTTTTTAAAATGTTCCCACTATACCTTCCTTCAATAAATGATGTTAGTGACTGCATATATTCCCCTCTCGTCATATGTATATTTATATTCTCTTTCTGTGTGTGTGTGTATGTGTGAGAGAGAGAGAAATGTGTGTGTGTGAGAGAGAGGAGAGAGAGAGAGAGAGAACACAGTGTATGGCATACAGGTCATTTGGCAGGAGTTGGTACCTCTTCCTCCACTGTGTGGGTCCTATGACTTAAACTCAGGTCGTCAGGCTTAGCAGTAAGAGTCTTCACTTGCTAAACCTTGTTACCAACCCTTTTCTTTTATTTAGACATTTTGTTAACTTTCTTGAAATAAAAATTCCAGTAGGTTTGAACTTTTATTTGGTAGCAGTAAAGGTAATTCAGTAACATCCTGTGATGAATATTAAGCTATAACAATCACAACTTAAAAACCATAACTAGTGCTTTTGAGATGATAAAGATTTTGGTCAACCTTGCACCCTCTTTAAAAGCAGTTTGGGTATGAGCATGCCTCTTTTCTAGTGGTTGATTGTGTGTTGAAGTTGTTTATAGCTTTAGTCTTTTATCATTTTCTGTTGAGAACTTAAAGACAGCCACACATTGTTCTAGTTAGTCACATAGCACTGAGATGAATTAAGGGTTAACTTTATGGTGTTTATTTTTAACACTGACTAGCATTTAAAAATGCTAGTTTACTAAAGTTTAAGAATGGTGCCAAGGGCCTGAGGGTGCTGCTGCTGCACTTGCCATTTACTGAAATCCTTGGTTGTTTAGCTGGAATAGTTCCCTGTCTCTCTGGATTCTGTTCTTGGCCTGCTGGCTCTAAGACTGTCTTGACTCTTCTTCTTTCCCTCTCCAGACTGGCATGGTGCTAACTTTTACTCACAGTTCATCCCTGTCTGTCTGTCACTATTGAGTGTTAAAAGCCTCATACTTAATGTAGCTATCAAATGAAACACATTATAGGATTTCTGTTTTTGTGTAAAAAATACTACTAAAAATAGCCTATTATAAATTCATAGTTTATGAGTAAGGGTCAGTAAGTAATATCTCCTTGACATGACATTTTTTTTCTAGCAATGATCTGTATATCTGTTTATCAGTCATAAAACCCCAAGCCAGAGTCCATACCAGCACCATTAATACCTGCTGTTGGGAGCATAGAATTAAGTGATGGGTCTGAAGACTGTCAGCTGTTACATGTTCTACAGATACTGGTTAACATCATTAATGTCTTCTTTATGCATAGCTGTAAACGCTGTAGTCTGCCTGCTACAAGAAACAGTGTTTCCCGGTAGGACGGATACAAACATCCATAGCTAAGGAGTGTCATGAGGTTTTGATTGCTTAATACTTATGCAGTCACTTTAATGGCTTGACTTAGTTTATCAGACAGTTCAGTTTAAAAGCAGAAATGGAGCCGGGCAGTGGGGGCGCACTCAGGAGACAGAGGCAGGTGGATCTCTGTGAGTTCGAGGACAGCCTGATCTACAATAGTTAGTTCCAGGACAGGCTCCAAAGCTACAGAGAAACTCTGTCTTGATAAACAAAAACAAACAAACAAACAAAAAACCAGAAATGGCTTTATTCCCAGCACTCGGGAGGCAAAGGCAGACGGATCTCTGAGTTCAAGCCCCCCTGGTCCATAAAGCGAGTTCCAGGATGGAATTGTTACACAGAGAAATTTTGTCTCAAAAAACCAGAAAAGAAAGAGAAACAGGTAAGAGTGCTTAAACAAAACACTAATTAATAGTGATATTAGAGGCTTGTAGTGTTAGGGAGTTCTGAGCCAGGCTTCTGAAGTGTAGAGCAGTTTGTGAGAAGGGTTGTGACCACTCCTGACTAGGATGACAGGGATCAGATAACCCCCATGTCACATGACTGACATCAAGATTCAGAGGACTATATACTCTGTTCTCACTGTGAGGGCACCTACCCATATATAATCTAAAAAACATTTTTATGTTTTATATATAAATATATTAAATTAAACATTTTCTTCAATTTTATTTTATATGTGTGGGTATTTTGCCTGCATGTATATATGTGTACCATGTGCATCTAAGTGCCTGCGGAGGCCAGAAGAGAGTATTGGAACTCCTGAACCCGGGGTTGGGGTTACAGATGGTTGTGAACTGCCTTGTAGATGCTGGGAATTGAACCCAAGTCGTCTGAAGAGCAGCACCAGTGCACTGCTGAATCATCTCTCCAGCCCCTAACTAAATCTTTTTCTTTTTTGGTTTTGATTTTTTTTTTTTTTTGTGGCAGGGTTTCTTTTTGTAGCCTTGGCTGCCCTTGAACTCACTATGTAGACCAGGCTGACCCCAAACTCATAGAGGCTTGCCTTTGCCTTCGAAGTGCTGGGTTTAAAGGTGTGCACCATCAAATGTAACTCCCTAACTAAATCTTAAAACAAACAAACATAAAAAATAAAAAAAATAGATATAACTGTGATCCTGGAATCAGGAAGCAATATCATAGTTGTCAAGACTTTCTGGTCTCACTGAAACAGCCATGAGATAGGAGTCAGGGCTGAATCTCCTTGCCTTTGCTTATCAGGAAAATAGCTGTGCCTCATTGACTCATTTCTACCCTTTGTAGCTCATGTGAGTACTTACTCTCTGACCAGAAACCAGGTTCTTGCTCTGCAGCCTCTGTAGACTGATGCATGGTGGGTAGGGTGCTGAGGACCTTGTTCCATAGCAGCGTCCTCAGTGCTTCAAAGTGTTCGTTTCAAGGGTGGCAGCTGATTTTCTTCCCATTTTACATAATTTAAAATCATACTAACTCCATGAATATATATAATTAATATGTCAGTTAAATGAAAAATTAAAAGTAGATTAAAGGTTTTCCCTGTATCAGACTTAGATTTGTAAGTGGAGGAAGATGAGGGCATGGGAGAGCCTCCATGATGTTCCAGGATCCCCAGAGCTTAGGCCATGCTCCTGACTGGCAATGTGTGAAGGAAGGCTCACAACAGTAGAAGGCCAACAGAGAGAAGATGGAGTTCTACTCTCTGAGTTGTCTTGTTGCTTACATATAAAGCTCAAAACTGAGAAGGGCAAGCTGGGTGTGGTGTTGCCTGTTGTACTTAGAAGGTGGAGGCCAGCAGATCTAGAGTTCAAGGTCATCCTAAGCTAGCTACCTGACCAGAAGCCTTTTCAGAATGGAGAGGAACACTAGAAAAAAACATGCTGTGTATAATTGAATTTTGGCCCTTTTAAAATCAGATACAACTTTGTAATCTGACTTCTTAATCTCAGTCATTTTTAGATTTTCCTTGTTTTTGTTTTTTTCTTTTTAGTTTTCCGTGTATGTTTCTTACTTATAAAAAAGTAGAACTAGTGTGCAGAGCTCCTTCGAGCTCCCTTGTCCTTTCCCTAGATTGTTGACATATCAGAAGTGTTTGGGAATAACATATTCTTTCTTGTTGCAGCTTAGTATTTCAGCATACATATTCTAAATACAAGGATATATTCCTGCATGTTTGTTTTGTTTTTGAGATAGGGATATATGTTACCCAGCCTGGTATTGAAATCCTGGGCTTGGGTGACCTTTTCCCTTGGCCTCCTGAGCAACTTGTACTACAGGCACAAGTTACCACAGTCAGCTTCACTACTTTTTTGAGAGATTGTATTAGTCAGTATTCTTTTGCTGTGAAGAGACAACATGATCACGACAGTTTTTAAGAAGGCATTTAATTGGTGCTGGCTTAGTTTCAGAGGTTCGTCTATTACCATCATGGTGGGAAGCATGGCAGCATGTAGGCAGTCATGGTACTGGAGAAGTAACTGTGAGAGTTCTAAATCTGAATCCACAGGCAGAAAGTGAGAGACTGGCCTGGCATGGGCATTTGAAACCTCATAGCCCACTGCCCAGTGGTACACCTTCTCCAGTAAAGCCACATCTTTTATGAGCCTATGGGGGCCATTCATATTCAAACTACCACGTTTTACTCCTTGGCCCCCATAGGCTTGTAGCTATGTCATAATGCATAAGTCAGTCTTATGACTGCTTCAAAAAGTATATTCTGAGATTCATGGAATCTCTTAACTATAACCTCTTGTAAAATCAGAATCAAGTTGCAGATCACATACTTCCAATATACAGCGTCATTGCTGTCACCATACAACTGCTTCTATTTCTTTAATTCATCAAGTATGTGATGAAGCTGCTGTGTGAGGGACGCAGTCTCAGGTACTGGGGACACAAGCTAAGCAGCATAAGGTTTGTGCTCTGATCAGCTTGCAGCCCAAACAAAAGCATCAAGGTGGCAGTATGTTTATACTGAGAATGCAAGTGAAATAGTGAGAAGTGGGATGGCCAGGACAGAGTCTTCAGGGAGACGCTTACTAAATTCAGACTTGAACGACTAGAGGGAGCCAGGCAGGAAAGAGCACATTAAATTGAGATAGTTTGTCTTCAGTGACTCCTAATAATATTAAAGATGCATAAACCTTATTCATTTGCATATGAATAAATCCTAGTGAACCTTATACGGGAAATGAAAATACCTACTTTTCTGATAACTCAAATATGTAGGGTTTTTAGAATAAAAATTTTGACACATTTATACTTGTAATTGTCAAACTAATTCTCATGTTCTGAGTATTCAGGCCAGTGCCATTTTGATTTATGGAACAGCCTACATGAATAGGTATTCTCATGGAATATTTATTTCTTGGGTATTGTTTTAACAGATACTCACTTTTGAATATTTCAGGCAACAACAACATCAACATCAGCAGGAGATAGACCAACCTAGGCAGCTTTCTTATCCTTGTGAAAGACCAACCACAAGTTCAGGAGGACTTGGGAACAACCAAGGTATGAATGACTCTGAGCATCCACCATGATTGTTACTCAAATGCTTTACTTGACATCCAAGGTTCATGTCATTTTTACTTTATATTTTCTTCCTTCTTTAACTGTATTGAAACTCTTAAATGGATTTGTACTCTCCTGAGTTCCTCTGAAGGAAGAAGTAGACAGACTAAAACACTTGGCAAATATCTGTCTATCTGTCTGTCTATCTATCTATCTATCTATCTATCTATCTATCTATCTATCTATCTATCTATCAATCATCCATCTGTCTGTCTGTCTGTCTGTCTGTCTGTCTGTTTAACAATTCCAGTATATGGCTAAGGCTAGAGTGGAATTTCATGTGTTGTCTACACTGACACCAGCATGCCCTGGTTAGCTTTTAAATCACACACATATTACTTGAACTTCAAAGCACATTCTTTAAAAATCCTCCAGAGATGACCCAGAGATGATGAATATTAGTAAGTGGGAAATAAATACCTTTCCCCACCTAATAATGGAAAACATGCTTTAGTGTAATCTAGATAGTAATTGGAATTTGGGGTTACTTACTAGACCTTGATTTAATAGGTCTTAACTTGAGCCAAGTCTTGGTAAAAGTTGAATGGAAAAGAAATCCTGCCTGTGAGAGGACTTCACGGAGAATCTATGCAGAACTCTCAGAATTGTACTGTTAATAAATTGTTAAAGGATTGTTGATATGTCTCCCACTAGAGAGCACATTATAAAGACTTCTTGTCTTCAGCTGCAGTGGGCACCTGCAGTCGATGTACACATACCCCCACACAGACACCTTTCAAGGCTCACAAAACACAGACTTGAGTAAGATTTGCAGTCTGACAATGCCCAAGTACCCAGGATTCAGCTGAAGACAACTGTCATACCAGAACTGTAAAAGGAGGAGCCACATGGATAATTTTAATCCCTTTTTTTTTTTTGAGGCGAAGTCTCACTAGCTAGCTCAGACTAGCCTCAAATTCACCATTGTCCTACTTCTGAGTGCTGAGATTATAGTCATGCTCTGCCACATCTTGATTCCATATACACATTTGAGAGCAGAAAAATACTGAAAATACTAGAAATCTATGAACTGAAGAAGTTGAATGAACTTCAAATTAGTATAAACCCAAAGATCTGCAGAGCCAAGCAGATCTCTGAGCTTGAGGCCAGCCTGGTCTACAAAGTGAGTTCCAGGACAGCTAGCACTACACAGAGAAACCATGCCTTGAAAAAAAAAAACAAAAAGCTAAAGAATAGAGTGGCCTGGGAAGATCAGCTAGCATCAGAGCCAGGACTAGCCATCAGTTACAGAGACCCACAACTGGACAATGTATGGAGAATGAGAGACCTTGGAGTACCCAGCGCTAAATGGGATGTCTCCATCAAATTCTGCCCCTTAGGGCCCAGAGAACTTTGAGGAGGGGTGGCAGAAAGATGGTAAGAACCAGTGGGGATGGAAGATACCTGGAAAACACTGCCTTCCAGATACAACAGAACTGACACAAACTCAGATGGTGGCAGCATGCACAGGATCTCCACAAGTCCAAGCTTTGTGGGGGTCTCAGCACTGAGATGGGGAAGTGAATGTGATCTCCCATCCCTAACTCAGAAGCTGTCTCCAATGGACACCACTCACAGAAGAAAAGCTAGTTTTCTCCATTACAGTCTCATTGGGTATACCAATCACATTCAAGAGCAGGCCATTCAAAACAAGCTAAATGCTCTTTTGAAGAATTTTTGTCTCTTAATATTTTGGCTTTTTTTTTTAACTTTACTGATCTTTTGCTTCTGTATTACGGTTTCTGATTTTGTGTTTTTATGGGTTTTATGTGTGCATGTTTGTCTTTGCATTTGTATGTATGTCTAGTGTGCTTTTGTGTGTGTGTGTGTGTGTGTGTGTTTCCTTTGTTCTGTGAAGTTTTTTGTTTGTTTGCTTGTTTTTATTTTCTTTTTCTTTTGGTTTTTCGAGACCGGGTTTCTCTGTAGCTTTGGAGCCTTTCCTGGAACTTGCCCTTGTAGACCAGGCTGGCCTTGAACTCACAGAGATCCACCTGCCTCTGCCTCCTGAGTGCTGAGATTAAAGGCATGCAGCCACCACTGCCTGGCTTTGTTCTTGTTTTGTTTTTTAATTTTCCTCTTTCTTTTCTTGAGAGAGAGAGAAGGCATGAAGTTGGGTGGATGGGAAGGTGGGGAGGATCTCTGAGGAGGTTAAAGGAGGAGAAACCACGAACAGACTATATTGTATAAAAAGAATCTATTTTCAATTAAAACTTTAAAAAGTTCTCAAAACAGAAAAGAAATGATGATGTTGAGGCAAGGACGGGAAGAGTGGATGATATTAAATGTACTTCCCTCCTTTTGAGGATGAGCTTTCTCTGTTGCATTTTAACTGGGAATAGCGACTTCAGAAAGTAATTCGAATGTTTCCTAAAAACCTGAATATACAGTAGGACACCTTTAATCTTGGCACTCCAGAGGCAGAAGCAGGTGGATTTCTCTGAGTTCAAGGCCGCCCTAGTCTACACAGTGAGTTCCAGGCCAGCCAGGGCTATATACTGAGACCCTGTCTCAAGAAAACAAGCAAGCTGAATACATAATGACCATATGATCCAACAGTTATACTCATAGGTATGTATGCCATAGATTTAAAAATGTATGTTCATACAAAAGTATATATACAAATATTCATAGCTATTTTATTAATTTTAATCAAAATTTGGAGACAACCAATATGCCATACATTCGGTGAATAAATGGTTAAACAGTCTGTAGTGCTTCATGCCTTAGAGTACTACTTTCAGGATTAAAAAAAAGCACTCTTGATGCATGCAGCATCTGGGCTGGACCTCAGCACCATTATGCCAGGTTGAAGACAGTCTGGAAAGGTTTCGAGCTGAGGTGCCTTTTGTGTAGCATTCTAAAACTCCCAGATGTATTCAGATAGAGAACAAGATGCTGTGGGCAGCAATACAGACAAGATGGTGGAAAGTTGGGCATGAATAGAAAGTAATGCAGGAGGGAGAGATTTGTGGTGCTTTATAGTTTTATCAGGTTTTTGTAGTACCTAGGGTCAAACATGGGGCTTGGTGCATGCTAGGTAAGGATTATACCCAAGTGCTTCAATTTAGACATTTTAAGGATTACCCTAAACAGAATGATGGGGAATGAAGTACTAATAGACACAGAAAAGCTGGGATTGGGTAGGCCATGTACTCTGATGAAGATGCACCACCAGCAGCCTGGAAACTCAGTGCCTTTATTAAATATAGCACAAAAGAGGAGGATGCATGTGCATACATGTCAGGGTGGGGTGGAGTGGTTTAGTTAGCTAATGTCGATTAGGTGGTCTCTGTAGGGGATCTGTCTCAGGTTGCAGTCATCTAAATGGAATTGCATTGATAGTTTCTGCTCACACTGGTTTTAGCTAATGATTAGCCATTCATCATTAACATCCCTACTTGGACCAGGAGAAGGCTTTAATGTTTCTCTTGAACCAGAAGAACATTCCTCTGAGCCTAACCCAGGGAAGGCTTTGCCATTCCCATGTGTCTGAAACATTAGGGTTCTTGATATGGTTGTGTTCATATCAATAATATACATTCACACAGGATGCCATCCTTTCCCCACAACTTAGTCCTGCCCCTGGCCCTCTAGTGGTGGTAGTGGTGGTGATGCTGGTGGGAGTTTGCATGTGTTATAAAATGCCATATTAGGCATTTAACCAAACAAAACAAATAAGCGACAAATGGAAAAGATATTTTAAAGTCATGTAGAACCACCAACATTGTGCTATATAGTCTGTGTTTCAGTTTGAGCTTTAGTTATAGAAGATGTAGCTGTTGGGAGAAACTGAGCTGACAGGTCCACAGGGCCCCGTCTTTGCAACTTCCTATGAATCTTTTAATTGTTTACAAATAAAAAGGTTTTCTAAAAAGTCTGATTTGTTAATAAACACAATAAATTTCAAATGCATTATGGTAGATTAAAAGTTCTACATTCAGAAGGCTACATACACCATATGAGACCATGACTTGCCAGCCAGGCTGAACTGTAAATAGACATCTGGCTGGACTTTGGATTAGCCACAAAGTTACTGGACAAGGGGGAGCAATAGGTATATGTCTTATGGTATTTTGTTCCCTATCCATATGTGTATTTTAAAGTGCCACACAAATAGCATGTGAATTACAAAGTCAATGAAAGGAGACCAGGGCCAGCAGGAGGGTTCAGCAGGGAAAGATGCCTGCTGCCAAACGTGACTGCCTGGGTCCAGTCTTCAGAACCCACTTACTGGAAGGAGGGCACTTGCCCTTCTGGCCTCTGACCTCTACGCAGGTCATGCATGACACACCGTGCCTGCAGATTTACAAAGTTAATTCTTAAAAAAAAAATGAAATAAAAGAAAAATTAGTATTCAAGTAGAAATGTATTTCCTAAGCATTTGCTCTTTTTTTCTTCATTTTGGCTAAGTTTCATGTAGCTTGGACTGGATTCAAATGTTATACAGTCAAGGACAACCTTGAATTTGTGATTCTCCTGCCTCTTTCTTGAATACTAGGATGAGAGGAGTATGTCTCCATGCTACGGATTGAACCCAGGGCCTTATTCATGCTGCGCAAGCACTCTACCAATTAGCTACACCTCTAATTCAAAAGTTTGCCTTTTGATGATTGAGAATCTTCCAGCAGTGTTTCTGAGAACTCTGTTTTCTTCCCAGCAGGTGATGCTGCGAGTGAAGAAGACATGCTTCGGGCAGCTGTGACCATGTCTTTAGAAACCGCTAAAGATAATTTGAAAGCGGAAAGAAAAAAATAATACCTTTAAAATCATTTTGCTACTCTTGCTTTCTAACATTGTCTGTGTGATTACAGTGTAAGGTCCATTTTGGCAGTGGGTCCCTGGAAGAGATGCGACCCTTCGGTGGTTTACAAGCAAATGATAGAAAGCCAGAAACGTGTCATAGGACTGAGTACTGATCAGATACTAGCCAAAGAGGCAGTCAGCAGCTAAAGAAATTTAAGATAGTTTTCTAAATGTCCCTTTTGTTTTTCAAGTGTGCAATATCTAACTGAAATTAGGGAGTTTTTCTTGGCTCTTTGTGGACCAACTAATTAGCTCTTGCATTGGACTTGATCTTGAATTTTGTTTCTATTTTCTCTCTTCATTGGAAGTGGTTTGGCTCACTTGAACTTCTGTTTCATATTAGACCAACTTTCTATGGAAATGTCTCTTGTCTGTCTTGTTACAGAAAGCTAACCCTGTCTTCTCCGTGTGTGTGTGTGTGTGTGTGTGTGTGTGTGTGTGTGTGTGTGTGTGTGTGTGTGTGTGTGTGTACGGCGCGTGGATGCTTCCTTGGGGTATTCTGGTTTTGGTTGTTCTCCCACAACTCAACATGGCAGTCTGTTCTGAGCTTTGTCTTTTTAAGGCCTCTCCAGTGTGTTTTTATACTCTGAAGTCAGCACTGCTCGAGTATTGAGTCTAGATGAGCTGGGTTTTGTGTGAGCATGTGCTTTCTAAATGCTTTGTGAAGGTTTTCAGTTGTGACCTGGCTGACATTTGGAGTCCTTCCTGCACCTGCACCATATTTCCTTTCTTTTTTGGTTGAGAAAGGAGAAGCGTAGGATGTAAGCATATTTCCTTCTTACTTAGCAGTAGCACCATGAATGGACTGCAGGAGAAACTTGGCCTTCAGTGTCGGTGGCGGGTTTGTTTTAGTTTTTTCTTTTGTGACAGGAGCTTTGTGTTCTATTTACAGTAAGTCCTGGAATATAGATGCCTGCCTCATTTTTTTAAAGTATAATATAGCCTGCCAGAATGGTGGTCTAGAATGTGAAAGTAATCTACTAATGAAAATATGTAAATGTACTGTGGGTTGACCCTTCCAATCATGTTTAAATTGTCAAGAATTACAGAAGTCACAGTGGTCCTGTCTGTAGATAAAAAAGGCCTTAGTTTTGATAAACATTCTTTGAGATGCACAAAGTCTTTCTGGGTCAATACATTGGTATGATTTGGGTAAAAATTAACTGTGTCTCATGGGTGTCATGGATCCTGACATCTGCCTACCCGCCCTCCCTCCCTCCCTCCGTCCCTCCCTTCCTCCCTCTCTGTCGTCTTTGGAGCGTTGACTTGTACATAAGCAAAATCCAAGAAGAAATTTTAGCCAACAGCTTAGGAAGGTGAAGAAAGGTGTATTGCTCTACTGGTGTGTGTTCTGCACACGTTTTATCAGGGAAAGTTTTTTGATATAGGATTTATTGTTGTATAACTGCAAAAAAATACGAATATTTTTATTTGTGATAATGAAATAGTTTCCTCTTGGATAGGACAGATTGTTTCATTTGGCTGTGCTGGGGATTGAACCCAGGGCCTCATGTATGTTGGGCAGGTATTCTACCTCTGAGCTATATATAGCCCCAGTTCCAAAACGAGTGGGTTTTTTTTCTTAGTCATTTTGTGCCAAGTAAAGTTTCTTTGGAGTTCGTTTTATGAAAATTTAGTAAGTCTTATTTTAAAATCTATGACGTTCTCTTTTAGTAATTACAGAGGTTCAGAAGAATTGTGCAACTTTCGGATGTTGGAATTAAAACCTTTCTTACGGTTCACAGTTAAGTGTTAAACTGAAGTATGTACCTACCCCAGTGTGCCAGTCATATTGTCTGAACATTGGCCTTTCCTTTTTTCTCTGGAAAATCACAGTGAACTTTCTATACAGTTAGGTTGATGAGCACCCTGGCTAAAAAAATATGAGAAAGACAATATGCATTTCAGTTTTAACTTTAGAGTTTATAAAACATTCATATAACATCCTAGTAAAATTACTTATGAAATGCATCATGTTGATTTTTTATTGGAGACATTTTAAAGAGAAACTGAGCATACATTGAATTTCTTTTGAGTGTATTTTTTTTTAGTTTGTTATGAATTGTTGTATTTGGAAAAGCAAATCCAAAACACCCTTGAACTGCCATTTCTATTGGATTGACCTAGGCTTACCTGAATCTTTAGATTTAATTATTAATGAGTAGCCAGTATGAAAAATGCCAATGCTTATTCTAACCACAGTATACAAAAGTTCATGAAGCTCTAGCTCATACACCAGGAGCTGCTGTTTACTGGACAGCACTGAAGGACAGTCAAGGGCAAGGGAATCCACCATCACAGTTGTGTTATGGACTTGACTGACATTTCCATTCTGTTTTTACCAATTGGGAGCACCTGATGTTTCATATTTAAACTACTGGTATCATTTTTTCTAATGTGTAGCTTGTACTACCAGATCAAATATGTACAGTTGTAATTTTAGTGTCATAAGCAAATGTGAGAACACTTTGGAAGGCCAGACATGGTAGTGCTCACCTTTAATCCCAGCACTCAGGAGGCAGAGGCCGGTAGATCTCTCTGAGTTCACAGCCAGCCTGGTCTACATAGTGACTTCTAAACCTGTTAGAGCTGTACAGTGAGACCTTGTCTTAAAAAAAGAAAGAAAAAACTTTGGAAAGACTACTTTTCCTTTTGGGAAGTCATGGACTTACTTATATTTTAAAAATTCAGAATAGCTGCCCTGTGGCCTAAGCCATAAATTACAAAAACAAAGCAAGCAAACAAACAAAAGACAGCAATATGCAGATATTCCACTGATATAAATTGTTTGATACAGTAGTGTAGGTAAATTCTGCATTAACCTTTTAAGATAAAATCATTTACAGTTCACAGACGGTATTTTAGTTGGTGCATTTTTCCCCTGCAAACTTGAATTTTTCTTGATGAAGCCAAAGTTAATGAGGATGAATGCTCAAATTGAGTAGTATGCATTGTTTTATTTAATATCAAGTTGATTAAAATTAAGTTTTATTCATGTCAGAGTCTAAACCACATATTTTGAATGTTTGATACTATTTTTAAATCATGCCAGTGCCAAGAGTTAATAAATTCTTGCAACTGACCCGTATGACCTGCACAAGTCCAAAGTGGGTAGTGCAGGACCAAACTGTGTTATCTGAGATTCTTAAGTTAGGAAATCCCAATGTTTTGAAGTAGTAAGAGGACTGAGTGGCTAATACGGAGTTCTTTAACTCCAGCTGTAAACTCAGCAGCGGTGGAGCGGCTGCCTACTGGCCCAGGCCTTGCGTTCAGTCCTTACCACTGCAAAAGAACAAAGTTCGACATGCAATCTACATCTAGAGAGCCTTAAGGGAGTACTTTGAAAGTGAAGTGTTGCTGTGCTTTAGCCCACGTGTAGAGCTGTGGTAATGTGACCTTAATCAAGAAACACCAGATTGGATCAACTAATCAATAGTGTAGATAATTTTTGTTTTTCATATTTAAAACAAAAACTCTCCCTTCATTCCTAATTAGTTTATAATGAGCTAAAGGAACAAATTGGTTTGTATTTTTTCCAAAGTATTAAACATAATAAAAAGTTTTGTTGTAGTCTTTCATGAATGAAATTTGAGGGTATTTTTTATTTCTATAATGTCAGTCATTTTAAGAATTAACACAAAACAATGTACTCCCTAAATTTATGTAGGTTATTATGGATTTTTAATAATACCAGTACACATTTTAAGGTTGCAGTCATAGACAAAGTTGTAGTGGAAAGTGTGTGGAAAATGCAGTTATTTAAGAAATACTCAATTGTCTCTTGCATAGTTTAAAGGTGGTACATTTCCTGGATTTTTTAAATTTTTTTTTTTAGAAGATGACAGACATTTGAAATGTGATTATCTAATTTTTACAATACTGGACTAAATAGGAATAACTTTTTAAAACAATGACTGTTCTGTATAAATAAAATATTTGAAACTTAAGTGCAAAAGCCGTGAAATAAAAAGGCATTGTCTTCTGGCCAGTGCGATGCACTGTGGCAGTGCAGTTCGCTCAGGACCCAACTCTGCAGCCCTTCTCCTATGCCCAGTCCCCTCGAGTTACGGGCTGCCGCTCCACATGTCTTCCGTCTGTCTGCTCCTTCAAAAGCTGGGCTCTCCAAAGCACTGTTGAACACTGAAGGTTCTGTTGATGTGGATGTTAATGAGTTGTATTTTAAATATCAGAGATTATTAAATAAAGAGAACGATTGCTTTTCTATTAACCTTTCTGTGTTCACTGTTAATTCATGGCCTTGCTATTCAGAGTCTGTTGGGAGACACAGCTGCATCTCTGTCTTGTGGCAGCGTTTCCAAAAGTCAGTTTCAGATCACAGTCAGATCCACTGTAGCTGGAATTTGGAGAATCTGTCTGCGGAGTTGCTTGTTTTTATGCAGCTGCAGTGGTGCATGAAGCAGACCAGGGGAGCCCTCACAGATTCCTCTCAGAAAATACATTACCACCCGATCCCAGATACACAAGCCTTCCACAACTTTCATTGCTTGAGACCTAATGGCCTTTACACCTGTACCATCTCCTTAGCCACATTCTTCCTTGAAATCTGGATTTAAATGTTTGTTCAGTTGTTCTTAACCTTGAGGGACAAAGCACATTAATAATTGGTTTTTGTAAATTTGAGGCATTTTCTATATAGCCTTAACTGATTTGGAGCATTTGGTCTCTTGCTTCAGACTCTTGAGTGCTGGGTTTGCAGGTTTGTGCTATTGTGCCTGGCTAGCATTGTTTTCTCTCGACCATTCTCTACACTGTGCCACGGACCTGAGCCACCCTTTGTCTCTTGGGTCACCACAGAGAAAGTTCATTCATGTAGCACTCAGTGAACCATTTGTGTGCTTACTCTTGGCCATGGATTGTTCTAGGTTCTTAGAAACAGGCTTGAGTAATACTACTCAATCAGAATGTGAATGTTCTCAAGGCCTGTGCTGTGCGAGGAATGTTTAATACACTACATGACTCAGTAGCGATGAACAAAGTGTATATCATCTATTAGCTGCCTTTCTCGCCACTGTGACAAGATGCCTGGCAGGATACAACTTAGAAATGATCAGTTTGGGCTGACAGTTTCTGAGGGTACAGGCCATCATGGCAGGGAGGGCATAGCAGCTACCACATGTTGGTATTTTACTCTTGGGAGGCTCACCACCCAGCTCCCAAATAAATCTCATACGAAGACTTATTCTTAGTTATGAATGCCTGTCCTTAGCTTGCCTTGTTTGCTTGCCAGCTTTTCTTAAATTATCCCATCTATCTTTGGCCTCGGGGCTTTTACCTTCCTCTATTTCTCTATACCTTTTCTTTCCTTCTTACTCTGTGTCTGGCTGTGTAGCTGGATAACTGGCCTCTGAAGTCTTCCTCTTTCCTTTCTAGTTTCCAGATCCCTTTTCCCCAGAGTTCTCATAATTATCCTCTTTGTCTGCCAGCCCTGCCTATATCTTTCTTCTGCCTCCCTATTGGCTGTTCAGCTCTTTATTAGACCATCAGGTGTTTTAGACAGGCACAGTAACACAGCTTCACACAGTTAAACAAATGCAGCATAAACAAAAGGAACATACCTTAAATAATATTCCCCTATAACCACATCCTCCATCTTGGCAGGTCAGGAAACAAGACTAGCCAGGTTTTGAGGCTGGCCTGTAACCTTCTAAGACCTGCCCCTAGTGCTATAGCTAGGCCTCACTTAAAGAGTTCTGTAACCTCCCCAAACAGTGCCACCAGCTAGGGATGAAGTAGTCAAACAGTACTCCAGAGAACATCTCACTCAAACCACACCAAACCATGCAGTGTAAGCATTGATGACTTCTCAGTGATTATAACACTATTTAGAGCCCAGAAGGAAAGGGAATAGGGACATGTCAAATATTCTGTTTTTCATAAAGGCAATGGGTAGTACTTAGTATTAATGAGGAAATGTTAAGAGTGATAGCACATATCTTTAATCCTAAAACTTGGGAGGCAGAGATAGGTAGATCTCTATTGAATTTGAGGCCAGCCTGGTCTATGTAGCAAATCCAAGTAGCCAGGCTATATAGTGAGATGGGGTGGCAGAAAGGAGGAATGGCACAGCTTATAGTATTTTCCTGACTTAGGGGTTTACTACTTGGAACCACTGAGGGATGGGGCTTCTCTGATGTGTTTAATTGTGCTGTGTTGGTCTTGCAACTTCCTAAATGGTGATCAGGAACACTCAGGCTAACTATTGGGGTGTTTGTGAGGATCAGGAACACTCAGGCTAACTATTGGGGTATTTGTGAGGATCAGGAACACTCAGGCTAACTATTGGGGTATTTGTGAGGATCAGGAACACTCAGGCTAACGGAGTGTTTGGGAGGAAAGGGAAGAGTCATCTGTGATGATTTATCTTGATGTCAACTTGACTGCTTGGGAAGAGGGAAGTTCAACTGAAGAATTGTCTCAATAAGAGTGGCCTGTGGACATGTCTGTGGGTATTATTATTATTTATCTGTTGCAGGAGGATCAGCCACTATGGGTGGGACCATTCCTAGGCAGGTGGGCCTCTACTATACAAATTCTGGGCATTCCTGCCGAGACTTTCCTCAGTGATAGATTGTAACTTGTGAGTTGTAAAATAAAATAAACTCTCTCTTCCAACTTGCTTTTGGCTATGGTGTTTTTTCACAGCAACAGAAAACCAAACTAGAACAGCATTTTAAAGTCAAATGTTATCAAATGTATGTTTTTAAGCTTACTAGAAAAAAAATTCATTCCAGCATATGTAAAAACAGGATTAGTACAATGAACAGCTGTGTACTCCACCCAATTTCAATCATGACTAATATCTGACAGTATCTTATCATTTTATTTTTTTCTCCAATACTTATTTTATTTTTTGAGACAGCATCTCACCATGTTACTCTGGCTGGCTTTGACCTTACTATGTAGACCAGGCTGGCCTGGGGCTCATAGTATGATCACCTGACCATGCCTGGCCTCTGACAATTTTTTTTTAATTCTTCACAAATTTGTGTGTCATCCTTGTACAGAGACCATGCTCATCCTCTCTGTATCGTTCCAATTTTAGTATTTTTTTTTTGTTGTTGTTGTTTTGTTTTTTTGTTTTTTGTTTTTTTTGGTTTTTCAAGACAGGGTTTCCCCTGTAGCCCTGGCTGTACTGGAAGTCACTCTGTAGACCACCAGCCTGTCCTCAGACTCACAAAGATCTGCCTGCCTCTGCCTCCTGAGTGCTGGGATTAAAAGTGTGCACCACTACCACCCGGCTCTGACAATTCTTTTAATGTTTGTGCCTGCATGTATGCATGTGTGTGTGTGTGGAGGCCAGAAGACAACTTCGGGTGTCACTCTCAGGAAAGCCATACATTTCTTTGAGACAGGGTCTCTCACTGACCTAGAAGTCACCAATTAGGCTAGCCTGGCTGGTCAAAAAGCCCCAGTGATCTTTCTGTTTCTGCCCAGCATTGTGGCACATACATGTGCTACCATGCCTTATATGGATCTGGTGATCGAACTCAGGTCATGTCTGTGAAATATGCACTTTGCTTAACTAAGCCATCTCCAACCTGGTTCCTGACAATTCTTGTCTCATGTTCCCTCCATCTTTTTGAAGTACATCAAGAGACCATATTATGCTACTTATCAGGGTAATATGTTAAAGCACTTGGGCATTATATGGACAAAAAAATCCACCCACAGGAAGTTGTAGAGCAGTGTTTCTCAACATGTGGGTCACGACCCCTCTGGGGGTCTAATATCAGATATCCTATATATTTACTTTATGGCTCATAATAGCAAAATTACAGATATGAGCTAGTAATGAAAATATTTTTTTTTCAAGACAAGGTTTCTATGTGTAGCCCTGGCTGTCCTGAAACTTGCTCTGTAGACCAGGCTGGTCTCCAACTCAGAGATCTGCCTGCCTCTGCCTCCTGAGTACTGTGATTAAAGGCGTGTGCCTGGCTCGAATGAAATAATTTTATGATTGTGGGGTCACCACAAATGAGGAACTGTATTGAAGGGCTGCAGCATTAGGAAGGTTGAGAACCACTGTTTTAGGGGGTAACATTTGCACTTATAAACGGTGCAAAAGCTTACTGTGCATTTTCTTCATTAATTACATTAATTTTGTAGCACAGTGAATTTATGAACAGGTGTTTACCTCTCTAGAGGTGGGGGGACCTGAGAGAATGGAGCTGAGAGGTGAGGTGGACTAATGCCTCATACAATAGCCAGTTTTATTATTTTTTAAAAAGGTTTATTTATTATGTAGACGGCATTCTGCCTGTATGTCTGCCTGCAAACCAGAAGAGGGCACCAGATCTCATTATGGATTGGGAGCCACCATATGGTTGCTGGGAATTGAACTCAGGACCTCTGGAAGACAACAAGTGCTCTTAATTATTGAGCCATCTTTCCAGCCCTGTGATAGCTAATTTTATTCAGAGCATGAGACAGTTTATACTCTGAAGGTCAAGAGGAGTCACATGTGTAAAGTGTACAATCACAAGGGCAAGTCAGAGGTGATGGGCAACCCTTACGTGGCAAAAACATGTTTTTCCTTTAGTGGCATCTAAACAATAGCCAACTGTAATGAATAATCTGAAGTAAACTCATTTGTATGTATCCGCTGCATCTGGGAGGGGCACAAAAGCACATTCCAAGAAAAATAGCCTGTTTTTTGAAGAAAAAGAGGTCACAAGATGCTTGTTTTCTTTTTCACAAACAGAATTCTCATACAGTTCCATTCTTGGACAGTGTTCCAACAGACATGGAGTTCCAGAGGATTTAAACCTACAGAAAATATGAGCTTAATTACACTTGCTAAACATTTCAATCATTCAGGAACCCAACTAAGTCCTAAGTTCATGTCACTAATCATTGTACACGGGAATATAAGGCAGAGTCCTGTTAATGGCCTGCCAGTCCCTGTGACTTGCCTTCTTCATACTTCATAGGCCCTCGATTACAAATCTTCCCAATCCATTCTGCTCAAGACAGTCTTGCCTTCTTATAAATTCTCAACATTGGCCAGGGTACTCCTGTCTAAAGGATTTTGTATTCAGTTGTCTCTTCCTGTCTAGATCCCCTGTATCTCACTTATTTAAAGTCTCTACTCAAGATTCCCTTATCATTGAGGCCTTAACCATCCTCTACATCACCAGTGCCCCACTTACCATCCCATGCTACTGTTTCCTTTCCTCCCTAACGTCAGTCATCAGCTCCTGTCTAACACTACATTTTGTCTAGTTGTGCCCTCCCATTCAGACAGTCTTTAAAAGCTCACAGATCATTCATGTTATCCTACTCCATCCCCAGTGCCCAGAATAACACTAGACATATTAATCATGTGAGGATGATGCATGCTACATTTAAACAATGTTGTGCCGGGCGGTGGTGGCTCCCGCTTTTAATCCCAGCACACGGAAGGCAGAGGCAGGTGGATCTCTGTGAATTCGAGGCCAGCCTTGTCTACAGAGCGACTTCCAAGCCTGGCTCCATAGCTATTGAGGACCAAACACACACGCACACGCGCGCGCGCGCGCGCGCACACACACACACACACACACACACACACACACACACAAGCCCCACCTCCCCCAAAATGTTGTACATGATGGTACATGTAATTCCAGTACTCAGGAGGTGGAAGTAGAAAGGGTCATCAGTTTGAAGCCCACCTGGGTTACAGAAGCTCCTGTCTCAAACAAAGGCTGAGACTGTGGCTAAAGCCTATATGCACGGTGTGCACAAGTCTCCGGACTTAATTCTCAGCACCAAAAAAATTCTCCATCAAATCAAGTTGAACAAGCAGCTCATCAACCCCACCACTACAGACAATGTTCTGGTTTGCTTCTTTTCTTTGGTTTGTGCTTTTTCTTGATGCATTTTCTTGCCTTCCTTGCTACTATCCACATGTCCCTGTCCAATTCCTTGTTCTGGGACACCGAAGCTTGAAAACCCCTTGGAGTCACTCAAATAGATATCTGGTGAGATTATTCAGATTCCAGGAACAGATAATTCGGTAATGAGTCATCAGATTCCACATACTGGGGATATTCCTAATGTTCCTTTATGTACAAGGTAACTGGCGGGGGGTGGGGGGTTGGGGGTGGAGGGCGGGGCTGGACAGTGGTGGCACAAGTCTTTAATCCCAGCACTCGGGAGGCAGGTGGATCTAAGAATTCCAGGACAGCCAAGGCGACACAGAGAAACCCTGTCTCGAAAATCTGAAAACAAAATAAAACAAAAACGTGCTTTCTGCTTGGACTCTTGAATTGCATCCCGGTTTTGCAGCTCTGCAGCTGTTTCCAAGGCTCTGGCACAGAGAAATGTGGGTGGGCTTCTCTTTGTGGTGGGAGGACCCTGTTGAATTGTCTCTCGCAGCAATGCAATAGCTCCCGTAGGTAACTATTAAGGAGGCGTCCCCCAAGGGCTGCCTCCACCTACAAACAAACGTCGTTGTGCAGGTGGAAAGCGCCAGGCTTCCACCGCCTCTTCCGTCTCCACCTCCCGCTGGTTAAGCAGAAACTACCGGTTTTGCCCGCCCACAGGCGGACCTCCGCAATCCCACAGTCCTTCGCGCCTAGGACGCGTCAGACAGCGGCCGTTTTACGCCACCCGTCACCGAGGATCTCAACAGTCGCTGCCACTTTCCCGGCGCTGTTGTGGCGGCCGGCGTTGAGTTGGCAGGACTGTCCCAGGAAACTGATGAAAGTCACTAAAGTTGACAAAGAGTGCTCCAGTCGTTGGGTGGGAAGTCGTGGGAAGGGGCAGAGGCCCCGTTCGGCGCCCACTGCGGCGAGCCCTTGGCGAAGCGCCCGGCCGGGCCTCTGCTTTGACGCGGCCGGTGGTGGGAGTGCCGCGTCCTGCGAGTCCTGGTGTCTGGATCCACACCAGCCGCGGGCGTTCAGGGACATTTGGAGCGGACACCGTGCTCTCCACCCGCAGCGATGTCCTCCTGGTTCGGGGGCCTCGGCTCCGGCTTGGGCCAGTCTCTGGGTCAAGTAGGGGGCAGCCTGGCGTCCCTCACTGGCCAGATTTCTAACTTCACGAAGGATATGTTGATGGAGGGCACGGAGGATGTGCCAGGTAACAGCTGGAGCGAGGCGGGAGGGCTCGGCTGGACCCTGAGAAAGTCCTCTTGGTTCTGGGTTGGTGGCCGGTCCATCGGCAGCCGCGGACGGGTCGCTAAGGAGTCGCCCCGCACGTTTTCCTTAGCTCTCAGCCGCTCGTTCCCAACCCCATTGAAAACCTTGGATAGCTCAGTAAAGTGGAGCTGCTACTTTTACGCCGAATAGGGACTTTATTGGGCTGTCCATGCTTATTTCTTACGCCCTTATTTTGGAGGGCGGACCTGATTTTGATCCTGTTGTTAATTTTTTTTTCTTCAATACTCTTAATGAAACATAAGGTGACCCCTGTTCTGTCTTTAGCAAGGTGTCAGGTGAATAGGGCTGTTTATCTCTTCAACTATTTTCTAATTTTGCTCATGGTGAAGACACATTGCCGCTAAAAATATATTTTTGTGTTGGATTGCACATTTCTCCCATATTTTTGACAGAACCAGTGAAATACTTTATAGTTTATCCTTTTGAGTATTCTTATCTACTTCACAAGCTTGAAATTATTTAGAAATTATTATTAGTGTGTGTGTGTGTGTGTGTAATGTGTGTGGAGAGGTCAGAAGACAACTTTGTGGAGTTCTTTTTCCACCTTTAGGTGGCTTCTGCATGTGATTTAGTTCTCTAGGTTGGCATGGCAAGTGCCTTGACTCACTGATTCATCTAACCAGCCTCCTTCAGTCATTTTTGAAGTCATCATCTTGCTGTCCTAATGAATGGTGACCTAGAATTAAACTGTAGTCGGTGATTAGGTTAATTACTGTGACTATTCTTGACATTGCTTTGAGTAGGTAGGGGTTTTAAAAGTTTTAGTCAAGGGGAGGGGTAGATAATCCAGAGGTTAAGATTGCTGGCTGCTCGCCCAGAGGACCCAGGTTTGATTCTTAGCACTTTTTAGATAGTAGTAGCTCACAATTGTCTCTTAACGTCATTCAGTTCCAGGAGATCCAATACCTTCTTAGGGACTCACCAGGTACTACGTACTCAAATGGTGCACAGACATGTGCAGACAAAACAGCCATATTCATAAAATAAAAACTTTTTAAAGTTCTAATCAATGTTTGCTGTGCATCTCAGGCTGACCTAGAGGTGACTAGGAAGACCTAGAGTCTTCCTGCCTCAGCCTCTCACTGCTGGCGTTACAGCCGCGTGCCACCACACTATGACAGTTTTCTTTCTTTTTTTTTTTTTACTTTTAAAGCTAATTTTATTATTATTTTTTTTCATTCAAAACTTTACACTTTCTCCCCTTTTCCCAGTCCCCTCCCGATCCCCCACTAACCCTCCTCCCTCCCCCTGCATCCTTAAGAGAGGGCAGCGTACCCTTCCCTGTGGGAAGTCCAAGGCCCTCCCCCCTCCATCCTGGCCTAGGAAGGTATGCATCCAAATATACTAGGGCCCCCCAAAGCCAATACATGCAGAAGAGATAGGTCCCAGTGCCATTATCGATGGCTTGTCACAGTGGTATTTCTTTATAAACGAACAGCTTACTGTGCTGGTTTAATCTGTGGGAAAGGATGGCTAGAGATTGAACTCAGGGTCTCCTGACTTGTAAGTGCACTCTACTGAATTATACTCTCAACTCCCCAGTTTTTTTCTATCATGGTTTAATAGCCATATGTATTTGCTAGAAACAGTAAAATGTTTAATAGGAAAAGTTCTTAACATTTAGAAGGAAAACTGGGTCTCTGCCCAACCCCATTTTATTGCTTGGACTTCCTTGAAGGAAGGAAGGCTCATGGCTTGGGCTTCCCTTGAGTGGAAGGAAGGCTCATGGCTTGGGCTTCCCTTGAGTGGAAGGTTCATGACGGGGACAGTGAGAATGAAAGGTCTTCATGTATCCAGTGGAAGGTTCATGACGGGGACAGTGAGAATGAAAGGTCTTCATGTATCCAGTGAAAGGTCATGGAACTTTGAAAGCAGAAAAGGCTAATAGCTATGGGAAAGACTTGATTTTCACTGTATTACAGATAGGGAATAACAGTATTTCTTTGACCTTAAGCTGACAATAGGTACGCCTCAACCTGATGTAGAGTTTGTTTTCCTCACCAGAGAGCTTCCTGTCGTCTCAAAAACACAAAGCCCCCACTTTAAAAAATTTTTATTTATTTATTTATTTTTGAGATAAGTTCTTATTCTGTAGCCCAGGCTGTCTTGGCACTTGCATTATGGCCCAAGGTTGATTTCAAATAGCATCTCTCCTGCCTCACCTTCATATAGTCTGAATTTTATTTTATTTTTTATTCTGTAGCCTTGGCAGGCCCAGAACTCACAGATCTGCCTGCATCTGCCTAGGATTATAGGTGTATACCACCAAGCCTGGTTTAGAGTCTCAGTTTTAGTCATATGGGGTGTCTTAGTTACTTTTCTGTTGTAACAAAACACCATGACCAAGGCAACTTATAAAAAGAAAGCCTTTAATTTGAGGACTCATGGTTCCAGATGGGTGGAGTCCGTGGCCATCATGGCTGGGAGCATGGCAGCAGGCAGGCAGCCATGGTGCTGGAGCAGTAGCTGAGAGCTCACGTCTGATCCACAAGCACAGGCAGAAAGAGGGAGAGCTAGTTGGGAATGGCATGAGCTTTTGAAGCCTCCAAGCCTGCTTGGAGTGACATACTGCCTCCAACCACGCCACACCTCCTAATCCTGCCCAGATAGTTCCACCTAGAAACCAAACATTCAAATGTATGAGCCTTTGGGGCCATTCTCATTCAGACCACCACAAGGGGATTTCTTTTTTCCTTCTGACATATATTATAAGTATTATAATCTTCCTTTGTATGTTCATTGTAGCTGTTCAATACAAATTTTCCCTTCATATTACATAGGATTTGATTGATATTTGTTGAAACTTTTAAAAACATTTGGAGTTGAGTTTATTAAGGTATTCAGATAGTGTCAACCCTATGTCAGAAATGAACAAGAAAATAATTCCCCAAATAGCACTTTAATATACTTTGAAAACCATTCATATTTATACTCTTAGAAGGTTGCTTTTTTTTTTTTAAACCATTTTCTGTAGTCAAGGTTAGGAGCTTGGACTTTAGTTGAGTTTGGGGTTTTATTTATTAATTTTTTTCCTCAGTGGTTCTGGGTATTGGAATCAAGGGTCTTGTGTGCGATAAGCATGGAGAACTTTTAAATTAGATTGCAATAGGTTCAGTTCTTTTTCCATACACTATAAGTTGTGGGATCTTTGATAAATTATTAAATACTTCATCTCTGATGCAGTTTCTGGGGCTGCAGAGATGACTCGGTGATTAAGGTTACTTACTGCTTTTGACCCAGGTTTGGTTCCAGCACTCATGTGTCATCTTACAACTGCTTTTTAACTCTAGTTCCAGGGGATCTCAATCGCCTAAGGACATCCAAGGGCTCCTGCATGTGCACAGTATGCACACATACACTCAGGCACACATTTATACATTTCCAAAAGGGAATTTCCTTATCTGTTCAAAAAGAATAAGCACACCATTTGTAAGTCAGAGAATTAAATGAAATCATGAATGTGTGTTGTCAAGAACCATGCCCAGCAAACAGCAAGCACTAAAAACAAGTGTTAGGTTTTCCCTTACTGAGAAGACCAGGAATTTGTTGTTGTTTGTTTATTTGTTTTTCCTGTCATAAAACTTCTCAATGGGCATGATCTTGGAGCTGGGAACATAGCACACCAGGCCCTGGGTTGTATCCCCAGCACTAAAAAGAGAAATGGTGGGAGTTTTTATAAAGCTGGTTGAGGGAGGGTGAGTTGCATGGGTAGCTAAGGTGGTCTGCAGAAACTTTTAAGTCCTTTTTTGGTATAATCACTGCTTTTAGCAATTGCTTTTCCTAAACAAATGTAAGAGGACAAATCTTACATTGTCCTCTTGAGAATAACAATTAGGCGTTCTTTTTAGATTGCATCTAAAAGCAATCCTGCTAGGTGACTTTCACTAGAGTGTCACTCCAATTCATAAGCATGCCACTTGCTTTTTTTTTTTTTCGTAACTACTGGGAGGTTTTGTTTATAATGTCTGTTATTATTATTGTTGTTGTTTTGTCTTGTTTTCAAGACAGGGTTTCTCTTTGTAGCTCTGGCTGACCTGGAACTCCGTAGATCTGGTTGGCCTCAAACTCAGAGATCATCTGCCTCTGCATCTTAAGTGCTGGGATTAAAGGCATGTGCCACCACCACCAGTCTTAGTTTGTTTTGGTTTTGGTTTTTCAAGACAGTTTCTCTGTGTAGCCCTGGCTATTCTGGAACTCACTCTGTAGACCAGGCTAGCCTCGAACTCACAGAGCTTAGTTTGTTATTTAAAAAGTGTTGTTAGTGCTCTTCTAAATGAAAATTTTTATTTATTGTGTATGTGTGTGTGTGTGTCACATGTATGTTGGAGGTCAGAAGAGGGTATTGGACCCCTGGAATTGGAATCATAGGTGGTTGTGAGTGCTGGGAACAGAACTCAGGTCCTCTGGAAGAGAAGGAAGTGGTCTCAATTTTTGAGCAATCTCTCTAGCCTGGGCCTTTTGTTTGTAGGCTCAAGCTCAGGACCTTGACTAAGCAAATAACTCTACTACAGAGCTCTATCTATTGCCCTGTTTTTTTTTTTAAGTAATTTATTTAAATTTTTTTTTGTGCTTTGGTATAAAGATGTTAGATCCCTTGGAACTGGAGTTACAGTTCGTTGTGAGCTGCCATGTGGGTGTTAGGAATTGAACCAGGTCCTCTGGAATAGCAGCTAGTGCTCTTGGCCTCTGAACTATCTCTTCAGCCCCTTCTGCCCTGCGTTTATAATGTTCAGATGTGGTAAAGAGAAAACACTAGTCACACAGTAAAAATGGTAACTGAGTAGGTAACAATTTCCAGCAGAATTAGTGCTGCCCTTTTGGCATTGTTGTACCCTTTCTGTGTTTACTAATTTATTTATTTTAATTTTTATCCACTTATTTGTTTGAAACAGGATTTTGCTTTATAGAGCAGGTTGGCCTCCATCTCAAATCCTTTTCCTACAGATTCTTAAAGTTTTGGGATTACAGATACATACCTCCCCTCCACCCCAGATTCATTCATTCTTCGGTACTGAGTATTTAGTAAGGACTTGGCATATGCCTATAGATATTGTACCAACTGAGCTATATCTCTCAGTCCTATTGCTGTGGGACAATGGTCTTGTACCCTGTAAAGATTTGTCATTTATATTGGTTTAATAAAATGCTGATTGGCCAGTAGCCAGGCAGGAAGTATAGGTGGGGTGACCAGAACAGGAGAATTCTGGGAAGAGGAAAGGCTGAGTCTGCAGTCATCACCCAGACACAGAGGAAGAAAGATGAGACTGCCTCACTGATAAAAGGTACCAAGCCATGTGCCTAACACAGACTATAATGGGTTAATGTACGATGTTTAATAAATTATGTTTGTGTTACTCTAAGTATTCTCAGAATATATTTGTGTTTTAATTATACGTCACTAATTATTTTATAGCCTTAGGTCTAGAAGGGAAAAGTAAACTATAAGCTCCAGTTGAGTAGGTTTCATCTGAAATTATAGAGACGTTTATCTATTTACTTATTTGGTTTTTCCAGACAGGGTTTCTCTGTATAACAGCCCTGGTTGTCCTGGAATTTCACATAGATCTTTCTCAAGTACTGGGACTAAAGGTCTGTGCCACCACAGTTCAGCTAACATTTGAAGTTTTAAATAAACTTCTCTTTTGCAGTGTGGAGGTGGCACATGCCTTTAATCTCAGTAAAATGCATTTCCTTTAAGATGCCTCTTCGGGGTTGGAGATACAGCCCAGTGGTGGGCACACGACTGACGTGGACTAGGCATAGGATTGTCCCTTAGCACCAGTCCAACCGCCAAAAAACAACTGTTTATTACTTCATATGGTGTTCATCAAACACTCAGCATATACTGTTTGTTTTGTAGTGGATTTCTCCAGTTCTGGGAAAGAGGAAAATGAAGCTACTCATTCAGTCTTAAGATCGGAGGTAAGGACAATTAAAGACAGTTGTCAGACTTCAGGCTTTTCTCTTTTAAAGTCTTGAAAGTTACTGAAACTTTCAGAATTTATAAATGTACTGCATCGTCTTTCAGCCTTTCCTATTGTCAGGGTTTTGTCTTGTCTTTTACAGATCTCCCTGAAGTGAAGAATGTTTATATTTGCCACAGCTGTTCCTTTTAGTCTCATTTCCACTTGTAGCTATTGAAAGTAGGAACTACCAAATGTAGAAATAGTTGTGGTAAAAGTTTATTATTGACATTATCCAGCAGTGTGCTACATTGTAGTGGTACATTTGTTTGTACTTATCTGTTATTTTGTTTGTTTTGCTTTTCAAGCTAAGGTTTCCTATGTAGTCCAGGCTGTCCTTGAACTGATGGTCTTGCCTTAGCCTCCATGAATGTTGGGTTAACTAGGCCTATCTTAGTCAATGTTCTGTTACTATGAAGAGATATCATGGCCAAGATATTTTCTCTTATGAAGGAAAGCATTTAATTGTCTTGCACTTTCAGAGGCTTAGTCCATTATCATCATCATGGTGGGAAGCATGGTAGCAGGCATGGCCTGCATGGTGCTGGAGAAGTAATTGAGAACAACATCCTGATCTACAGGCAGAGAGAGAGAGAGAGAGAGAGAGAGAGACATACAACCCAGTGTGGGTTTTTGAAACCTCAAACCCTACCCAATGACACAGTTCCTACAACAAGGCCACACCTCCTAATCCTTTTCAGATAGTGCCACTCCTTGATGACTAAGCATTCAAATATATGAGCATATGGGGGAGAATATCTGTATTTAAACCATCACAAGGCCTGAACCATCACACCTAGTTAGTTGTAGGTAGAGATTGCTTGTTCATTTCCTGGCTGCCCAGACCCAAAATAATCACACAGAAACTGTATTAATCACAATACTGTTTGGCCAATAGCTTAAGCATATTTTTCACTAACCCTTACATCTTACATTAACCCATTTCTATTGTTCCATATTTTACCACGAGGCTTGTGGTTTACCGCTAAGGTTCCGGTGCTTGTCTGTCTCCTTCTGAGACTACATGGTGTCCCTCTGACTCCACCTACTTTTCTCCTCTATCTCTACTTGGAATTCCTGCCTTGCTCTATTCTGCACTGCCAGAGGCCCCAAGCAGCTTCTTTATTAGCCATTGGTAATAAAACATATTCACAGCATACAGAGGGGAATCCACATCAGTTGGTGGTACGTTTAAATATACTATGAAAAATGGAATTCTGTTTAATCTAGAGTTTTACATTTCCTAACATTAGAATAATAGTGTAATATTTGGAGCAACGAAGTTAAGAATATAGGAATAATAAGCCAACTTTACTGTTTTGTTCCTTATGAGTAAATGTGTAATTGTGACTAATTCTGGACATTATATTATACTTAATAGGAATGAGAAAAGCTTGAAAAAGTTCAGAGGGAAGCCCTAAAGAAATTAAAAGGATTTAAGAATGGGAGCTATTGTAAAGGACTATCAGAGCTCAACAATTTAGCCTTGGGATGAGAACAGCAAAAGAGGGACTGGAGAACTGGCTCAGCAGTTAAGAGCACTGGCTAAGCTCCTGAGTTCAGTTCTCAGCAGCCATGTGGTGGCTCACAACCATCCATGATAAGATCTGGTGCCCTCTTCTGGCCTGCAGGCAAACATACAACCAGAACACTATACATATAATAAATAAATAAATAAATCTTTATAAAAAAAGAAAAGAACAGCAAAAAAACACTTAGTGTTGTAGCGAGAGATGTTCTTAGAGGACTGTGATAAGGATGATCCCCTCAATTCTAAGCCTATAAAAAGAGAACACTGAATCTAGATGCCAAGACAGTATTTCCTAACAAGTCTTGTTGAACTCTGGTCTAGGATATCAAGGTAAGGTGTGGAATTTGAAAGTAGAGGAGGGACTTGTGAGAGAGGTACATTATCACTGAGCCTGTAGAAGATGGCATTGTGGTGGCACTTTGAGACCTTAGCACAGTCACTTGATAAGGAACACAAGTGTGGTAGTGGCTCATGAGTTCTTAGTATGACTGAGCTAGAAAATTCTTGAAGAGCCCTTCATTGGTACAGACCCACCCAAAAACGTTAGCAGCAGAGGGTGCGCTCTGTTGTAACCTAAGGGAATTTTCTAGTATTTTGGGGGAAAGTAAAGACTAATATACTTGAATAATGTCTGCTTTGTGCTGAGTCTGAGAAAGGAAATAGAAGTTTTCTGTCCTTCTGTAGATTTCAGTCCCTTTAATCCTCCTTATGACCATATCACCTATGGCAAGCATGGTTATAGAGTTTAGAAATATTTATTTGGGGAGACACATTCACCCCCTGTAAGCCACTTCCTCATTTGATGCTACTCAAATACCAGAGGAAGACAAGGGCTCTATTGTTGTGGTACTGTAAATGAAAGTGGTTCTTGCCACACATGTATATTCCTACATGTGCTTATGTTGTGCTTTTGCTTTGGTCTTGCTCTAGCATCTTGTGATCTGTTGTTCAGTACTCACTGATGCCCAAGAATAAGGTGATGGTAGCAAGTGTTAGTCTAGAAGAGAGGCAGTGTGTTTCCAGGGGAAATTAGATTTGCCTGTGAGTAGTTGATTGAATTCCTTAGGATTCCTTTTGTTTTTTTCCTTCATTGTTTTGTGTGTGCGGGTCAGATTATGTGTGTGCCACAACACATGGGGGATGGAGGGCCTCAGTTGTTAGTCCTTGCCTTTCACCTTGAGACAGGGTCTCTTGTGGTTTGCTGCTTCATATGCCAGGCTACCTGGCCACAGGCTTCCACGGATTTTCCTGAAACTACCTTATAACTAAAAGTAAGAATAGTGGGATTATAGATGTGTCTGGCTTTACATGTATGTCCTGGTCTTCTGAGCTCTGGTCCTCAAACTTAGGCAGCAAGCGTTATACCCACTGATCCACCTCCCTAGCTTTGTTCAGTTTGTTGTTGTTGCTTGTTTGTTTTCTTTTTGTTTTTTGGAGACAGGGTCTTGCTGTGTCACTGGCTAGCCTATTCCAAGTTCTAGTTAGGAGTTTTTAATTGCAAACTGTACGAATTCACCTTAGCTACCTTTCCCTCTTTTTGCCAAGGAAATAGTTATTGCATTCGTTATTTGGGTCTAATAGACTCTTTTAACCTTTTTTATGTTATCATTTTTCGGAAGTGTGAATAAAATGATAAAACTTTTTTGTTTTTGTTTTTTAGTTTTTTGTTTTTTTCTTTTTCTTTTTTTTTTGAGGCAGGGTCTTTCTTTGTATCCTTGGCTGTTCTCAGACTTGCTATAGATTAGACGGGCCTTGAACTCACAGAGATATGCCTGTCTCTGCCTTCCAGTGCTGGAATTAAAGGTTTGCACCACCACTTCTGACTTCACCAGACATTTTAATAGTTTATAAATATAGCATACTCCAATTTTCATGTGTGTGTGAGTATTTTGCTTACACATGTCTGTGTACGACATGGGTACAGTGCCTGTGGAGAAAAGAAGGTGGTATCAGATCCCTGGACTGGAGTTATAGATGGTTCTGAACTACCATGTTGGTGCTGGGAATCAAACCTGGATCACCTGAAAGGAAGAGCCACCAATGCTCTTAAATGCTGAGCCATTTCCAGCCTCCCATTTTATGGCTTTGAAAGCATGGAGAGCTGGGTGTGATTGATGGTACATGTCTGTGATCCCAACTATACTCAGAACATTAAAGCAGAAGATCACTTGGGCTGGGATGCAGGCCAGTCAGGATGAGACAGTAAAACCTTGTCTCAAAACAAACACAAAATAGGCAATGTTAATTATACTCATGTATAAACAGGAAGCTAATTATCTTGTAATTATTGATTATAGAGTTCAGCTGCCTTCTGTGTAGACTTTTGGTTGTTACTTCTTTCTTCCTTCTTCTCTTTTCTTTTGTGAACATTCATGTGCATGTGGAGGCCAGCAGTCAACTTTGGATGTGATTCTTGAGGAGCCATCCACTTTGTATTTTTGTTTGAATTTTTTTTTCCCAAAGTGTATATGGGCATTTAATATCTATGTGTTTCTGAGCACCATTTGGATGCAATGCCTAGGAAGGCCAGAAGAAGGTGTTAGATCCTCTGGAATTAGTGTTAGAGACAGTTGTGAGGGTGTTGGGAATTGAACCCAGATCCTCTGGGAGAACAATCAGTGCTTTTAACTGCCATCTCTCCAACCCCAGGCCTCTTGTTTTTGAGACACTGTCTCTCACTGGAACCTCAGGCTTATAGGTTAGGCTTGGCTGTCTGGACAGCAAGCTCCCGTTCTGCCTTCCCCTTGCTGGGATCACATTACCACCACCCTCACCACCATGCCATGACAAGGACTTTGAGATAGTGTCTTATTGAGCCCTGGCTAGCCAGGGACTGTAATGTAGATCAGGCTGGTCTCCAGCTCACAGAGATCTGCCTGCCATTGTTCTTGAGTGCTGGGATTAAAGACATGCATTGCACCCAGTCACGTAATATTCAAATTATTGTTTATTTTATGTGTATGTGGTTTTCTGAATGTGTCTGTGTACCACATGTGTGCAGTGCCCCTGGAGGCCAGAAGAGGGCTCTCTCTATATCTCCCTCAAGCTGTAGTTGTAGACAGTTGTGAGTCTCCATATGGATGCTGGGAATTGAAGCTGGATCTTCTGGAAGAGCCATCTCCTCAGCCCCCACTTATTTTAAGAAACATTATTTTTAATTTATGCATGTATGTGCGTGTTCATGCCAGGGTCTGAGAAAGCCAGTGCTGTTAGCCTCTCCTGGAGCTAGGGTTACAGGTGGTTGATTGTGAGCTGCCTGATGTGGGTACTTGTGTTAGACTTAAGTTCAGGATCACAAAGAAAGAGACCACTAGAATTAAAGTGCCCTTTTTATCTTGAGACAGTGTCTTTCCATGTAGTCCTCACTGTCCTGGAATGCACCATGTAGACCATACTGGTCCCAGACTCGCAGAGATCCACCTGCCTTTGCCTCACAAGTGCTGGCTTGAAAGGCCTGCACCACCGAGACTGCCCTCAACTGAAGTGACCTGAAGAAGCACAACTTTATTCTTGATCAAGAGGGTGTGCTCAGAAGAGTGAGCACATCTGGATAGGACGTGAACTTGGTTTTTATTCTAACAGCTGGTGACTGGGTCTCTTCTCTGTCGCCTGGGATCTGACCTCACAGTCTTTCAAGATTGGTCTCAAAGGAAGTGAAAGAAAGCCACTTAACTCACAGCAGGGCCTTTGTTTTACTGGCTGTGTATGGGGTTAAAACATCTACATAAAAGTCTTTGAATTCCTTGTCATATACATAAGTTTTACAGTGTTTGGTAGAAAGAAAAAAAGGCCCTAATGTTTAATGTTCTTCTCACTGGGAACCAAATTTGGGTACTGTACAACAGCACCATGTGCTTGGGACCAGATGATGCTGAGTTGCCATAGCAATCACTTTCTTCACCAACTGGTCATCTCCCTAGCCTTACCTCTGCTTCTTTAAAACTGATAGATATTTTGGGGACTTTACCAACTTTTGAGTTTGTTGAAGATAAAATAGGGCTAAAATTAGGATTTTAATTTAAAGGCATATATTAAAGGCCAGAATTCAGTCTAAGATCTTTGATATTTTACGTCATTTTTGTATAATTTTTTTATGATGCATGCATGTAATGATTGCTAACATGCTTGAAATCTTTCTTCTCTTTGCTTCTAGAATGAAAGACTTAAAAAGCTTTACACTGACCTAGAGGAAAAGCACGAAGCATCAGAACTGCAGATAAAGCAGCAGTCTGCGAGTTACCGCACTCAGCTGCAGCAGAAAGAGGCAAGAGCTCATCCTCATTCCTTCATTCTTACTGCATGGCTGTTTTATAGTCATGAAAGTATTAAAAATACCAAATTTAATAAAATTGGAGAAATTCCTATTTTATTTCATAAGCTCACTTTCGGGAAGAGTAAATTCTAGCTTCTAAAAGAGTCTTTTATATAATGATTTGTTGCTTATAATTTCTGATATTTATGAAATAGAATTTAATGTATGTTTTCTTAGGTTTTTAAAATAGTTTATTTAAATTGTTTTGCAGTGCTTAGAAGTGAACCCAGGACCCTGCATATGCTAGACTTTTTTTTAAAGTAGACTTTAAAGTCAGCATGATTTTTGCTAGTGATATTTTGTAAAAATACATTTTGACTATACATGTTAATATTTTTTGTATTGGCATGTACTTGATGTTCCACATAAAAATATATTAAAAGTTTTTCAATTTAATTTTTTTACAAATGTTTTTATTTTCTTTTAGTTTGATTAAAATGATTATTTTAGCATTATTTTATTTTTTCTTTGAAGTCTTAATAATTGATAATATGTAGGTATTATATAATTTAACCAATGTTACTCTGATTTCTGTTGTAAATTTTTTTTGTGTTTAATACATATGTAGAATCCAGGATTTTGAATTTGAACGAGGACTGGGACTGTAGCTCAGTAGTTGAGCAGAGTACTTGTCTTGTGTGGGTGGCCCTGGGTTCAATTCCCAGCACCACAAAACAAAACTAAAATACAACAAAAATTTAGATGAATTGGTTTCTAGTTCTTCTGGTGATATATTAAAGTAGAATAAAAAAATATACTTCTTTAAGATAAAAATAAACAGAGCTAAAGTTCCTAATCTGATAGTTGATGATTTTATATTTGTTACTGCAAGAATAAAAAAAGATACAAAAAGTAGAGATGCAAGTTCAAATTAAGGTTATATGCCTATCTTTCTTTTCAGTACTGAGGGTTGAACCCAGCATCTTGCACATGTTCAAGCATTTCACAACTAAGCTATATTCTAGCTCTCTTCTTAAAATTATTTTTAAGAGAGGATCTCATATAGTCCAGTCTGGCCTCAAACTTGCTCTAAGCCTCCTCCTGTCGCAGTGTCCCAGAGTGCAGGGATTGCAACTTGTGCTACTATGCCCCATTTTATTTACTGCTGGGGATCAATCCAAACTTGATGCTTACTAGGAAAAGCAACTCTACCAACTGAGCTACATCACTAGCTTTTTTTGGGTGGTGGTGGAAGGTTTGTGTATGTGTGTGTTGCTTTTGTTTTTTTCTCTTTTTCTCTTTTTTTCTTTTATTTTTTGATATAGTCTTGTGAGGTAGCACTGTCTGCTCCAGTACTTAATATAGCCCTGGATGTACTCAGATTTGCAGCAATACCTCCTGCCTCAGCCCCTGACTTCTGAGGTTATAGATATGTGCCACCACACTTAGCTTTATAAATTGCTATTGGCAGCCTGCAGCTAGAACTCTGCTTAAAAATTCAGGAGTTTTATACTGTTATCTCTCTAAATAGGGTCAGGTTTTCATTGGCTCTTCTTGGCTAGTTAAAGCAAGAGCATCTTTTAATGGATTTTTTTTCTAAGACTCATGGGCTGATAATCGTAGTCTGACTGTGTTATCTTATCTAGAAAGAGTGGGTTAATAAATCAAAGCATTTTTTCAGTCCTGTTGTGCAGAATAGTGCAAAGTTACCCCTGTTTCATGGACCTTTTGGGCCTAAATCGAGCCATTCTCTGGATTACTTAAATTACCTAAGGCTTTACTAGCAGGAGAGTTCTGAGAAAACTTTTTAATGTATAAATTGCACAGCTTTTGTTTTACTTTATGTTTGATAATGATAAGCAGAGCTCTGAGAAATTACCTATATTTCGATGATAGCAAATTTAATGTTCCACTTAGAAATTCATTGCTTTAGTTAGCATATGAGTGAAATTCTAATCTTCATACTATTTGTACATTATCCTAACTTTATGGGAATTATGTTTGTCTTTCAAATTTCAAGATTTCAAATAACGATCTTGTGGTTAGGGTATGGTGGAATATCTGGATTCACTTAATTGCTATTATTGGATCTTCATGCCTTTCCACACATGAATCTATAAAGAGGACAATAAGCAGTGCTAAATATAAGTTCTCTAAAACATGGATTGTAAATACATAGGAAGAAGTCAGCCACCTTAAAGCAAGACAGATTGCACTACAGGATGAATTACGCAGACTGCAGTCGGCTGCCCAGTCTGTACATTCAGGATCTGGCAGGGTACCAGCAGCCGCTGCATCACCTTCATTCAGTTATGGCATCAGTCCTCATGGGCCAGCTTTCCGTGAAGATGACATGGACTTTGGTGATATGATTTCATCACAACAAGAAATAAACAGATTATCAAATGAAGTTTCACGACTTGAATCTGAACTTGGACACTGGAAACATATTGCTCAGGTTGGTAAATTTTGGGTGAATTTGTGAAAACTATGAGTTCATAAAAATGCTTAAGCAGAGCATCTGGTACCGGAAATTCTTGACTACAAATGTAGAAAAGGTATATTTGTTTTCTATGCAGCATTTGGCTTTCTAAGGGATTTTGATCAAGTTACCTCTTTTTGCCTCAGTTTTCTTTTCTTTGTGATACTTGGATTTTTTTTAAATTAAAGCAATAAAGTCACTTTTGAAAAAAAAAGTCATGAACCAGACTCCAAAGATAAAAATAAAATTGCGCCATCACACTAGAGTCTTTGGTGATGAAAGCACAGAGTTTAAGACATTGTTTTTGAAAATGCATTAGGATTTTGTCTGAGGTTTTCTAAGTTTTAATGACATGTAAAATGAAATTTTGATCATTAGTATTAAAAATATGTTACTATACTGGGGCTGGAGAAATGACTCAGTGCTTACAAGCACTGGTTGTTTTTCTTTCTAGAGGACCCAGGTTTGATTCCCAGCACCCATGTGGCAGTTCACAACTGTCTGTAACTCTAATTCCAGGGAGCTCTGATGCCCTCTTCTGACCTATGTGGGCACTGCCATGCATGTGGTACACAGATCAGGCACCATGCCTACACATAAAATAATCTTTAAAAATATATGTTAAATATTGTGTATTATATCTCATGCACTAGAAATGAAATGCTGATATTTTGAGCTGTAAACTTTCTTCCAAGGAATTTTATCCTGTATACCAAGGTTTCGTTTTTTGTTGTTTTTTTCCCCTTCCTTTTGAGACAGGACTCTCACTGTGTAGCTTTGTCTGGCCTGGAATTTGCTTTATAGATCTGGCTAGTCTTGAACTCATAGAGATGTCCCTGCCTCTACCTCCCTAAGGTTAGGAACAAAGATGTTTACTGCCACACCCAGCTATACCAAGATTATACATATTATGGAGGTTGTCAGTATACAGTAGACATTTGGATTTAACTTCATCAATATTGTGAGAAAATATTGCTTATAGGTATACTTCCATGTATTTAAAAAAACCTAAGTATATACGTCTGTTTGTGGATGTAATCAGATTATGAAAAGGAAAAATCTCAATTAAAATTGTTTGCTTGCTGCATGCAAAACCTTAGTTAGGACTGTTTGTCCATCTTATTTCCCCGAAGCCAGGGACTTTTAAACTTTATTTGCAGAAAATCACCTGGAACCTTGATAATGGCATGGATTACCTTTGTGTTTAGAGACTTTACTTTGCTAAAATATCTATTTTAGGATCTTAGGAACTTCAAAGAAGTGCCAGGCAATTGTGATAATCTGAGAATCACAATTAGTTTTTTTTTTTAAATCATATTCATTTATGTGTTTGGGTAAAAAGAGGTTATGTACACACATGCATGTTAAGGTCAGTTCTCTCCTTCCTCTGGGTGAGTCCTGGGTAGGTCAGCTGTCTTGGCAGCAAGTGATTTACTTGTTGAGCTGTTAAGGCAACTTTGTATACACCTATATTTTTAGCATTTGGGAGATGAAGCAGGATAATTTGGGGTCTTAAAACTGCTTTACATAACAAAGTTTTGTCAAAACAAACAGAAACACAGCCAAGCAAACAAATGAAAGAAACATAGCTAGGTTAAAATTTAATAGGGAAGAAATGGCTTTTTGAAAATGTATTTGGCGTATCTTGAATACTTAGTATATGGAAGATAAAAACTGGAATATAAAAATAGAAAAGGCGTAATTGGAACCTTTCAGTAAGGTTTATTTTCTAGTTAAGACAAAGAGCTATTGTTTGTAGTTTACCTTATAAAATGTTTCCATATTACCCCAATATATATAATATATATAAAATTTATATATGTTATATATATATAAAATATAGTTTTTATAAGGCATTTAGTCCCTTTGTTTTATAGATAAGGAATCTAAGTTATTGCTATAAACAATATTCTCATTTTCAGAGGGATTAATTTGCACACACACATTTTTGAGGATTAAAATGAGGACCACTGCATGCTAGGCAAATGCTCTGACACCAAGCCACATCTAGAGCCTTTTCCTGCTACAAGCTGCAACATTATACAGTAATTGTTCAGCTATCTTTTCACTAGCAACTTATCAGAAGAATAAGGATCTGGTAAAGGCTAAACCAAAAGGCAAGGCTTTTTGGTGTTATTGCTTTGTGAATAAGTGGCTGTCCTTTGCTGTAGATTTTTCGCTGTAGCTAACTTCCTTTCTGTTACATATTTGGGGATTATTTCCCACAGTTCAGAACTGTTTCTTGAGAACAGTTTTCCACTGACCAGGCTTTGTTTCTCTCTCCTAGGTTAAGTGCAGAGATCTGCCTTCCTGCAATTATCTTTATCAGTAGGCATTTGGTCAATGCATAGGGTCCTGGCTTAGGGCATTCCATTTAAGATATTCACAGATCTCCAAGGACATAGAATTACTACCTGCCTAAGCTGCTTTTCTGGCTTTACCCCACAACCAGAATGGCTGATAATAGCAAAGGCCGAAACTAACAATTTAGAGGCCTGGATCCCTTCTTCGTTTTTACCGCCTAGAGCAGTAAGTCTAACTGCAGCATCTGGTACATGTGCTATCTGATCAAGAGCCATTAGCTTCCCCTAGGTTGCCTAGTTACCTTGCAACCTCTTTGTATACTGGGAGAAAAGAAGTGGCGCGCTGATTTAAACAATCCGTGCCCTGTTCATAATTTTACTGAAAGTAAACCTTTTAACCTTTTATCTACCACCTAACATGTAGCATAGCACACTAACCTTCCCCTCTAGAATTTCCCGATGATTTAATTCCCTTTCTTAACTAACTTTCTCCAGTAAGGAGTACACCAGATATGAACTAGCCACTCCGTGGATCTGTGTGTGTGTGTGGGGGGGGTGGTGTGAAAACTCTTATATGATTTGCTGTGGGGCAAAAGAATTCCAGCCCTGGTATATGTTAGGGCTGGGGAATTACTCGTTTTAAGAGTATATATGACTGGGAATGAGGGACAGTGTAAAACGATGTAGAAGAAAGAGCAAGAGAGAGCAAGGCAGAATTAGTAGAAATTAGAAAAAAGAGAAGAGAGAGAATAAAGAAACGTGTACAGACAATTCCCATTGTGAATAGATTTCTTACCCTCAGATCTTTATCCTCAGATTTCTAACCTCCCAGTAATGACATCTTTAATTGAACTCTGAAAGGGAGTCTTAAAGGCAAAAACTTTTAAGGCTCCCTAAATCTTCCCACTTCCTGTGCCCCCCGAACCTCTTATGTTGCCCAAGCTGGCATGAACTTGCTATTTTCCTTTCGTAGCCTCTTTGCCTAGGGAGGTTGTTGGTGTACACAACTGCACTTGCACATTTTTTTTCTTAGTTTTTTGAGACAGAGTTTCACTGTTTATCTCTGGAATTCACTTTGTAGACCAGGCTGGCTTTGAACTCACAGAGATCCTCTTGCCTCTGCCTCCCAAGAGCTGGGATTAAAGGTGTACACCCGGCCCAGATAGATATCTTGACTGGAGCTTTGAAGTCTAACCATTATATATTTTTTTCAATTCTATGGCAGGTTTGGTTCAGTAACATGTTATATAATAAATGTTAATAAAGATAAGTGAGTGGATACTAGAGGTTTGGTTGGGTAGTGGAGAGGGGTAATGGATAGATGTTGATCAAATACAAAAATACCTATACATGACAGAAATTAGTTCTGAAGTTCTTTGTATATTAGGGTGACTATGGATAAAAGTAATAATGTATATTTCAAAATAGCTAGAAGAGAGGATTTTGGATACTGTCATTACAATTAACATTTGAGATGATGATTCTAACCACTCTGCTTTGAATATTGCATGGTGTAGTGCTATTTCATTTACATTTTAATACATAAAGCTTGCCTGAAGATCAGAATGCAAAACAACCACACTAGTCGGCCATAGAGGCCAGGCAGTGGTGGCACACACTTTAATCCCAGTAGCCACACTAGTCAGCCATAGAGGCCAGGCAGTGGTGGTGTATGCCTTTAATCCCAGCACTAAAGGGGAATATAGGACGCGATGAGCCAGGAACTCACTCTCTTTCAGTCTGAAGATTTCATAGAGGTAAGACCTCTTTAGTGGTTGGCTGCTTTGCTTTTCTGATCTTCAGGTTGAACCCCAATATCTGTCTCTGGGTTTTTATTATTTGTGCTACAGCATAGTATGTATATAAATTGAAACACCACAGTATATCTCATAAATATGCAGAATTACTAGATATCAATTAAAAAATTTAAAGATTATGAACAATATATAAAATTTAAAAATTTAATTGTGTGTGTGTATAGGTAGGTAGTTAGGATGTGTGCGTGTGCATGTGCATAGATATGTGCATGTGAGTGCAGATACCTATGAAGGCTGGAGACGTCATATCTCTTGGAGCTCGAGTGTACAGGCAGTTCTGGGCTGTCTGACATGGATGCTGGGAGTTGGATGCAAATCCTGGAAGAACAGCATGTATTCTTAACCATTAAGCCATCTCTCTAGCTCTGACAGTATATAACACTGAAAGGAATCTAAAGTTTTTTGGTCAAGCAAAAATTATTCTGTATAAAGATAGAGACCTTATGGGTAAAGTCATTTTGTCTTTAGTTTATTTGAGACAGGATCTTATGTCACTCAGGCTGGTCTCAAACGTCTGTGTAGTCAAGGATGATCTTGAACTTCTGATCCTCCTGGCTCTAAGGGCTGGCATTATATATAGGTTTTGTCTCAGGGACTCCTAAATCACTCTACTAATGGAACTTCATCCACAGTCCTGTATAAAATCTTATTTATTTATATATTGTTTTTCAAACAATACGTAGCTCTCGCTGTTCTGGAACTCACTATGTAGACCAGGTTGGCATTGAACTCACAAAAATCCACCTGCCTCTTGCCTCCCAAGTTTTGGGATTAAAGGCATGTACCACTATGCCGGGCATAAAATCATTTTAATAAAATTTGTGCTGGTATTGATACTGGGTAACTTTTGATTATCTTAGGAAGTTATTCAGTTTTCCTCAGACTCATATTTTGGCTAGCTAATAAAATATTCTTTTTTTCCATATTAGCTTTTATTTTGTAAAACTATTATCTCAACTAGTTGAAAAGTTCTTGACTATGATGTCTTTTATTTACAATGTACTAATAGACTAAAGACTTTGTAAATTATATGGCATTCTTTATCAGAATATGTCTGGGAAGTGCTCTTGTTTTACAAGTTAGTTTGTGACTTTTTGTTTTACAGAAAAATATCAGTGTAATTATTTTGTAATTTCTTCCTAAACTAAGGTGCAGGGAACACAAAGCTCTGATCAAATCGAAGTCTGCAAGCTGCAAAATATCATTAAGGTAAATCAAACTGCAATTGCCAATGTCTTCTATGCATTTAACATCTGTATATTAAAGATATAAGCCAAATTAGTAGGACTCTTATGATATGCAACTGTTTTGTTCTTTATAATAAAGTATGCCCAAAAAGCATTTGGTTTTAAATGTTTTCTCAGTAATCCTAAATCTGTATTTTTCTGTTCCTCCTATTCCTAGGTTGATGACATTTTAAGGGTTTGAGCTTAAAGAATATTGGCTAAAATGCTAATGTTCACTGTAAATAACTATTTTTTCTAAATATTTATTTATTTATTATGTATACAATATTCTGTCTGTGTGTATGCCTGCAGGCCAGAAGAGGGTACCAGACCTCATTACAGATGGTTGTGAGCCACCATGTGGTTGCTGGGAATTGAACTCAGGACCTTCGGAAGAGCAGGCAATGCTCTTAACCTCTAAGCCATCTCTCCAGCCCCTGTAAATAACTATTTTAAATCAGTGTTAGAATTTTGTTGGATTTTGTCAGTTAATTCCTTTATGAGAAAAGTTTTGGTTACATATATTTATCATGGCAGTGAATTGTTTTTAATTGTAGTCAGGGACAGACCTTTAGTCTTGGCTTGGTGTTACATTGCAAGTGTAGGTAGATCCCAGAACCAGAATCCTAGCTGCACCCACTATTAGCTGTGCTGCTTGGACATGTTACTTAACCTTCCCCATAGTCTGTTCATCAGTCAGAACACCCATCTTTCAGGATTGTTCAGAGATGTCAGTGTAAAGATCAGTGCTGGTACATGGATTCCAGAATTATTTTCTTGTCAGGAAGTAGCAGCTACTAATTTTTAGAATTTTTGGTGATAAACAACAAGAACCTTTTTGACTTGGTGAAGCAAAAGATTTACTAACTGGACCCAAAGTCGTCTGTGTCAGGAGGGACAGGAGTGGGAGCACTCTGTGACCCTCTCAGAACATGCTAGGCAGACTTGAAGACGCAGCTCTCATGGTGGGTCTCCAGATCAGGACATGGAGAAGTCTGTCAGTTGGGTGGAGGCACTGTTCTTGGCAGTTTGGGAGTTCAAGACTGACAGAGCATGACTGAGCAAGAGAACAGCAGCAGAAGGGAAATCCTGTATGGACTAAAGAACTCGAATCTGTTAGAGCAACGTTAGTCTCACAGATTAGACGACATAACTAAGCTATACATCCGGCACCCTAAACTTAGGCTGTGCTGGCAGCATGGACTGCATTCCTCAAAATGAGAATGTGACGAGGTTTGCTGTGACCCCACTGCTTTCACCATCAGGATTAGTCAGAGAACTGGATGTGGCTGTATGCGCCTGTAATCCCAGTGCTATAGATTGAGTTCCTGACCCAGCAGGGCTGCATAACAAGAAAGACCTGACTCAACAGCAACAGCAAAACAAAGCCAGGTTCTTAACTCTAGTATTGAGGAACTGTGTTATTATCAAAAGGTGTTCTCTGCCACTGGCATAAGGGAAAATATATATATATTTTTAAATATTTATTTATTTATTATGTATACAATATTCTGTGTGTGTGTCTGCAGGCCAGAAGAAGGCACCAGACCTCATTACAGATGGTTGTGAGCCACCATGTGGTTGCTGGGAATTGAACTCAGGACCTTTGGAAGAGCAGGCAATGCTCTTAACCACTGAGCCATCTCTCCAGCCTGGGAAAATATATTTTACCTATGTTTTGTTTCATTGTGTTCTTGATGTTTCTCCATTAAAAATAAGATAACTTCTTAAAACTCTAAGAAGGCATGGATCTGTCTGAGTTGTCCTAATTTGGGGACTGTGGTTAAATGCTTTTCAGCTTAAATATGTTCAAATAATTAATTTTAATAACACAGATTTTAAACAGCAGTGAGATGAATCACTTTTTACTTGATTATTTATTGATCATACAAGTAGTTAAGTTCTTTTTTTTTTTTTAAGGAACTTAAACAGAATCGAAGTCAAGAAATTGATGACCATCAGCAAGAAATTTCAGTATTGCAGAATGTGCATCAACAGAAACTGACAGAGATAGCTCATCGGCATCGAGAGGAGCTAAGTGACTATGAGGAACGGATTGAAGAACTGGAAAAGCTATTACAGCAAGGTTTATGAGTTTACTGACTTCACAGACTAGATGGCATTGTTAAATAACAAGCCTTAGGTGATTCACAGATCAGAATATCAGAATACTGTTGTAAACTCAGACCAAGTTCCATGGACTGAGAAGTGACTCATTCTGCTCATTGCTAAGTCTGTGGTGATGCCATGGCTCTCTTGATCTGTAGATATGGAAAGGCCTTCTGCACTTACGTAATGGGTGGCTTTACATTGTTTGCTGATGACACTCTAGCAAAAAAAAAAAAAAAATCAATTTGTTTCAAACTTAAATATATAGACTTTTTAGTAGTTGGTTCAAATGAAGTATTTGTCTTTTTTTTTGTCTTTATTGCTTTATAAATAATACCATTCAAAATTTCCACTTCCTCCCCTCCTCCCATTTCCTTCCCGTTCCCCCACTCACTTTCCTATCTCCCCCTCCAGTCCTAAGAAAAGGCAGGGTACCCTGCCCTGTGGGAAGTCCAAGGCCCTCCCCCTCCTCCATCCAGGCCTAGGAAGGTGTGCATCCAAACAGACTAGGATCCCAAAAAGCCAGTGCATGCAGAAGAAACAAATCCCAGTGCCATTATCCTTGGCTTCTCAGTCAGCCCCCATTGGCAGCTACATTCAGAGATTCCAGTTTAATCACATGCTCGTTCAGTCCTGGTCCAGCTGGCTTTGGTGAGCTCCCATTAGATCAGGCACACTGTCTCAGTGGGTGGACTAGCCCCTCGCGGTCCTGACTTCCTTGCTCATTTTCTCCCTCCTTTTGCTCTTCAACTGGACCTTGGGAGCTCAGTCCAGTGCTCCAATGTGGGTCTCTGTCTCTATCTCCATCTGTCGCCGGACGAAGGTTCTATGGTGATATTCAAGATATTCATCAGTGTAACTATGGGACAAGGCCAGTTCAGGCACCCTCTCCTCTGCTGCCCAAGGACCTAGCTGGGGACATACCTGTGAACACCTGGGAACCCCTCTAGAGCCAAGAGTATTTGACATTTTATTTATTTAAAATTATAAGATAGTAATTTGACTTTTTAAGTTGTTCAAGTTCTAAAGTCTCTTAAGTCTCTGTGTTGTATATAGCAAGCAATTTACTTTTTGGAACTTGACATTTTATTCCTCTTGTTTGTTTAATGTTTTAGGTGGCTCAGGAATTACAGTAACTGATCACTCTAAAATGTATGATATGCAGAACACCATTCATAGTCTACAGGTGGAAAAAGTAGAATCTACCAAAAAAATTGAAGAACTTGAGGATAAAATAAAAGAGATATATGAAAGATTATCTTCTGCAGAGCATGAGCAAGAAGTCTGGAAGAGAGAACAGGAACGACTGGAAGTGGAAAAGCGACAGATGACTGAGCAGTGTGAGCGCCTGAAGCTGGAATGCAGCAAATTGCAGTCTCTTGCTCTGGGCCAGAGGGACATTGTTACAGAGGAGGAGCGGATTTTCCCACAGAGTTTCTCAGTTGCAGAAGTCTTGAGATTGCAGCAAGCTTTGACTGGTATATGTTTGGAACTTACATTGGTGTTTCTTGGCACACTAGGTCTTTTTAAGACAAGTACTTTTAATTGCATATTCTATGGAAATGATGTGTATATGGAAATGACTTTGGCATTTGAGTAGAATTGTGGGGTTTGAATTCAGTTCCAAAGAGGAATTGTCTGCTAATAAGGGTTAAGGCTTAGCAGGTTGTCTTTCAGCCTCCCTTCCTTATTCTCTTAGGTATTTATGTAGAACTCAGTGGTTTTGGAAGCCAGAAAGATTTCTGAGAAATGTTTATGGGCATTGGAGTTGTTGTTCATAGGTATTGGTCTGTTTCTTTAATGTAGACAGAACAGAACATTGTAACTAGTAAGAGCCCAGCCTCTCCAGTTAGGGAATGTAGCATTCTATTGTTACCCTTTGAAGTGATCTATGTAGAAGCAAAGGTTTGAGTGATAATAGCCATGGATAAATAGTCTGTTATTTTCCATGCTCCAACTGATACTTAGAATTTTAAATATTAATATAAAAAATTAGTATTAAGGAAATAGGTAAAACATCGGTATCATAGATAGGAGGAAAATAGTGGGAGGGAACTGTTCAGCAGGAAATAAGCATTTTATTTTACATTTGTCTTCTTTTAGTATAAACTCTACATGAACTCATTTATCCCTGCTCTGAAAATTTCCAGCTCTTGTGTGCTTGTGTACATCCATATTTCTCTCCTCCCTGCCACTCTATCATGATCTCCTGTCCAGAACAGCCATATAACATGGATTTTCAACCTAAAATTAAATTCAGAGTAAGATCATCTGTCCTCTCCCTTCCTCATATTCCTTCCCCAACCTTTGGGAAGCAGAATTCTAGAACTCAAACTTGACCAAGCCTTATAGTTTTTATTTCCTTTATTTTTTTTTATTTAAATTTTTTTTCTGTATGAGTGATATTTCAGGATTGCATCTGAAAAACCAGGGTTCCTTGGGTGCATAAGCACTTGAAGCTGCCATTTAGGCAAAGGGAAGGCAGTTCAGTGGGGATCTGGACCCCCAAGTAGCTCTACTTGTTTATAAAATAAGAGTATCATATTGAGTGAGCCACTTGAGTTTGTCTAATAGTAGAGCCACTATTGTAGTCCTTCCCTCTTTTCCCATTTCTATAACCATGGACTGACTTCAATCAGTCATAATTGCTTATTGCCTAAGTTAACTGTTACATATTTCTTAATAGAGTAAGTAGAAAATGGTTAAGAACAGGAGAGTTGGGGTCTGGAGAGGGCTGAGTTGTTCAGAGTGCTTGCTGCAGTCATGAGGACTAGCCTTGACACCGTCCATGTGTCAACTGAGCATCTGTATGTACCTGTCACCAGCTCTGAGGGATGGAAATAGGAGAGTTGCTGTACTAGGCTGGCCTAGAAAACATGAGTCCCAGGTGCAAGAAGAGACCCTGCTTCAAAGGACTACTAGATAGATGGAGAATGACAGAGGAGGAAACTCAACACCATCTTTTGGCTTGTGAACCAGCACACAGATGAACTCACACATGTAAATCAAGCTTTAAAAAAGCAAGACGGTTGGGTAAGAGTATTATCTTCCTTTTAGGTCTGAAGTAGTCCTGTGTGCTACGTGAGTTGCTATCTGCAGGCTTTCCTTTTGAACAGCATCTGGTCCAAAGTGCGTGTTAGAAAGCGTTGGCTTTTTATTCTCTGCTTTCCATTATTCTTTAGTCCATCTTTTTTCCCTTCAGTTCTGAAGCGAGAATAAATATTCAGAAGTACAAAGCCAGTTAGGCCCCTACTTTCTAGTAGGACCTGGAAGATGAAATCCGAACTTCGTTAGTTGGATGTCATATCTCTTCATCTGGTCCCTATCTGCTTCCTCAGTTTATTCTCATTGCCCAGCTTTGTAAGTTTTAGTCATAGTGGACTCTGCTTTCTTCAGTAGTCTCTAGTAGTGTCTAGTTCTCTCTCCATTATATTTACTGTATTGTCCGGACAGCGTGTTCCTGTTTTTCCCCGGGCCAACTGTTAGCACATTGACTTGGTGAGGTCTCACCTCCCCCGAGGAGAAGGAGAACTGCGCTGCCACTTCCTGGGCCCTTTGTTCTCACCTGGTTTGGACTAGATATATTGGCCATTTTTGCCCTCACAGTGCTGTGCTTGCTATGTCACACTGTATTGTAATCATTGTTTGTTTCTATCACAATTCTATTCTGAATTGTAAGCTCATAAAGAGCAAGAACTGCATTTTTCTGTCTTTTGTCTAACACTGGCTTTGTCATAAATGCTCGGTTGTCCTGAAATGAGCATTAAATGAAGTGCTTTAGTTGATCTCATGATATTCTGTCTCTGGGTTCCTTTTTCAGAACCTTTTTCTCTATGGATCTGTATGTACTACATTCATTTCTGAGTCACTTTAGATATGTGAGAGATAATTATACTGTTGCAGTGTAAATTTTTCTTTATTGCTTTTCAAGTTTTTCTTTTAAATAATAGTCTCAGACCTGATATGTTCTAGCTATTCAAACTAATGGATTATATTTTGAAATACATCGTTACTATTTTTATCAGAACAGTAACTTACAGTGATAATTCTTACACTTTTCCAAAACATTGGATTTTAACATGGTTTTAAGCTTTTACTTTTTATAGTTATGAAATGAAAAAGTACAATTTTTTTTATTTCAAACTGTCAACCTACTTGCTAGTGATAAATATACTTTGTTTTAATGGACTGCACCTCTGAGTTTAATGTGAGAGGCAATTATTAAAATATTTTAAGTAATGTCAGGTTCATTTATTGTTTTTACAGATGCTGAAAATGAAATAATGAGACTAAGTAGTTTAAACCAGGTAACTTCTTGTTATGGGAGAAAGTTTTGGGCATTATTTTACTAAGAGAGTTTTGATTCATTGTTTTTGCTTATCTTTGTTTTCTCATAAATTCATGTAAATTTACCCCAGGAACTTTTATTAATCTGTGTTTAATGATCACTAACAAAGTTTTTTTGCATTATAAATTGATATATTTGGTGTGTAATTGGTGACTTGACAGTATAGACAGGAACTGATCCTATATCAAAGTAAGGAATGCATTTTGATTTTTCTTAAAAAATTCAAAGTTTTTTTTTGTTTGTTTTTTGAGATAGGGTTTCTCTGTAGCTTTGGAGCCTGTTCTGGAACTTGCTCTGTAGACCAGGCTGTCTTCGAACTCACAGAGATCCGCCTGCCCCGCTTCCCAAGTGCTGGGATTAAAGGCGTGTGCCACCACCACCTGGCTAAAGTTTTTTTTTATTTTAATGTCTGTGTTCTTGTACATGTGTTTGTGTGTGTGTGTGTGTACACATATGTATGGAGGTCAGAGAATAATTTTATGGAGTCGGTTCTTTCCTTCCAACTTTACATGGGTTCCTGATTACAAATTAAGATTGCCAGGTTTGCCATAGCACGTGCATTTACTTGCTGAGCCATTTCCCGGGCCCTTGTATATTAATTACAAGTTACTTTTTGAAGACACTTTTATATCTTTTAAATATAATAAATACTCTATAAGAATGTCTAAAATGAGCAAATGATTCTAAACTGTCCAACATTGGATTATTTTAATCTTTATATGTTACTAAAAATATTCTGAGTATATTTATACAAATAGTAGCTAGACTGCTTTCTTGCAAACCGAAAATTCTGTGTTATCTGAAAATACTACTTTAACATTTTTATAGGATAACAGTCTTGCTGAAGACAATCAGAAACTTCAAACATGTGTCCAAATTTTAGAAAGAGAGAAGTCATTATTGAGTCAAGAAAAGGTAGGTGCTGTTAAAATGGGGTAGACTTAAAATGGTGTATGTCATAGGTCATGGTTAAGGATCAGTTCATATCAGTGGAATGCTTAATGATAGAGACCTCACAGTAAGTCTGAGCTCATTGATAGCTTGTCCAGCCAGCTTGGAGTAGCTGGGCAAGGTTCAGAGTGTGAGAGGCTGGCCAGAGTACAGTATGTGCAAACAAACCAGTAGGCATTTAGGTCTGAGCAGAAGAGTTGTGATTCTGATGGGGCCCTGACAGTAGCACCTACAGGTAGGGGAGATGTCTGGCTGATGTTCCCCACAGTCCCCGTGGTGGTAGGTATAAATTTCTTATTCTTGAACAGTGAAGACGGATAGCTTTGCTATTAGAATCTTTTTTTTTTATGCGTTAGTAGCAAAGATGGTATAGAGTGCTATGATACACTATTTGATATAGGAAGGAGCATTATGTTTGCCTTGTAAATACATACTGATAAACTTCATGCCTCTGTTATGTGGCTTCCTACCCAAAGACAGTCTGTGTTTCAAATTCCTAGACTATCACTATTCCTGGGTATGTCAGTACATGTCTGGCTCTGCATACACATCCTTAAGAAATAGCAGTGTCAATATGCTCTTCTTATGTCCCCTAAAATATTAGTTTCAGCTTCTTTCTACATCACTATATAGTCAGTGTCATCAGAGAGTCAGGATGGGTTTTCAGTTCTAGGTTGCAGTGTACAGCCCTGGACATGAGATGGTTGCTGCTGTTTTCCACAGAGCACCGGTGACTCACATCACAGTTCTTATTGCCATGTGTGTGCTGCTTCTGGTTCTGCTCCCACGGAATCCTCCTCTTTATCTAACTGGCCTAACTACGCTTTTTAGTTGTAGGCCTCTCTTCCCAAACCCTGTAGGACCTGCCAGCTTTTCTTATATTTTCAATTTTCTGGTCACTGTTAGAAGTCTCTGTAACTCTTCGCTGAATTGTATTCGTTTCCCACTTAATAGTGCCAGATATGCTCCTCAGATCAGCCTAAAAAAGGTTATTTGCGGTTCTCCTAAATGGTCAGATAACTTTAGAAAGATTTAAGGAAATATTGCTTTCTTCCTTTTCTTTTTCTTCTTTCTTCCTTTTTTACAATTTATTTATTTTTATTTTATGTATACGAGTGTTTTGCCTGCAAGAAGTATATGGACCACATGTATGCCTGGTGTCTGTTGAGGCCAAAGGAGATTATCAGATTCCTTGGAACTACAGTTACAGGCTGTTGTAAGCTGCATGTTGGGAACCAAATTTGAGTCTTTTATGAGAGCAAGTATTCTTAGCTACTAAGCTGTCTGTTCACCTTTCACCTACCTTTTCGTTGTTGTTGTTATTGTTGTTTTTTGAGATAAGGTCTCACTCTGTATCCTAGACTGACCTTGCCTGTTATTCACTATACAGCCTCGGGCTGGCCTCAAATTTATAGCAGTCCTCTTGCTTCAGCCCCACAAGTGCTGGGATGACAGCCATGAGCCCCACCCCTGGCTCCATCCTTCAAGGACAGTTCAGAATAAGCGTTTGAATGGAAGGAGCTGAGAGAGAGATGGTGGTGACACTCTCAGTGTTATAGGCCTCTTTTATATGGAACTATTAGGTTCTTTTTTTTTTTTTTTTAAAGGAGAAAACATTTATTTGGGTTATAATTCCAAGGGAAAATACAGTCCATTGTGGTCATTTAATGTGAAAAAAAAAAAAAGAAAATCATCACAAAGCTAAAAAAAAAAAAAACTAAAAGAAGAAAATTTGTTTATGCAAATTATTGGTTTGTGCAATGAGTTTTAAAAATATAATCCTCCAAAACAAAAGTAGCAAAAATGGACACAAAGGATTTCATCAAAAAAACAAAAACAAAACAACAAATAAACAAAACTATTAGGTTCTTTAAAGGAAATTGAGATTATTTATTTCAAAGTTGATCTCAGAGAAATTCAGTTTTAAAAAGCTTGGGGAAGAAGACTGTATGTACCTTATAACAGACATAACCATAGAAAATGATGTTGAATCATAGAGGACTATCTAACTTCCTAGGTTTTTTAAGAAAATGTTATTACATATTAGATAGATTATTAAATACATATATAGGTCTGTGTTTAGTAATGTTGGGTTTGTGAGAAGGGAGCCTGGTGGTTTTGCTCGAAGGTAAAGGAAACAGGTTCATTCTTCAATTAAGAGAAGGTTTTGTATACTAATAGAATCATATAATAAGTAAGTTCCTTTAATGAAAAAATGGACCTTTTATTTTCTTTTTTTTGTTTTGTTTTTGTTTTGTTTTTCAAGACAGTTTCTCTGTAGCTTTTTTGGAGACTGTCCTGGAACTAACTCTTGTAGACCAGGCTGGTCTCGAACTCACAGAGATCCGCCTGCCTCTGCCTCCCGCGTGCTGGGATTAAAGGCGTGCACCACCACCGCCTGGCTATGACTTTTTATTTTATAATTAGAGCTAATAGTCTGAATGAGTACTAATTTTCTTCATTTTTATTTACTCTGTCTGGGTGTTAGGGAGTGGATGGAAGAGAAGAGATTGGGGGCTTTTATTAAGCGTGTGTTTGGTAGGTATAAGGATAAGGGTGGTATCCATGGGAATAGAATAGAAAAGGCTCTCTGCCCTAGGAATGGTCCTCTGCAAAGAAGGTAGGGCTAGAAGGTGAATGCAGAGTTGTAGAAATGCTCTGCTTGGGGTTATATGTAAAACCGTATGTGACAGAAGCTTGAAGATAAAGTAGAAGATTTAGTAGATCAACTAAGTAAATCAGAGAAAAATAATTTCAGCATCCAGAAGGAGAACCGTGAACTGAGGGAGCACATCAGGCAGAGTGAGGAGGAGCTGTCCACGGTCAGGAGGGAGTTGACGCGGTCTCAAACCCAAGGCTCTAACAGTACTTTGAAGGATGATTTACTTAAGGAAAGGGAAAATGAAGGCTGTGACTTGTTCCAATGCAAAGGATTTAAAATAGATCCCTGTTATTATAGGTTACTCATGGTTCACCTTTTGATGTCTGATGGCTTGTCCTGCTTTCCCTGTCCTCTTGTCATTTAAGGAAGAACTTCAGACATCCCTTTCCAAACTGAATAATGACTATGAAGCCATTAAAAGTACAAAGGACATAGATTTGTTTTCTCAAGTTCGTGACTTGAAACTTAACTTGGAGGTGAAGGAACAAGAACTGAATCAGAGTATTCGTGAAAATGAAATACTCACGGCTGAGTTGGAAGAACTGGACAAACAGAACCAAGAGGCTACTAAGGTAAAACTGCATTAAATATGATGAGGCATGAGGAGCACAGTCCAGCCAGTCGTCTGGGTACTGAACTAACATAGACAGGGATACACTTTGGTGGTTTCATATTTTAGTTTGCTTATGATATAATCAGAGATGTGACTTTGTCTCTAAAGTACTAGCTAGTAAAGTATGTTTTAAATTTGTGGAACATATCTCAGAACATACTCACTTCGCTGAGTTAGGATGTGTGAACAAGCAAGCATGACTTTGCTTTGGTAAACTACAGAGATAGTTAGCAGCTTCTGGGCTACTGTTTGTTGATGCTTGCTTTGGTGTTTAAAAGTTAGAAACAGAACATGTGATTAGCCTTTTCTGATTTTAGATTTTTACTCCTAAAATGATAAACTTTGGTTGTTTTTTTTTTTTTGGCGGGGGGGGGGTTTGAGATGAGGTTTCTCTGTGTAACAGTCCTGGCTGTCCTGAAACTCACTTGGTAGACCAGGCTGGCCTCAAACTCATTGAGATCTGCCTGCCTCTGCCTTCCAAGTCCTGGATTAGAAGCATGCACCACCACCACCCAGCCTAAAATGAAAAACTTTTATAAATTATTTTGTGAGACATAGTGGGATAGAAAGTTATTTTTTAAGAAGGATTAGAAATACTCATTTTATTATTATATGATTTATGAAATTTTACAGAATTTTCTTTAAATACTGACATGAGAAAATGTCACAGTTACTGTGCAAATTAATTTTTCTTTCAGCATGTGATTTTGATAAAAGATCAGCTATCAAAACAGCAAAGCGAAGGAGATAGTGTCATCAAGAAACTAAAAGAAGATCTAGATGATGAAAAACAGAGAATCCATCAACTCGAGGATGATAAAATGAACATTACCAAAGAGTTAGACATACAGAAAGAAAAGCTAACTGACAGTGAACGGGCCCTAAGTGATTTACAGTTAACCAAACAGAAGCTTGAAGATAAAGTAGAAGATTTAGTAGATCAACTAAGTAAATCAGAGAAAAATAATTTCAGCATCCAGAAGGAGAACCGTGAACTGAGGGAGCACATCAGGCAGAGTGAGGAGGAGCTGTCCACGGTCAGGAGGGAGTTGACGCGGTCTCAAACCCAAGGCTCTAACAGTACTTTGAAGGATGATTTACTTAAGGAAAGGGAAAATGAAGTTAGAAACTTAAAGCAGAATCTTTTAGAAATAGAAGAGCTGAATGAACATTTGAAGCAAGTTGCTTTTGATCTCAGAACAGAAAATGAAAAGTTGGTTGTAGCATGTGAGGATGTAAGAAATCAGTTGGAAGAATCTATTGCTGGCAACAACCAGATTTCTCTGGAAAAAACTGCCTTGCTGGAGACTCTAAAATGTGAAAAGGCACAGCTAGAAGCAGAATTGTGTGGAGTTGAAAAGAGGCTGTTGGAGGAAACAAACAAATACAAACAAACCATTGAGGAACTGTCCAGCGCACGCAGCCTCAGTACCTCTGCCTTACAGCTGGAACATGAGCACTTCATTCGGCTCAGTCAGCAAAAAGACTCTGAAATAGCAGGGCTCAAAAAGAGTATTGAGCAAATGGATACTGATCATCAACAAATGAAGGAAACTTTGTTGTCTAGTTTAGAAGAGCAGAAACAATTGACGCGACTTATAAACGAAAAAGAAATTTGTATTGTGAAACTTAAAGAAAAAAGTTCAGAACTGCAGGAGGAATTGGACAAATGTGCTCAGGCCTTAAGAAACAATGAGGCTCTAACACAGATGGTAGAGGAAAAGGATAGAAGTCTTGGATCCATGAAAGAAGAGAACAACCACTTGCAAGAAGAGCTGGAGCGGCTCAGGGAACAGCAGAGTCGGGCAGTGCCCGTGCTTGAGCATAGAACCCTTGACAGCACCCCAGAGCTAGAGTCGGAGCTGTCTAAACTCCACATCATCAAGGATCATTTGGAAGAAGAAATTAAACAGCACCAGAAGATGATTGAAGATCAAAACCAGAATAAAATGCAACTGCTCCAGTCTCTACAGGAGCAGAAGAAAGAAATGGATGAGTTAAGATACCAGCATGAACAAATGAGTATCACACACACCCAACTCTTTTTAGAAAAAGATGAGGAAATTAAGAACTTGCAAAAAACAATTGAACAAATAAAAGCCCAGTTGCATGAGGAAAGACAGGGCATTCCAATAGAGAATTCTGATATTTTTCAAGAAACAGAAGTTCAGAGCCTTAATATAGAAAATGAAAGTGAAAAGCATGATTTATCCAAAGCCGAAATGGAAAGGTTAGTAACGGGGATAAAAGAACGGGAGCTGGAGATTAAGCTTCTGAATGAAAAGAATCTGTCTTTAACTAAACAGATAGATCAGCTGTCCAAAGATGAAGTTGGCAAGCTCACTCAGATTATCCAGCAGAAAGACTTGGAGATACAAGCGCTTCACACCAGGATTTCCTCAGTTTCCTATTCTCAGGATGTTGTGTACCTCCAGCAGCAGCTGCATGCCTACGCTATGGAAAGAGAGAAAGTCATGGTTGTCTTAAGTGAGAAGACAAGGGAAAATAGCCAGCTGAAAACAGAATATCACAAGATGATAGATGTTATTAGTGCCAAAGAAGCAGCCCTTATTAAGTTGCAAGATGAGAATAAAAAAATGTCTACTAGATTTGAAAGTAGTGGTCAAGATATGTTTAAAGAAACTATTCAGAATTTATCACGGATTATTCGAGAAAAAGACATTGAAATAGATGCACTGAGTCAGAAGTGCCAGACCCTGCTGACAGTGTTGCAGACTTCTGGCACGGGTGATGAGGTTGGAGGAGTTAATAGTAACCAGTTTGAGGAGCTCTTACAGGAACGTGACAAACTAAAACAGCAAGTGAAGAAAATGGAAGAGTGGAAACAGCAGGTGATGACCACCGTCCAAAATATGCAGCACGAGTCAGCCCAGCTTCAAGAAGAGCTCCATCAACTTCAGGCCCAAGTTTTGGTTGATAGTGATAACAATTCTAAATTACAAATAGACTACACGGGCCTGATTCAAAGTTATGAGCAGAATGAAACCAAATTGAAGAATTTTGGGCAGGAATTGGCACAAGTTCAGCAAAGCATAGGGCAGCTTTGTAACACCAAGGACCTTCTTTTAGGAAAACTTGATATTATGTCACCCCAGCTTTCTTCTGGCTCATCACTTACCATTCAGTCAGCAGAGCCTCTGAAGACAAGCCAGTCTGCTGGGCCGCGTGAGTCCTCTCAGTTGCTTCAACAAGAACTGGATGACCTGAGAAGGTCACTACAGGAAAAAGATGCCACGATCAGAACACTCCAGGAAAACAACCAGAGACTGTCAGAGTCCGCAGCTGCCTCCTCAGAGGAAGGGAGAAGAGAACACAAACAAACCGATTCGGAAATCAAGCAGCTGAAGGAGAAACAAGAGGTTTTACAAAACTTAATTAAGGAAAAAGACCTCTTAATCAAAGCCAAAAGTGACCAATTACATTCTTCAAATGAAAATTTCACTAACAAAGTGAATGAAAATGAGCTTCTGAGACAAGCAGTGACAAATTTGAAGGAGAGAATATTGATTTTAGAAATGGACATTTCTAAATTAAAGGGGGAAAATGAAAAAATAATTGAAACCTCCAGGGGAAAGGAAACAGAATACCAGGCGCTACAAGAGACCAACATGAAGTTTTCTGTGATGTTGCGAGAAAAAGAGTTTGAATGCCATTCGATGAGAGAGAAGGCGCTTGCTTTTGAACAACTCTTGAAAGAAAAAGAACAGGTATGTTCTCAGTGGAGTATGCAGACAGATGTTGATGACCAAGGAGCCTTTTTAATGTGTTAGTTATTTTATTGCTACTGTTTCTGAGGAAGTCTGACCTTGCTCACTTAGGAATATTTATTTCAATATATTTTGGTTCATGTGCAGTTTCTTTATCCCCAAATTACAAGATATTTTCAAATGTTTTTAGTAGTAGATTAATTCTTCATAACCTCCTGAGTATAAAACAAAGATTCAGTAGCAAGTAACATTTTCCCTTAGAATAGAAGTGGGGCATCAGAACAGTTCCTCAGGGGATGGTTGGAATCAAACCAAGGACCTCATGCACTAGACAAGCATTCTTCTTTTTGCTGGCCTCAACCTCGAAGAGATTGTCCTGCCTCAGTCTCCTGAGTGCTGGGATTCAAGGCGTGCGCCACCACTGCCTGGTATGGCAAGCGTTCTATTTAGAAGCTATTTCCTCAGCTTATCAGAGGGAAGTTTTGAAGTCACTTTGATCATATTTTAGGCCATTTTTAGAAATGGCCAACATTTTAGAGATTTGTGAATGAAAGGGAAGCACTAAGAGATATCTTTGACCGTGAGCTATTTTAAGACTACTTTTATGATGTATGTATATATTTGTGTATATATGAAAGAAACTGAAAAGCTGAAGAAACCCCAAATTATCCGTGTAACATGTGATAAACTATTATAAAAATATGCTGGGTGATCTATTCAGTTGACTTTATGTAATATTTATTATTAGTTATGTGTGTGTGCTCCTGGCACAGTAGATATGTGGAAGTCAGAGAGTATCTTTCAAGGGTCTCCACCCTCTGAGTTCCTTGGATCAAAATCAAGTCATTGGGCTTAGCCACTTTTCTCCACTGAGCCATCTTGCTGGCTGTGAATTGACTCTAATGGATCAGTTCATGGTTTGAAGCATGTTTGGAGTAGTTCCTTAGACAGAATAGGCTCTGTCAATACACCAGTTCCTTCTCTGTCACTTATAGAACTCTGGGTATGTTTGGGTCATACTGGTTTGTTTATTCATTCTTTTTTTTATATTTATTTACTTATTATGTAAATTATATTATATTCTGTCTGTGTGTATGCCTGCAGGCCAGAAGAGAGCACCAGACCCCATTACAGATGGTTGTGAGCCACCATGTGGTTGCTGGGAATTGAACTCAGGACCTTTGGAAGAGCAGGCAATGTTCTTAACCTCTGAACCATCTCTCCAGCCCTGTTTATTCACTCTTAAAATGGAGAGCCATAGCAGTTCTATGAAAAGTGCCAGTAGCTTTAGATGTGTTCAGTGGCTTGCATGCTCACCCTAAGCTCCTTTAGTGAGCTTGTTTTAGTGGCTGTGTTACATGTTTGGTGTGGTAAGAACTACTGAAGATTTGTTATAGTTTGGTAAGTACTGTAGCGTGTCTTTGGTGTTACAGTTTTAGTAACTGTGTGTTCTGCACTTTAGTAGTACAAATTTTAAAAGGGAATGATAGGCAGACCGATGCAATATTCAACAACAGTTTATTTTTTTTTCTTCTTTTGGCAGTGCTGGGGATTGAACCTGAGCCTCATGCTTACTAGGGAGGCACTGTGCCATTGAGTTATATCCCCTGCCCAGCATCTGCTTCTTGAACATGTATTTGCTGCTAGGTACAGGCTTCAAAATGTCACATTCTCCTTTAAGATTCCTGGATTATCTGATTTGAAAGGTACACTGTTTGACCAGGCATGGCAGTCCACATAATCCTAGCACTAGGGAGATGGAGGCAGGAGGATCAGGAATCAGCCTTGACTACTATATGAAACTAGCCCAAGCCTTTCAGAGAGCTCAGCTTTAATAGTACTGGCCTGTGCCAGTCTAATTGGTTTAAAAGGCTTTGGAGCATGGACCTTCCCACTGTTCTGACTGACAGTGGTGTAGTATGTTTAGTTCTAAGAGCATAACGGGGAGACGGAACAATAAGTATCTTGTTATACTGTATGTGCTTTTTTATGCAGTTTTGCCATCTGGTGCCATTTCCTTCTATTGTATTGACATCTATACATCTAAATTATGCAGATATTATTGAAGATCTGCCTTGTCTTAGTTAGGGTTTCTATTGCTGTGAAGAGACACCATGACCATGGCAACTGTTTTTTGTTTTTTTTTTAAGACTTATTTATTAATTGTGTATACAGGGTTCTTCCTGCATGTATGCTTTCATGCCAGAAGAGGGCACCAGATCTCATTACAGATGGTTGTGAGCCACCATGTGGTTGCTGGGAATTGAACTCAGGACCTCTGGAAGAGCAGTCAGTGCTCTTAACCTCTGAGCCATCTCTCCAGCCCCCCCTCCCCATAGCAACTCTTTAAAAGGCAAACATTTAATTGAGGTGGTGACTTACAGTTTCAGAGGTTTAGTCCTTTATCATCATGGCAGGGAGCATGGCTGCGGGGAGTATGGTGGCTGCAGGAAGACATGGTGTTGGAGAAGTCTACATCTTGATCCAAAGGCAACAGGAAGTGAAACTGAGACTGGGTATGGATTGAGCATATATGAGACCTCAGGACTGCTTCCACAGTGACACACTTCCTCCTATAAGACCACACCCACTCCAACAAGGCCATCCCTCCTAATAGTTTCACTACCTTTGGGGGCCATTTTCTTTTAAAACACCACATACCTTAAAGTATTCTTTTACTTGAGTATATTTAGTATAAGGTAAATAATTTTAAATGATTTTCCTTATGTAATTTAAGGATGTCTTTGCTTAACCTATACTGGTTTAGTAGCTTTAGTCCAGAATTAGAAATGGTCCAAAACCTGAAATCTGTGACTTTTTGATCACCAGCCTGATGATGTGCCACCTCACAGAGCTTGTATTTTATTACCACCCCTCCTGAATCTTAGGTGTGGATGTTATGTTGTGATCAACTAATTGGGGTGGGCACCTCACGGTCAGTTGTTCTCTTTTAGTGTGACCAGTTGTGAATTTATATACTCGTCTTTATCCATTGTAAAAGAAAGCTTCTTTGAGGGGTGAAATTGACAGTTATCTGTGGGTCTAAGGATAAGTTTTAGAATGGACGTAGGAATTACACTGGTTTAGTAGTGTGGGAGTAGTAGGCTCTCTTCGAGGGCTATGACTCCCTAACCACGGCCAGTTTGTCTAGGTTTACACTACCAGGAATGACTACCCTTTTACAGAGCAGGCCATAAGTCCTATTAGACAGCTGTCAGTTACTTCCAACATATATCCCATTGGTGATATCTTAGCGGGCTGGTCCCTCTTGTCCATACCTTTGCAGATGGGTAAGAATATTAATTGCTTTTCTCCTTATGCCTTTTGCATCCACCTTTAGACACTTTGAGAGCCTACTGCTCAAGGAAGAGGCTTCCAGGTCAGTCAGTGCCAGTTCAATTTCTCCAGTCCTATGTTCAAAGTGTGTGGTGTCTTCATCAGTGGGTTTATCTTCAAGTTCTGGAAGGCAACCAAGTTCAGTGTCAGTGCTGTTTGGGGTCTCCTGGACCCTTTTGACCAATAATTAAAAGGAAGCTGTCCAACCCCTAGCACTGGGGTTTTTGTAGGGTAGGCTGTGACTCTTGTAGGGGACATTGTACTATAACTCCAAATAGTATGACTTCCTTTAAACTATACGTATGTATATACACATACATTCCTATATTTTTTTAAGTAAGCAAAATAATATTTCTCTATAGTGTTTTCAAATGCATTTAGTGTTGTGTCTTTACTTCCTCCCTCCTTCTCTCTTCTTCTGTGTTATGCTCCCAAGGTAAAAGTCTCCCCCGATTTTTCTCATTTTCCCCTTCATATCTCCTATGTCCTACTATCTTAAAATGTTTCTTTCCTTTTTCTGTATTTTGTTTTTTAAGTACTAGTGATTGAAACTTTGGCCTCTTCAAATGTGCTAGGCAAGTCCTCTACCAATAAGATAGATCCCTAGACCCCTTGAAAACATTTATGTGTGTATGTGTGTGTAAGGGGGAAGTTCTTGAGATAAAGTCTTATGTAATTCTGGCTTGTCTAGAGCTTACTATGCAGACCAGGATGGCCTTAAACTCACAGAGATCCAGTGGCCTCTGATGGAATTAAGGCATGTACCACCACACCTGGCTCTCTTTAAAACATTTTTTGTTTGCTCGTTTAGTTGGTTGTTTAATATTCTTTTTTTAATTTTTAAATATTTTTATTTGTTTTACATACCAACCACAGTTCCCCCTCCCTCTCTTCCTTCTACTTCTTCCCCACCTCCCCTCATCCACTCTTCAGAAAGGGTAAGACCTCCAATGGGGAGTCAACAAAGCCTAGCACATCAAGTTGAAGCAGCACCAAGCCTCTTTAAAACATTTCTAATAAATGTTTCCTTTAGTACAGCTTTGGGTGTATAGATGAGTTGTAGAGATTGTGAAGAGAATTTTCATCTACCTCACACACAGTTTCTCTTATTGGTCCTGTCTTACGTATTTCAGGAGTTATTAAGATGATGAACCAACATTGCAGCAGTGCAAGTTCATGCTTATTCTCACCGTATGTCCTTTTGGTGCAGGACTGTGTAGGATACCACATTATATTTAGATGTCACGTCTCCTTAAACTCCTTCAGATCGTCTTTCTCAGGACATTTTTTGATTTCATTGATGTTATTATTAACTATATTTTAAAATTATTTAATGAAGAAAATGTTATTTTGAAAAATCTATTATTCTTTAAAGCTAAAATTGTTTCTTTCCAAAAGGGCAAGGCTGGGGAGTTAAATCAACTTTTAAATGCAGTTAAATCAATGCAGGAGAAGACAGTTACATTCCAGCAGGAGAGAGACCAAGTTATGTTGGCCCTGAAACAGAAGCAAATGGAAAACAGTACCCTACAGAGTGAGGTATTGCACTATAATGGACAGTGACACATGCTGTCTGTTTAGTAACTGTTATTTAAGGCAAATGATTATCTTGTGATTTTTCTCTTCCTCTGATGTGCTGTAGTGGGGTACACTATAATTTAGTTTTTGAAAGATTAATTGTGATACATACCTTATATATCAGAAAATTATCTCACTTTATTAGATTTACTAAAAAGTTACTCTGCCATAAGAGCCCATTACTTCTGTATTCTATTTCTGTTATAACTGTGCAGACGAGACCTTACAAATGTAAAGCTTCCATTTGAATCTTTTAAAATGTAATTTGAAGTTTTCCTGGTAAATGTGAGACATTAGTGTATTAATATATTGTTTTATATATAATACATAATGTAGTTGATATTTATAATAATAATTATACTGGTTATAACTAAGTAAAACATGTTATTTATATAGTTAATTAAAATATATTAATTAAGAAGAATTATTTAAAATAAATGTTATAATTAGCTGATATAATTACATATTGGTACTTATGTATAATTAATAGTAATATATTAATACATTTCCATAATATGGAATAATTTGATGATATAAGTGTTTTATGGGAATGGACGTTGCATGAAAGAAAAGTAAAGAAAGGTCCTCTCCCTAGGTTCAACACTTACGTGACAAAGAGTCCCGGTTAAACCAGGAGCTCCAGAGATTGCGTGACCACCTCTTAGAGTCCGAAGATTCTTATACCCGGGAAGCTTTGGCTGCAGAAGACAGAGAGGCCAAACTAAGGAAGAAAGTGGCAATGTTGGAAGAAAAGCTAGTTTCATCTTCGAATGCAATGGAAAATGCGAGGTAAATTTTTGTTTTTCTTTTTGCACGACTTTTTTTTTTTTTTTTTTAAAGATTTATTTATTTATTGTGTACTCAGTGTTCAGCCTCCTTGTATGCCTGCAGGCCAGAAGAGGGCACCAGATCTCATTACAGATGGTTGTGAGCCACCATGTGGTTGCTGGGAATTGAACTCAGGACCTCCGGAAGATCAGCCAGTGCTCTTAACCTCTGAGCCATCTCTCCAGCCCTTTTTGCACAACTTTTAACTGGTCACTTGTTGAGTGTTGTGCTCAGTAAACATTTTGCTTATATTGGTTCAAATTCATTTTCACAAAAGTCATTGTCTCCATTTTATAGTTGCAGAATTTTAGGGTAAAGTGGTGTAAATACTTGATCAGGATAGGCACACATGAGGATCTAGCTCTCAGACTTCCTTGTTTAGCTACGCCCCTCCCCACACTTAATGTTACTTGTCATTTTAGGGGACTGGTCCTGAGATGTTGGCAGGTCTTATTGGTTCTGTCCAGTCCCGCAGGAGCTAATTTAATTCATCTGACATTGCTTTTCAGCAGGTGATTAAAAGCTGACAGCATGTGGATGTTAGAGATGAAAGTATAGAGGAAGTGGCAGGTCGGAGACCTGGCCCAGCTTGAGGAACCACCCTGTGGCTTATTAGAAGTTTTGAGTGACTGAGTCCCTTCTTAAATACTTTACATTTTCATTTTCTCAATAGAAAGATTTTATTCTTAGTACTTGGTTTTGATTTGAGACAGGGTCTCATTAACTCACACTGGCCTCAAATTTGAAATCCTCTTGCCTCTGTTGCCCAAGTGCTAGGATTACTGGTGTACGCAACTGCACCCTATAAGAATATTACATTTTAGAAAATCACACAAGCTAAAAAGAAAGTAGAGCTCCATTCACCCAAAATCATCCTTTGTACCATTTTACGTCTTTGTATTGTATTTTGTCTTTTAAGAGCAAAAATGAGATCATATAATTGCTACTGTTTTGTGACCTCTTTTTTAGCACTTAGTAATATGTCATTATACAGTAAAACGTATATTTCTACAGCAATATTTTATGACTGCATAGTATACCATTAATTTATTCACTGGACACTTAGAGCATTTTTTAAAAATTTATGTGTACCATGTGCATGCAGGTACCTATGTAGGAGCCCCAAGAGGGCATTGATTCCCACTGGAGCTGGATTGTGAGCTACCTGATGGGGCTGCTAGGAATCAAACTTGGGTCCTCTAGAAGAGCTGAAAGCATTCTTAATCACTGAGCCATCTCTCTAGCCCTAGAGTGTTTTAACTTTTGAATATACCTAAGAATATTGCCATGAAACCTGAAAATATGCTTTCTGTGTTGATGTCAGAATATTTCCTTAGTGTAAATATTGACAAAAAGGAACTTGTAGGTCAAGGGGCATGGGAAAACTTGAGATCGTGCTGTTAATGAACTTCTAGGAAAATTATGACTATTTGTTGGTTATTTTACGCTTTTGGCTTTTTTGAGGTGGGGTGGCACCACCCAGCTCCCAAATAAATCACACACAGGGTCTTATAAATGCCTGGCCTTAGCTTGGCTTGTTTCCTGCCATCTTTTCTTAAATTATCCCATCTACCTTTTGCCTCTGGACTTTTTTGTTTTCTTAGTTCTGTATATCTTACTTTCACTCTTTGTGGCTGGCCCCTTCTTTTCTCACTCCTTTTTTCTCCCAGATTTCTCCTGTTTATTCTTTCTGCCTGCCAGCCCCACGTAATCTTTCTCCTGCCTCTCTATTGGCTTTTCAACTCTTTATTAGACCATCAGGTGTTTTAGACAGGCAAAGTAACACAGCTTCACAGAGTTAAACAAATGCAACATAAAAGAATGCAACACGTCTTTGCATCATTAAAACAAATATTCCACAGCATAAACAAATGTAACACATCTTAAAATAATATTCTACAACAACTATATTTCTAAATTCTATATTACATTTTCCCCTCTTTTTACTGTGTACAGTGCTGGGAGTGATATGAGGAGACAGTAGATAGTTCTGTCTTCAAAGACGTTGTAAGTAGAGACAGCACTAAAAGTGATTCCTTTCCCCTACTTACATAGTATGTTGTTGTGCTTTCTGATTTATATGAGAAAGCTTGTCTAATGTGAAATGAAAACAATGATGGGTCGTTTGTAAATTTGTATTATTACATTGCTAGAAATGCCCAAACACCCGCAGGTCTCTGTCCTTCCCTATAACTTCTGAGATAAGCAGCCTCAAGTAGAGTTTTGGCCTTCTCTGACCAATCTCTATTACTCATTTCCCAATACTGTTTTCCTATTTCTTTTTCCCCCTACTTTTTCTTTTCATGTTGACTGAAGGATGGACCTGACTTTCTTAAGTTTTTTTGTGACTCTCACCTATTTTTCAAATTATGTTTTCTTCACAAAGGATTATTATTTAGTGCCCCATCCCTCATTTCTAAACCCAAACCCTGTAGTAATGCCTTTTTCTGAACTGTATAGAGCTTTGAGTCTTTGAAGACCAATATTTACTTTTAGTAATTGTTGCATGTCTTAATAACTAATTGTTGCATGTCTTAATATCTAATTGTTGCATGTCTTAATATCTAATTGTTGCATGTCTTAATATCTAATTGTTGCATGTCTTAATAACTAATTGTTGCATATCTTAACCTCGCTCATATCAAAGAAAGTGTAAGTTTGCCTGTATCTAAAAATGATGTTTCATCTTTTATCCTTCCCACAATATATCTTAAACAGACTGATAGTAAATATTTGTCATATGAATAAATCCAATCTATAGGCCATACAAAGTAATGCCTACTGTCTGTTAGCTGAGTATTTTAAAAGCTCATTTATCCTTAGAGTCATACTTTGATTTGCTAACCAGTCATCGGAATGAATAAATCCCAGGAACATTTGGGGACAATTTGGGTCTTAGTTTACCTCTGTTTCCACAAGAGGGTGCTGTTGGGTAAAATATCTTCCAATTTGAGTTGCTTTTAATTGGCTTTATTAGTTACTCTTGAGTAGGGTTTAACTGGATATTAAATACAATGAAGACCATTTTGTGATATTCTGAAAATAACCTTCGTTCATCAAAGATACACTCAAAGGCCAAGTGTGGTAGCATGCTCTTAATCCCTGTAATGTCTTTAAGCACTTTCTAGGCAGATGGATCTTTAAGAGCTTGAGGCCAGCCTGGTGTATTTAGTGAGTTACAGGCCAGTCAAGGGCTACATGGTGAGACCGTGTCTCAAAAAATAATATAAATAAATAAGTAAACCAACAAGCAAACACAAATAAATAAACAAAATAAGATGTAAGCCTGAATAGGTGCTCTGACGTTAGTATTGCCAGTATGACAGGAGGTTTAGAATCCAGCAGACAAATCCATGGCCATGCCTGTGAATTATCCAGAGAGGCTGAGTGAGCTGTAAAGACCCATCTCAACCGTGGGCATCACCTTCCTATGATCTGAGGTCCTGGACGGGATAGAAAGGAGAATGCAAGCTGAACACAATCATGCGTTGCTGACTGCCTTTGACTGTGGATGCAGTATGGCCAGCAGCTTACGCAAACTCTTGCCACCGTAACTTCTCTGCCATGATGGACTGTACCCGCAGACTGAGCCAAATAAGCTCTCTTAAATTGCTTCTTGTCATGTATTTGGTCACAGTAAGGAGAAAAGCAACAAATACAGTTGCTGCATAAATAAATCTCTTAGGGAATCTCTAGATTCATATTTAGAGAAATGATAGGGCTTCAATATGTGTGTGTAATGTAGACAGAAGAAAGTTAATAGAAAAAGATAAGCAATCAGAGCAACTTGTCAGTGGGATGACCATCAGAAAGTTCTGGGTTCACTATGATTCCTTGTGTGAGGTGCAAAAAGGTGTCATTAGACTCTGTGCCTTATTAGGAATGCAGAGAAACTTTTGTTTGTTTTGCTACATACTCACTAAACACCTTGCAATCTAACTGGAATTTAATGTATTAAGATGTAAGGAGAGTATTTTTTGTTAAATTACTTAAGTAGATGAAGCAGTTTGCTTGTATTCTTTTATTTGAAGTCATCAAGCCAGTGTGCAAGTAGAATCGTTGCAAGAACAATTGAGTACGGTCTCCAAGCAGAGGGATGAGACTGCCCTGCAGCTTTCTGTCTCTCAGGAACAAGTAAAGCAGTATGCTCTGTCACTAGCCAATCTGCAGATGGTTCTCGAACACTTCCAACAAGGTATGTTACCTACTTGGCTGATGTCTTAGTAAAGAAAAATTTTGGTTATGGTAATTTTGCCTTATTTGAATATGAAGTTAAGTATAGGAAATCCTTAAATGTCACCACCACCACCAAGTAAATTCACAGTTTTTATGACTAAAGCTATTTTGATTTTTAAAAAAAAGTTTAATATATTATTACTAATTAAGGTGAAAGTTGAGGAGTATAACTGTTTTTGTTGTCTTTTGGATTTTTGTTTGTTTTTGCTTTTTTGAGACAGGGTTTCTCCATGTAACCCTGGCTATCCTGGAATGCACTCTGTAGATCAGGCTGGCCTCAAACTCACAGAGATCTGTCTGCCTCTGCCTCCTGAGTGCTGGGATTAAAGGCGTGCGCCACTGCTGTCCAACTTATTTTAAAAAATATTTTATGCATTATTTTATGTGTGTTGGTGTTTTGCCTGCACATTTGTCTGTATGAGGGTGTTGGATCCCTGGAACTAGAGTTTACAGACATTTGTAAGCTGCCATATGGGTGCTAGGAATTGATCCTGTGTCCTCTGGAAGAGCAGCCACTTAACTGCTGAGCCAAAAGTTGAGGAGTTAGAAAGGTAAATAAAATGAAGAAGGAGAATCAAGAACCAAAGGAGATTATTCAGGGCTGCTGAGTTGACTCAGTGAACAGGTGTTTGCTGCTAAGTCTGAGGACCTGAGTTTGATTCCCCGGGACCCATGTTGTGGAGGAGAGAACCATTCTTGCAAGTTCTCCTGACCTCCACATGCACACTGTTGTCCAAGTGCACTCAGACATGCACACGAATATTTATTTAATTATTTATTAAGGGGCTGGATGTGGGGGCAACACCATGAACACCCAAACTAGGGTGACAAAGGCAGGTCAGTCTCTGTGAGTTTGAGGCAAGCCTGATCTACATAACGAGTTCTAGGACATCCAGGGTATGTAGAGAATACCCTGACTCAAAAATTTCAAAAACCAGCTGGGCAGTGGTGGCGCACGCCTTTAATCCCAACACTTGGGAGGCAGAGGCAGGCTGATGAGTTCAAGGCCAGCCTGGTTTACAAGAGCGAGTTCCAGGACAGGCACCAAAGCTACACAGAAACCCTGTCTTGAAATACCCACCCCCGCAAAAAAAAAAGAAAAGAAAAAGAAAAAATTCAAAAACTGAGAGAGAGAGAGAGAGAGAGAATGTAAAAGAAGCTCATATGAGAGGAGAATGACCCTCTTAGAATGATTAGGTTTGAGATGCTAGAGTTTGAAGCCCCTTTTAAGTGTTAGTAATTACAATTACTAACCTTTGAAACACTAGCTTGTTCTTAGCTGTTCATTTGTGCTTTGAGGTGGCTACATTTTCTATTCCAAATACTGTTTTAGAGACACTCAGACAGACAGAACATTTTTATGCTAAGTAAAAAGTTTGCTTTGTCACATTCTCCTTGCCATCATTAGGTTTACCCACTTTAAATCACTGACTCATCAGTTTGTTGACTCAGTACATCTGGTAATTATTAATTGGGTTAACTGTTAGTTTGATAGGGGGAATAGAGGGTATTTTTGTGCCTAAGAAAATCTTTAAATTTGTAATTGTGTGACCCCTTAGGGCTGTCCATCTAGTTGAAATCCTATATATGATTTCCAGGTGGGTAGTTCACCCCTTTAATCCTAGCATTCCGGAGGCAAAAGTAGACTGATCTCTTGAGTTACACATCAGCCAGGGCTACAGAGTGGGACTGAAAAATAAAAAGACTATTTTTTAATGTAATTGCTAGACTGACTATGAGAACAAAGGCATGGACAAAGAGGCTGTAGAGAGTGTTGCTAAAGGGGAGGCAGAATGGGGTCATCACATGGGGAGGAGAGCCTGTGAGGCTCATGGCTCTTGGTGTCAGTGCCACTTGACATGTTCACTAAGACATTTGTACTTCCCTTTTGAGATATTTAAATGTTTTGTTTTTAATTATTAAAAGCCCAAGTGATGTAAAATTCCAGCTTTATACACTGTTGGAAAATATTACTGTAATTTTCCTTTGTTCTTAGAGGAAAAAGCTATGTATTCTGCTGAATTAGAAAAGCAAAACCAGCTCTTAGTTGAATGGAAGAAGAAAGCAGAGACTCTGGAAGGAAAAGTGTTATCCCTGCAGGTAGGCAGAATGCTTTCTTTTAAGAGCTGTGTCTTGGAAATATTCTCATAAACCATTCATTTACTATTTAATGTTTGAGTGATTGTATCCAGCCTTCTACTGGGTGTAACAATGAACTGTCTGGCTCAGCATCTCTCAGGTGACTTAAGTGAACGTGAGATAAAAGGAACTTTAAATGTTTTAGCATACCTCAGTATCTTGGGGACTCTGCAAAATGAAAACTAATTCATCTACAAGATTAAGTTGAATTTTTCTCTTTTGAATAAAATGTTTTGTATACTGTATTTGTTATGTATTAATATTATATATTATCTTGTTTGATCTTTTAGAACAAGAAGGGTTCCTCCCGTATTACTGATTCTAGCAATTTGAGCAAGTTTGTTTTGTTTTTGTTTTTTGTGTCAGGATTTCATTTTATAGCCCAGACTGTACTTGAGCTCTCAGTAATTGGTTCTTGCCTCAGCCTTCCAGATGCTGATTACAGGAGTGAATCACCATGCTCAGTCTTTTCTTTTAAAGACTCTTGAATTTTTTTTCCTCATTATTTTCTATTTTATATATAAAAGTCATATTGAAGGTATGTGTGAAATCAACCCTGCTGCAGAGATATGACACCAAAGTGACTTCTGTTGCCTGAGATTTCTGTACTGCCCAATCCTGCAGTCATTCAGCCCCAAAGAAACACACAGAGGTCTACATTAATTATAAACTGATTGGCCTATTAGCTCAAGATTCTTATTAACTCTTATATCCTTCATTAACCCATAATTCTTGTCTGTGTTAGCCATGTGGCTTGGTACCTTTTATCTGCGAGGCAGTCTCATCTTACTTCCTCTGTGACAACTGCAGACTGTGCCTTTTCTCTTCCCAGCATTCTCCTGTTCTTGTTTCCCCTCCTCTACTTCCTGCCTGGCTACTGGCCAATCAGCATTTTATTAAACCAATACAACTGACAAATCTTTACAGGGTATAAGACCATTGTCCCACAGCACTTCCTTCCCTTTTTTTTCCTCAAAACAAGACCTCTGAATCTCCTTTGTTTAGCTTTGTTTACCTGACCATTGTCCATAATGACTTGTAACTAACACTCTAAACAAAGACAAACATCCATAATTTATTTTTTGGGAATGTGGGTATAGTTTTCTAGGCTACTTCCTGCTGATTGGGGATGCTGATAATCTTATGGGACCTAAAGAAAATTTAGAATTATGATCATGTCCTAACTGGAGTATTCTGTGAGGCTTGATCATCTCAGCCAGCAGTCTTGAAACTGTTCTGGATAGAACTTAGACATCTGGGCCATCCACTCCTATTGGATATTTCTCAGGGGGTCTTCTTTGATCAAACCTGCTTTTTCTTAACTCAGAATGAATCCACAGCTTCTCATTTCCCGTGGAAAATAATTTTGTTAGCTGATGGTTCTGGGGGCTGGAAACTCCAATATTGAGGGACTTGTAATCTGACAAGGGCCTTCTTGTTGCATCGTCCCATTGTAGAACTAGAGAGATGCAGCAGGAGGGGCCTGAACTTGTCCTTCTTATAAGGATCCACTCCTGCAGCAGTGGGATTCATTCTTCCTGAAGGACAGTGCTCTAGTGACCCAAACACCTTCCATAGGCCCTGCTTTCCTATGTTCCATTTACCTTATTAAAATTATTAATGTATCTACAAAGACATATTTTGTTTTGTTTTTTGAGACAGGGTTCTCTATGTAGTACTTGATTTCCTAGAGCTTGATTTGTAGACCAGGATGGCCTCAAACTCAGAGATCATACTTTTAATTGCGTCCAGTGGTATCAGAATATCTTGTCTATTAGATTCTTAAAGTAGAAGTCTGAATCTTTTTTTTTTAAACAAAACTATTTTTTTCTTAATTTAAAATATAATTTATCAATTTTAGAAAAGCAAAATATGCCAGGAGAAACTTAAGAAATTAATAAAGATAAAAGGTGAATAAGTGAAATAAAATCCAAACAAATGTCAAAACAACAAAATATAAGTGCTGATGTCCAAAGAGGCTTGTTTTCTCTTTACTGACTTTGTAGAGGTCTGGGACTGGGGTGCAGTGGTGGACTACTTTTATAGCACCTGTGATACCCTGGGTTCCACTTCCAGCACAGCAAACCCACCTAACCACAAACCCACTGTTGTACATATAAACACTATGAAGTTGTGCTTTGGGTTTTTTTCTTTAATGTTTAGATTTTTTAAAAATTTATTTAAAAATTTTTAATACCAAATTTAGATTTATAGAGTTGGAATAATATATTTCTATTTAATTTTTTTTTGTTTCAGACCCCATCAGAGTTCAAACCCTAGAAAGCAGAATCAATAAGGAGTGTATGTGTCCATATATTAATGTGTATAATATGTAGACACACGTGAACTTGATTACAGGAAATTGCTCATGATTGGTTGAGTTTGGAGGGCTGGCAGTCAAGATGGGAAGATCACATCAAAGGCCTGGCTTGGAACTCATAGGCATAGGACAGAGCTTTTGAGTTCAGGCAGTTAGGGCCGTCACAGCTGGAGGGAGTTCTGTGAGCATAGGAAGAAGCTGCTGTCCATCAAAGGGATTTTGTCATTTTGGGGGAAGCCTAGTCTCTGCCTTTAAGAATTTCTGATTGGTCCAGCCACAGATCTCCAGATTACTCAGGGAATGAGCTTTCTTCAAGGGCTTGATGCATGCTTGCAAAATGCCCTTCATAGTAACTGATGAATAACTAGGTACTGTAACCTATCCAAGGTAACACACCGGACAAGTCTCAGACCAAAACTGTGGCTTGGAATTTACATGAGTAAATTCTTCAGGATAACCAAGAAAATTAGAACCAAGAAAAGCTGTGAGGAAGGACTGTATCAAAATAGAGCCAGTACAATATGGTCTAGATCAATGGGACAAAGGAGTAATCCAGAGGTAGAGCCCAGAATATATTTGAGAATTTAAAATGAAATGGATTTGAGCTGTTTTTTATTTTATTTTATTTTATTTTATTTTTTGTTGCTGTTGTTGAAAAGTCAGTGGATTCTTTATTGCTTCTGGGTTGTGGGGCTCAGGAGCTCTTGGTGGTGCGGGTTGGCTTCCCCTTCACCACCCCAGGCTTCTGGCTTCACAGAATGGCACTGGCCCTGCAGATGGCCCCATGCCCACATCAGGGCAGTACTTGTTTTTGCAGATTCTGTGCCTGATGCTGCTGAGTGTGCCCATGCATGCTTGTTGGTGGTTGTCCTTACGTAAGAAGTAGCGGTTTTTGTTGACCATATCTGTGTTTCTTGACTACATGACCTCTGTCTTGTGGTCAACTAGCCTGTAGTGGAAAAAGTTGCAGAATTTGAGATTATTGGTTTTGGTGCTATACATCTGTTCATTCCTCTTGATCAGGAATCTGGAGTACTTTTGCAGGACTATTCATTACAGAAGCATGGACAAGGCAGCAGCTCCTCCCCCGATGGTGGCCAGAGATGGAAAGACCCCGATTTGAACTATTTTTAACTCAAGGAGAAAGAAAATTTTCTAGATGCTATTGGATGGGCAGGGCTATAAGTGCAGCACTTAGAAGGCAGGGGCAGGCACATCTCTGTAAGTTCAAGGCCTGTTTGGTCTACGTAGGGTGTTCCAGGCCAAGTAGGGCTATATCCTAAAGCTCTTTCTCAAAGTAAACACAAAAATTAAAAATGAGTGATATTGGCAAACTGTCCATACACACAAAATTAAGTTGTGTTGCATCTTACGCCATATATAGAAATAAATTCTAGTTATATCAAAACAAGAATCCTTACCTGGTAGGAGTCTTGGCTTCTGAGAGTAATTTTTGTTTTGTTTTGAGACAGGATCTTGCTGTGCTCAGGGTGGCAGAACACTCCTGCATCTAGAGTACAGGCCTATGCTACCACATCTGGATATGAGCATGCTTGCTTTTGATGGTGTAGAGACTGGGTGGCTCTTCTGACATTTAATAGGCTAGGAATTGTCAAAATATATTCATTGAGAAATGCTATATTAAAAATTTAAATACAGAGAACAAACTCTTACAATAAATTCTAGACTGTGTATACAGTCTAGAAGTTGGGAGGATCTTAATCAAGATTAAACTCAAGAAGCTATAAGAGTAAAGGAAAACCTCTTTGTATATCACTAAAAAGGAGTTAAAGGCTAGTCATAGACCAATGATTGACCTCATTTTCATTGCCCAGAGAGCAAAGGATTCCTGTCTAACCATCCAAGGTGCTCACACAAACTGATAGCGAGACAGTGCAGGAGAAATACACAAACAGTATGCCATGAGGTTTTCATATAAGAGTAGATCCAACTGTTGTAGAAACAGAACCACAGATGTGCAATGATAGTTATAATGAAACATCCCATTATATATGTTAGCTTACAAAGATTTAAAAGAATAAAAACATTTGTTACTGTATTTCTTGACTTTTTTTTTTGGTTTCGAGACAGGGTTTTTCTGAGTAACAGTATTAGTTGTCCTTGAACTAGCTCTTGTAACTCACAGAGATCCACCTACCTCTGCCTCCTGAGTGCTGGGATTAAAGGCGTAAGCCACCACTGACTGCTTCTTGACTTTTTATATATTTTTAATTTTTTTATCTTGTTATTTTTACTTTAATTTTTTTGTTATGTTATTTTTAGTAGCAGCTTTCCTTAGTTTCTCTAAAAGGGCAGTGATGCATTGTAAAAGCGTATGAGGTTGGTAGGTTGTACAGACCTGCCATGGTCACAGAGGTGCAGTGTCATCATTGGCCGAGCTCTTGATTGATGCTGAAGTGTCTTCCAGCCCTGTAGTTTGCATACTACTTTTTAATAACCTCCTTTTCCCCTTTACTCCCAGGAACGTTTGGATGAAGCAAATGCTGCTTTGGATTCGGCCTCAAGACTGACAGAACAGTTAGATCTAAAAGAGGAACAAATTGAAGAACTTAAAAAGCAAAGTAGGTCTTTTTTCTTTGTTCTCTGCAACAGTGCTTATGTTGACTCAAGTGTGGTCTTCTGCCATTCATTGGCACAGCTGAGCAAGGCTAATGATATGTGACTTCCACTTCCCATTCCCATGTGCAATTTGCTTCTGTTTAAGTCTAAATCTAATGAAACCGGTCATTAGGATAGCCCTGGCTGTCTGGTTAGTTCTCCTGGGTATTGAACTATGACTGTATTTTGGTTGTTGCTCTGTTGATCAAGGAGACTGATTTGACAGATGCAATTTTTATGGTTTTGTCTTCTTCTGATAGTTCATGCTACACCTGAAGCCATCTGATCTGCTAGAGGGGGCATATTCTCAAGTAAAAATACTAGTGGTCAGTGTTTGTGACGTGAATGGCTGAGTGTAACCTACTAGATTTCCGTGGTTGTGGACAGGCTTTACACCAGGCACTCAGTGTATTTGGGTTTGGTGCTTGTAAAGTGTCTCATAGTTCTGTCAGTTCTCTAAGCTGATCTCCTGTACTTAGGATTATCTTTGAACCTCACTGGTAGGGTCGTTCACAGTGCTGTGCTAAGCCTAACAGCCAACAGTGGTAGCATACCATTAAATTTACTCTCTCATTTAGGAGTAGCCAGGGACTTGAAGTTCCTCTGGGGCTGTGTTTAATTGGTAATGATTTGAAGTGATTGGGCAGGTTGTAATGGAGCCTAGGAATGCACTGGCTGTAGATGTCTCTGTTCTCACAGCAGTTAAGAAGTATATACCATGTGTCACAAAATAGAAGTTAGAAAGCACATGTAGAAGCAGAAGGAACAAAGATGCTGTTAAAACAGGAACAGTGACATGGATACTTAGCACATAAGCCCACAAGGACCATGGCCCTAGGTACAACCTAATAACCCGGCCTAGACCAGGGCTCCCAAATGGACACAGCAAAATAGTAATAAGTGCAAGGGAGTTGGCATCACTGGGATAACTTCACTCTGAGACTTCATTCTGAGGTTTTGTTTCATGAGAATGGATCAGCATAGGAGCTCTGAATCTCAAGTATGCCTGGAAACAGGCAGCAAGGAACCAGTACCTAGTGAGTATCTGTAATAGACAGTTGACCTAACATAGATTAGAGTGCTTAGTCTTTCTTTATTCATTTGCCATTTATGAACAACTGTAAGTGTGCAGCGTCAGTCTGCTTTTATAGACACAGAAACTGAGCTTTCCTCGCAGATCTCTTTATTTGTACCAAAGTTTTGATCTTTCCATGTTCTGTATTCCTGTCTGGGAAATGGGTGTTTATAAAATGTCCGACTTGCCTTTTGTTCTCTGGAGATATACTGTATCTTCCCTTGGAGATACAGTTGCACCCTCCATACTGAACTCTCACTGTTGAAATGGCTTCTTTAATGAGAACTGTTTATTGGGAACACAATCTAGTTAGACAGAAAGCCAGCGCAATTACATTAGTTGGAAGACATGGTGAACCAAAAAGAACATTGAGCAGCAAAGGGTTAACCATGGTGCCATGTCTTAGAGCTGAGCTAGATCAGTGGAAGGAAAAAAGGTGAGTTCTGAACTACGTCATTGAGCTCTGACAGTCTGATGCTGTGTGCCCTGATGTCTATGGCCACATCCCCTTTTAGACAGTCACCTGAGTCATTTCCAGTAGGCCATGGTCAGATGTGAGAGTCTGTGACTTAACTGCAGCATTTGGTGTTTTCCCAGGCCCCTAGTTAAACTTCTAGGAGTAGAAATAATTCCGTTTTTCTTCACTGTGGCTGGCAGGGCAGGTCGCCTGGGTTTTTATTTGTGTAAAACATAATTAATATTCACTATTAGTAAGTAGGAACTTTGGGCTCATTCTAGGGAGTAAGTATTAGAGAGAAAGCACTGCATACTTCGGCTTGTACACCTGCCATTTGGAAAGGCTGAGGGAGCTAGTGTGGCACAGACTGAAAGAGGAACACTGAGACTGTTGTTGTGTCTTCAAATCATCCTTGCCTTTTACAGCTTCTCCTAATAGTGTTTTTCTTACACTACCTAAGTGCTTAGTGCCACATTTATATCTCTAAACACAAAAGCAATTTTATTTTCTCAATGCTGTATTTTTGATTTGATAATATAAGTAAATTCTTGATTGGCTTACTTATTTCAAAAAGCATCCCTGTATATTTTTATAAGTCATTAAGTACTTTACATGTTGATTGATGTTGTAATACTATATTTTATTTTTAACACAAAAGTTGGCCAGACAACGAAAGTTTTTGCCAGAAGAAACAATTTTGATAAAGACAAATTGGTTTTTGTTGCAAGAAAATACACAGACTTGAATTGTAAAGGCGAAGTATTATTTTATTTCTAAGCCTCTGTAGACTAACAATTTAGTTGATCTGCTGTTTCAACATTTAGACAATATTAGGAAATTTATTTTAAAAAGTCGTGTTTTATTCAGAATGGTTGATTATATCACTACTACCAAGATATGATTCAGTCTGTCCAAACATAAGGAAAGAGTGGTTACATATGACCCCAGTATTAAAGCAGTACAGCCTGGATGACGTCAGTCCCTCTGACAGTTTGTGATTGTTAATGTCAGGTACGTGCAACCGTGCTTATGAACTGAGGGCATTTATGGGCCCTTTATGAGAAGCATAAAGACAGAGGCCTGGTGCTTTACTGGTCAGTAAGCACCTAATAAAGACCAGCTGCTTGACTTCACGTTGGCTGCTGTGTAGAACACTAGACAGGCCCCTTTTCAAGGAGCAAAGGAAATGGCACGTGATGAACATCATAAGGTAGTTATTTAAGACAGTTGTGCACAGCAGTGGCCTTTAGTGGCGTATTTAATTCTCTTGTTAAGGGATGGAGACTTGAAGAAAGTATTAAGCCACTAGTAGATTTTTACCTAGCAAGTGTGAAAACTATTTAAACCATAGGAACTAGTTAAGCTAACTCATTCCCCCAACACTAAAAACCCTAGCATCCTGTAGATGCTCTGTTTTAATAGGCAGTGTTGACTGGTAGAGGGGTTACTGTTGTCCTTCTTTTTGGAGATTAGTCTTTCAGCATTTCACCTGGAACACTCTTTAACACAGTTGCAAAAACTCCTTTCCCATGCTGCCCTGCTCTTTTTAGTCAGTGCACCACTTGTCTATGAACTGAGTAGGATGGTATCTTTATTCTTAGTTCATCAGAGTTGAGGATTCCTGTGGACTTGTTATTGATGAGAAAATAACATCTGTGTAAACCTAGTACAGCTGAGACATTAAAAGATGCATACATTGTCATGTATGTAGGTGCGTGTTTTCCTTTCTCCATTTCCTTAATTGCTCTTAACATTGCTCTTTCTCCATTTCCTTAATTGCTCTCAAACTTCTTCTTAAATGAAATTGAGATGAAAAGTATGATAGTTTTTGATTTGGTAATTAATACTAAAAATCATTGAGTTTTGTGGTATGCAAAGAAAAGTTTTCGAAGGCAGTAGAAATTTAATCCTAGCACGAGGAACATCTTTTGCTCTACCTGGCCAGTTTATTCCTATGTTTTCAGGGCTTTATTTTGGTTTTTGGTTTTTCAAGACAGGGTTTTTCTGTAACAGCCCTAGCTGTCTTGGAACTTGCTTTGTGGACCAGGCTGACCTCGAACTTACTGAGATCCGCCTGCCTCTGCCTCCTGAGTGCTGGGATTAAAGGTGTGCACCACCACTGCCTGGCATCTTCACTGTTTTCTGTGCTGGGGGTGGAACCCAAGGTCTTGTGCATGTGGGGAAAGTCAGCTGTATCCCAAGTCCTAAACAAGTATAGTACCTTAAAGGCTTTTGTAACCAATTTTTAAAAATAGTGACTACTTTTTAAAATGTCTGTATGAGTTGAAATGGAAATTTTCCCTCAGAATATTTTAGAAAGTCTAAAAGTACATGTAAAATGAGCTGTCAGCCACTGTGCTAGATGAGGCATGAAACATGTTTTAAAGCCACACATACAAAAGGAGCTTAAAATGTTTCACAAGGAACTACCTTTACAATGCTGAGTATGCCTGAGTTATTATTTTAAATAAAGACATTCCATTTTCCAGGATATGATTTATACAAGAAAACATATAATGTCCTGTTGAACATAAGCCAAATACATTCCCAGACGCTTTGTTACCCAAATCTTGTGAGAGAGTTCTTTATAGATGTTTTTGGCAGAAGTGACAGTTTTAGAGGAAACATATAAGAAGTACCAGATGCAATTTTCTGGGTTGTCGTAAATGGTTAAAAGTTATTTGTAATAATATAAACATCTGGGTATGCTAGACAATGCCAACATTTAAATTAAGGGAAAAGTGTATTAGGTAAATAAACTATTTTGTATTTCTAGTTATATTTTAAATGTGTTTGATATTTGATACTAATATCTAACCGAAAAATGTTTTAGAAGTTGTAATTGAAAACTAATTTCTATAAGCAGAAAGGGGAAATTATATACTGATGAGAATATTTTATGTACTTTTTCTCCTTTTTTTTTGAGTAATGGCTGAGTTGTTTAGTATGTAATTTATTTTCTTCATCTTTCCTAGGAAACACCAGTCATTCGTTCATTGTTATATCAAGTAGTCATTGTTTATGTGCTGAGTACCAAGCACTAAAAGGGCCTTGGGATAAACAGGTGACAAAGGTCTCCTTCATGAGGGTGACAGGCAGGAAGTGGAAGAGGACATGTATTCAAGTACATGCAGGGAATTGTTTGGAAGAATCAGAAGTGGTGGACAACTACAGGAACAGAGCAGGGGGCACATGTCTACTCACAGTTGTGACAGCTGTCAAGTCAGACAGAATCCCAGCAGGGAGTGCGAGGTGAGTCCACCCCTGGCTGAGGCGCTATTGGCACCTGATAGCGCCTGTGGAGAAGAGTCATTGGTTTTTCTTTACTAGTGCAGTCCCTTAGCAGTGAGTAACTGTGACCAAATGAAAGACACACATCCCAAAATACATGCACTGAGTGGGTTATAAATACAGCAGCACAGATATAGTGTAAAAATTTTTTTCAATTAAAAAGGGAAAAAAAACATACAAAGTTGGGTGGGTAGAGAAGGGGAAGTGGATCTAGAGGGTTCCACATTGTAAAATAAAGCACAGTGAACAAAATTATCCAGAAATAATAAAAAAATTAAAATAAATTGTTTTGAAAGAGTTATCCATTCTACTTGGTAATAGTGGTATGGGAAGGTAAGCAAAGTTAGGAGTAACTTGACTTTTCTTAAGTGATGGAGATGTACAGGCTAAGTAGATTGGTAGCTAGGGAAAATCTTTCTAGACAGAGGGAGGGATTCACATGAAATGAGGTGTCATACTCTGAAAATGTTGAAAGAGTGGCATGCATGTGATTGTGTGGTGTGGTGTGGTGGGTTGGTTGGTATGCAGGACTGGGAAGGTGGAGTGGAAGTGATTAGCTGTGTAGGAAAATGAAACTTAGTCATGAATCACAAGCAGGTCATCAACTGTTAATACCAAAACAGCAAGGGAGACGGACACAAGTGGGTCCAACCTGTTGACTTTACAGTATGACATTGTAATCACACTGGGGAGAACAGTATGATTGGTTTACCTGCCCTCCAATCCCCCCAAAATAATCTTGTCATGTTTTAAGTAAGGTAACAGTTTTATGTTAGGCTGCATTTATAGCTACTCCTGGCCACAGATTGGACAGGTCTGGTAAAAACTGGTGAATTGAAATGTTTCTTATATGAGCGTCAGAGTCTCAGCTCAACCCCATTATTTCTGCACAGGCTTGTGAGCCGAGTGCTGAAGATGTTAGGTATTGCAAGGGATGGTGAAATCTGGATTTTCATATAATAGGTCCTGGCTTGCCTTCTAGAGCTTTGTAAAGGCCCTGTGTGGTAGGTTCAAGTATGCTGTTTACCTTATTGTTGCTGTTTACCGCTCTGTTTTCATGGTTTGGGGCTCTACCCTTTCCTAGTGGCTGTATTATCTGTAACTTTTCTACATGTAAATAGTCTTTCCTTTTAGAAAATACTAAGCTTTATAAAGTAGCAATGAAAATAAAGGTTTTAGTAAGAACAAAACCCCTGTGTGGGCAGGGCAGGTCCTCCTTGGGGGATGCCATTCATGGTGATTTGCAGTAGGAAATGAGGTTGGTGCTGAGGTCTAGAAAACCTTCTGTTCTCGGAGGGTTTGATGCAGTAGTAACATTCACTAACTGGAAAAAGCATTACAGCTTTCCTTTTCAATGGTAAATTTCAGTACTCTTTTGGGATATGTCTTGTCTATGCAGAACTTTTTTATAAAGTATATACTCTATAAGGATGCTTTTAAAACTTTCTATATGGAAACTGTAAGTTATCTGAATCGATAATGAAAGGTTGAGGGGAACTAATAGAGAGGGAAAGCATATTTGATTTACTGGCATTAAAAATATTACATAGCTGGGCGATGGTGGCACATGCCTTTAATCCCTGCACTCTGTAGGCAGAGGCAGGAAGATCTCTGTGAGTTCGAGGCCAGGCTGGTCTACTAGAGCTGGTTCCAGGACAGCCAGAGCTGTTACACAGAGAAACCCTGTTTCAAAAAACAAACAAACAAAAATGTTATTATGTGCTTGGGGGATAGAGAGAAGGCTCAGTTGATAAAGTGCTTATCCTGTGAGCATGAGGACCTGAGTTCAATCACCACACCCACGTAAAAGCCAGGCATGCTGGCTCATCTATAATGTCAGTGCTGGGGAGGTCCTGGCAAAAGGACCTCTGAGTTAGACCTCGGCTCTGGCAGAAGGACTTCTGATGGCCAGCCAATATAGCTGAGTCAGTGAATTCGGGGTTCAGTGGGACACTGTCTGTAAAAAAATGAGGTGTTAAGTAATTTCAAGAAGACATCCAACAATTGCTTCTGACCTTCACACACATGTACATGCATACCTCCCACCTGCCATACACACATGAACACATACATACACACACACAAATATATAATTATATAAAATCTCTGGGCGTCCCAGTGTTAGAATACTTAACTCTCAGTAGGATCAATCCCCACTGCTGAAAAATCTTAGTCATTTTCTCCCTCCTTCAATTTCCCCTCCTATTTTCTCCACTGCCTCTCTGTCTTCTTTCTTCCAAATATACATAGTAATTCCAATCAACTCTGGTGTAGTAGAACGCATTAATGATATTTTACTGTAGTAATGAATTGAATTTATTTCCAACAAGCAGAATTTTAAGAGTTACGTTGGGGACTGGGGACATACCTCACTTGGTAGAATACTTGCCCAACACACATAAGCCCCTGGGTCTAGTTTGCAGCACTGACTAGACCAAGTATATTTGCACGTGCCTAAAATCTCAGCAGTCAGGAGGGATAGGCCAGAGGATTGGAAGGTCGAATTCGTCTTTGTCTAAAGCAAGTTTAGGGTCAGCCTATGATACATGATGAAACCCTGTTGGGGACAAATAATAAAGTTAACTTTTTACTCAGCAGTTAATAATTATGATGAGACAAAAAAGCAAAACAGAACAAAAACAACAAAATTCACCATGTTGTATAGACCTTAAAATTCTCCTTATAGGTTGATAGGTTGAAAATACTTAAAAGAAGCCAGGCGGTAGTGGTACACACCTTTCATGTCCAGCCCTGGGGAGGCAGAGACAGGTGGATCTACAGCCTGGTCTACAGAGTGAGTTCCAGGACAGCTAGAGCCAAACAGTGAAACTCTGTCTTGAAAAACCAGAAGGGAAAAAAAGAAAAAGAAAGAAAGAAAGAAGGAAATGCTTAAAAGACAAAGCAGTTTCAAATTACAAATAGATGTAGTATTATTTTTAAAAAACATTTAGTGTTAAAAGTCATTTTGTACGAGTTGAAATTCTGTAATAAAAAGACTGTTTGGTGGGGTTGGGGGTGGTACACACCTTTAATCCCAGCACTCAAGAGTCAGAGGAGGTGGATCTCTGAATTTGAGATCAGCCTGATCTACAGAGTGAGTTCCAGGACAGCCAGAGCTACACAGAGAAACCCTGTCTCAAAAACAAACAAAAGTCAAAACCAAAGGACTGTCTAGAGTTTTGGAGAGATGGCTTAGCAGGTAAAGCATTTGCAATGTACCCATATGAATGCTGAGAGGCAGTAATTCAGTGCTTAGGAGGCAGACAAGGGATTTCCAGAGCAATCTGTATAGTTGGACTAGCCGAATCAGTCAGCTCTTGGTTCAGAGTGAGAGACCCGGACTCAAAATACAAGATAGAGAGCAGTCAAAGAAAAAACCCAATGTCAAGCTCTGGCCTTCCGCAAACACCCATGTACACACAAAGACCATCTAGTTTCTAACTTTTGCTTTGGTTATAGTTAAATGAAGAATCCAAATCATATTAAGTTTAATACTGTATTAACTTTAAGTTTATTTTGGGGACTAGAAAGATGGCTCACTGGTTAAGAGCATGTACTGCTTTTGTAGAGGACCCAAGTTTGGTTCCCAGCACCCATACCCATACAACTAACTGTAATTCTAGTTTCAGGGTACTGGACATACTCTTCTGGATTCCACTGGGCACTTCTACTCATGTACACTGTGATGGCTAGTTTTATCTCAGCTTGATATGAACTAGAGTTATTTGGGAAAAGAGAACCTCAATTGAGAAAAAATGCCATGACCCAGTCGGCCAGTGGGCAAGCCTGTAGTGCATTTTCTTGTTTGATGTGGGAGAACCCAGCTCACTGTGGGTGGTGCCCCCCCCCCAGGGCTTGTGGTTGTGGATGCTATAAGAAAGCAGGCTGAGTAAGCCATGAGGAGCAAGCCAGTAAACAACATTCTTCCATGGTTTCTACTTTAGTTCCTGCCTTCAGTTTCTGCCCTGATTTTCCTCAGTGATGGACTGTGTTGTGAAACTACAAGCTACAATAAATCCTTCCCTAAGTTGTTTTTGTTCATGGTATTTTCTTAGAGCTACAGAAACCCTAACTAAGACATACATTACCTCCATACAACCACATATTTAAAAATAAAATAAAATTAATTACTGTTAAGGTTGCCAATGCGAATGGGATCTAATACCTGTAGTCGGACTTTTCTGTTTCATCTGCCAGCTTCCAAATAACCACATGGAGACTTATTAATTATAAAAGCTCACCCAATAGCATAGACTTATTTTTAGCTAGCTCCTGTAACTTAAATTAACCCATTTCTGTTAATCTATGTGCTGCCCCGAGGCTCGTTTACCTCATCTACACACTGTGGATCATGCTCACTCTGCATTTCATGGCATCTCTGCCTTCTTCCCAGCATCCTGTGTACCTGAAAATTTTGCCTACCTATTGGCCATTCACCTTTTTATTAAACCAATCAGAATGACATATTTTCATAGTATTCAAAAAGATAATTTCACAACATTTTCCCCTTTTTGTCTAAGTAAAAAGGAAAGTGTTTAACTCTAACACAGTAAAGCTATATATATATTGAGAACAATTTTCAGGTAAGAATTACACTTCTGCTAGGCAGTGGTGGCGCACACCTTTAATCCCAGCACTCGGGAGGCAGAAGCAGGCAGATCTCTGTGAGTTTGAGGCCAGACTGGTCTACAAGAGCTAGTTCCAGGACTGGCTCCAAAGCAACAGAGAAACCCTGTCACAACCAAATAATAATAATTTTCAATGTTTAGTTCATTTGTGTTTGGCAATTCGGGGGAAATAACTTTATTTTTCTTACCTTGGTGAGTTTAAAGTTCTATACCTAATTTATCTTTTATTGTAACTAAGGAAAACTATATTACTATCTAGTCTTCAACTCTATCAAAGACCCAAGAAGGATATATTACTTTAGTAAACAGGAAGTACAGAGAAAGCAACTTCTAAAACTAAAAGAAATGACAGAAACAGCTGACTGGTTGCCTGTACAGTCACCCAAGTTTCCTCTGCATCATTGGGGCAACCATCTTTCGATTTACAGGCTTAGAATATCTGACAGGCTTCTTTGTGAAGCAGGAATTTTTGAAGGACTGTCTTACCTTGTTTTGGCAAAAGTTGACAGTTGCTTTTCTTTGTATCCTGCTAGTCCAATTTGGACAGCATACTGTCAGCAGTCAAAGCAAGGGCAGCCCCTTGCCTAAATGGCTAGCATGTGCCATAAAGAAAACAAACTTCATATGGAGATTCTTCTATGCCCATCTTTCTTTTTTGAAGTAAATTGGTGCTGCCACGAGCAGCCATGTCTCACTGTCATGAAAAGTCTTATGTTATAAAGAAAGAATATTAAATCAAAACATTTAAAATGCTATATTCTGTAGGTCTTTGAAATGTTTAAAGATCACCTATCTGTCTAAAATATATCTCTGTATGACTTTGAAAACATACCTAAAATGACTATAAGTTTGGTAGTTATAGATGACTGTTAACCAGTATTTATTGTCCTAAATAGCTTTCAAAGACTAAAACTTTACATAACCTTTTTAAATGAGCTACATAGGTTCAATACCTTAAACATGAATAGAAACGTATATGCAGTATAACAAAAATAACCTTAAATTTGTATCAATATACAAAACTCATACTAATGTAAAATACTTAAGACTAGTAGTTGTTTTTTTAGTTTAGGAGTAGATTCAGTAATCTACCCTTTTATCCTATCATTTCCAAATTCCCCCTTTTTCTTTTCAGAATGAGATCCTTGAATCTAATTTCCTTTGGTAAGCTTTTTTCCACCATTACCAATAACAGCTTGTAACCAACCCCTTAAGCAATGATAATCGTCCATAACCAGCCAAATGACCAAAACCATCCATTTTACATCTTGGGAATGTGGGTGAGTGTTGTCTTCTCTACACTACTTCCTGTTGTCTGGGAATGTGGGAATCTTTGGGGGACTCAGAGAAAACTAGGACAATAGTCAGGTCTTTTCTAGAATAGTCTATGAGGCTGGACCATCTCAGTCAGCTGTCTTGAAACTGTTCTGGATGCAGAACTTTAAGGAAACTGCAGCAGAGTCTTCTGAGAGGCTGGATCACCTGGACCACCTGTTTTCATGGTGTCTGAAAAAACACATGCTTTCAGAGGTTAATACCTTCATTAACACACGTATGAAATGTGCAGTGTGCACAAGTCAGTTAAAGATGGCTTTTTATTTTATGTTTGAGCAGGTAAAATATATGCCACCTATCTTGTGGCTTTTTTTTAGGTTTATTTCTTTATGTCTGTAGCCAGGATTTTCAGGGGTTTTTCCCCAATTCAAACCTGATCCTTTTTAATCTTGAACAAATCCACAGCCTTTTGTTTGCTATGAAAACAGAAGCATAATCTCTTCTCCAATACAACATATTTTTTGACTTCCAGTTTGAAGTTGATATTTTAAAAATATATAGTTTGGTTTAATTTAGTAGTTTCCACAATCCAATGTCTCTTAGCAGCTGTTTGTTCATTAGCAATCAAAAAATTAAAAGACAACACAATAACATAAAGGATTCAAACTCCCTTTTTATTTCCCATCTTTACATGGCTTATTCTTTTTTTTTCTTTTTACTACTTTATCATTCTGTAAAGACTTTATTATTTTCAGCTATTTATTTATTTCAGGCTCTACCCATTTTTTCTTAAGCCTATGCAAATTACTAAACACACTGTAGCCTGTTTAGAGGTTTTTTTTTTTTCCTGTCTGAACCTACTTTATTATGTATCTGTAACTTTTTCTGTCTTCATGAGGAAAATCTTAAATCTGCCAAGGCTGATTATCTCATGGTGCACTGGCAACTCAAGCTCACAGGCAGCTGCTGGGAGACATATCTCTGTACAGTGGCCAGCATGAGAGACATGAGACTAGGAAGCTGTGTTTGGCTCCATTGTTGTGTGTTTATAACCTTTTTAAGCTTCTTCAAGGCTTAATGTGGATATGTGTGGCTGGACATTGGATGCCATTTGTAGGCAGATTTTCTGTTCATCTAGTCAGCTCTCAAATCACAACACAGAGGTTTATTATTAATTATGAAAGCTGAGCTGATAGCTTAGGCTTGCTTCTAACTAGACCTCATAACTTAAATTAACCCATTTCTATCATCTACCTGGTGCCACATGACTCGCGGCTTTAACCTCTTTTACTGCAAGTCTGTTCCCTCTATATCTGTTTGTGACTCCGCCTTCTTTCCAGTGTTTTCCCTGCCCCGAAAATCCTGCCTAGCAATTGGCCATTCAGTTTTTTATTAAACCAATCAGAATGACTGGTTTAATAAAATATAAAAATATCTTCATAGTATACAAAAAGATTATTCCACAGCAATACCTAATTTACTTACTGATAATTATACAGAGAAATAAAATCATCTTTCAAACGTTTTTTCTTTTTCCTGTTCTCTCCTTTGCCTTGGCTCTTAAAAATGAGAAAAATGCAAAATAAGGAAAAAAGTCACAGACTATCAACCAGTATGAGATGTGTTGTTGATTAGAGCAAAATTTAACAATGATTTTGTTATTTTAAGAAACCAGATGAACGCTGAACATGGTGATGCATGCTTTTAATCCTAGCAGCCAAGACAGAGGTTGGTAGATCTCTTAGTTTGAGGTGAACCTGGGTTTACCGAGCAGTTCCAGGTCAGCTGGGGCTATGTAGCAATGCCCTGTCTCAAGAAAGGAAGGAAGGAAGAAAAGAAATCAGATGAAAAAACACTTCCACTTTACTATTCAGAAAATTAACATTTGGTCATTTATTCCATTCTCTCAGAATCCTTTGCAAGAAACATATTTTAAAAGAGACAAACCATGCCTGGTCCTGGTCCTGAGCATGGTTCATCTTTGGGTTTCTGGGTTCTCGTTCTGATCTTACCAATTATCTCATTCAGCTAACTGTTCAGTAAACCTGCTCTTAGGCACTCAGTCATGAGATAAGCAGAGGAATATGATAAGTAAGATGTTCTCTGAAGGTGTCACGTGAACTGTCATTAATCACAAGTAAAATGTAAAGTTATGATGCACTCTCTCTTGCACATTCGATTTTGATTCTAAGACCATGGCGTCACCTCTGGGTGTTTGAGAGCTCTGCTGTGAAAGATTTACTGTGTCACGCACTCCGTGTCATGCTTTCTGCAGACCAGGCTCCATCTCAGCTGATTCATTGCTTAGCTTGAAAATGCTTCCCAACCCAGCTTGCATTTCTAAAGAATTATTTGGGTGTGTGTAATTATTCACAGGACTATTGTATTTGGACTAGACCCCATTTCTGAATAATAATATTTTGCCTGCCCATATAAAGAAAGTTCTGATTTCAAATTGTGGTTTGAGTCCAGTTTTTTGTAGATAAATATTCAGAATTTCTGAGGAGAGGAGAGCAAATATTGCTGGAGAAAAAGATGAGTCTTTGGGGACTTTGGAATGGGTGTGTGACTTCCTTTTCTTCTAACTTCTCAAAGTTAATACATTTCTTCCTGTGTTGTCTGCTAAGTTCTAAGGTCCCTTTCTTTTCCTTTCTCTACTCAAATGTCACAGTACATTTAAGCCTGTGAGTTTGAAACAGCCATGTGCATCCCGTATTGCATTAGGTCAGGGACTAATAGTGAGTTTAAGACAATTTTATCTTGTCAATTTGACCTAAACAATGCTTTGGCTTTTTGACTTACTATATAAAAATAACTTTTATTAGAATCTTTGCTTTATGAGTTTTACTCTGAAACTGTTTATTCATCATGCAGGCCTTTTGTTTGGTTGGATTCTTTGAGATAAGGTCTCACTATGTTGCTCATATTGGCTTCAAATTCCCAGGCTCAACTGATCCTCCTGCCTTGGCTTCCTTAGCATCTGGGACCACAGGTGCAAACTACAGTGCCCAATTTATTAGAAAAAAAAAGCACTATTTAATTTGTTGTTATTCTGTGTACATATGATGTACACTGGGTGTGTACACAGGCCTGCCATGGTGCATATAGGGGCCTGAAGACAGTTTTGTGGAGTCAGTTCTCTTTCCACCTTTGTGTGGATTCCAGAGAAAACTCAGGTCGTTGGCTTACAGAGCAGCACTTTTACCTGCTGAACCATCTGGCTTAGTGGCTCACTGTCTGTTTTTCCTGTTTGTTTCAATGGGAAATAGGGTAATGTAGCTTTATATATGGTTTCTGTGGTAAAACATATAAACTGTGAGTCCCATGTAATTCTCTCTTTCTTCCCTCTTTTCATCTCTCTTGAGAAAGCATAGACAAGCTTCACTGTGTGTAGCTCAGGGTCCTTCTGCCCTAGGTTCTTAAGTACTTGGGGTTGCAAACATGTACTTCTGTGCCTAATGTAAGTTTTTGTTTTTAATGACTACCTTGAAATAGCAAAAAAAAAAAAGAATAAAAAAATTATTTTTTGTTAAGATTACTTATTGGAGCTGGAGAGATAGATGGCTCAGCATTTGCTCTTCCAAAGGACCTGGGTTTGATTCCCAGCACCCACATGAAAGCTCACAACCATCTCTTAACTCCAGTCCCAGGGGATCTGTTGCCTTCTTCTGACCAAAATATGCACTACATGCATGTGGTACACAGACATGCATGCAGGTAAAATACTCATCCACTTAAAGGCAAAATCTTAATAAGATTATTATTTTTATGTGTGTGTTTCTCCATGGGTTTATATGCACCATGTGAGTACATGTCTGTTAGGGCATCAAGTCCCCTAGACTAGAATTCCATATGGTTGTAAGACATCATGTAGGCTCCATGAATTAAACTCAACTCCTCTGCAAGAGCAGCAAGTGCTCTTAACCACTGAACCCCCTGAAATTAATTTTTATAATTTATTTTAAATAAGATGACCTCAAATTATTATCATTTTGAAGTATAATCAGTATAAAATTAATAGTAATAGACACACTGAGAAAGAGAAGGTAGCAGGGCTAGAGAGGTGGCTCATGGGTAAGAGGGCTTACTATGCAAGCATAAAGATCTGTGTTTGGATCCCAGAACCCATGTAACAAGGCCTTATGGTTACACTTGTTCCCATAACCCCAGCACTGTGGGGGCTGGAGAGCACAAGGCCTTCATGCTTCAGTCTCCAGGGACTAAGGCGAGAGTGATAAAGTGATACCTGATGTCCCCATCAGCCTCCACATGAGTGCACAGGCACATGTGCATCCAGTGGGGAAGGCTGGGCTGTTTCTCGGCTGCCATCTGTAGTCCTGGAGGAGGTGAAGTCTTTACACTGACTCTTGCTCCAGCTTGCTGATCTGGTGTTTTTCCTGTGGCCAAGAGTTCTGTCACATGTAGAATTTTGGTAGGGAAAGTGACACACGCCCATAGTGTAAAGTACTTGAAGAATCTAGAGAAATATCTTTTACTGAGTCAGACTTCAGTAATAGGCCCCCCCTTTTATATCCAATTTAAATTTCTTGTTGGAAAGATAGGAAAGGAAAGTTTTATAGATTTTCCAAAAATAAACCTTGGTTTATTTATATATGGCAACCATCTCTATTTTGGTGAAGTTAGCCTATTATATGAATGGCATTTTGTATTTCAGAATTTTGCAATTTAGATAATCACAAGCCATTGCAAACCTTTAACATGAATGCTTTGTATTTGCATTTAGTACTGTAAGTCAGCATTCTAGTCATTATATAGGACAGAATGGAGACAACAGAGAGACCTAATGCGTATTGGAGGAAAGTCACGAGAGGAAGGAAGGAAGTTAGGAACTTCAGAATGAGGAGTGGTTATGAGTCAGTAGAGCTGTCAGTGAGAACTCTTCATCAGAGGGAGAAAAACAAGCAGATTCTGTGGGAAGCAAGAGCAGGAAATACACCAGACGTTGATGGTCAGTTGACTTTTCAAAATGGTGCCATAAGCATGGGACTTCACCATGTAACTGGAGCAACTGCTTTCCCATGAAGAGAACCGGGTGACCGCCATGTTGAACACCTGTCTCATACCACACACAAAAATGAACTTGGTAAGGATCATGGCCCTAAATTTTGTATTCAAAACCATAAAAACTCTTAGAAGAGGTAGGAGTAAATCTTCATGGTACTTGTGAAAACAAAAAGAAGATAAGTTAAATAGACTTCTTAAAAATTTAAGACTCTAATGTTTCAAAAGGCAACGGGAAAGAGAAATGGCACACAGAATGGGAAAAGTAATTGCCAGGCCTAGTGCCTGGCCAGGGACTCAGCTAGCCGTACCCTTCAGGGAAGGAGTAGCATGTGCTCCCTTATTGGACTTTACATGCAGTCTCCTCTGCTTTCTTCTAGGATGATGTCTTGTGCTTCCCCTTAAAGCCATTGAGCGCCTCTTGCTCTGCTGCCCCCTTCAGAGTGGAAGGTGTAGACTGTTGGATGGAGAGGTTCTTGATCCTCGGCATGATTAGCTTGCATAGGACATCTCCTGATTTCATTTTAAACTTTGCTTTTAAAAATTCCAACCATTTTATAGGTTTTGCTTATTTTAAAGTACAAATTTAGAAATCATCTATACATACTTTTAAGTCGGCCAACAGCATTGTAACACCACTCACATTTTAGTGCCCATGCTTTTAATTTCCATTGCTGTTTCCTTTCCCCAGAGTGCTTTGCTCTGTCAACTGTCCTAAGCCATGGTGTTAGTTGGTTAGAGACTCTTTTGGCTCACCAACAACAGAGCCCAGCCACGAAGACAGAGCATGGAAAACCTAAAGTTCTCCCTTCTATTGCCTCCCATTAAGTGAGAGTTGTTCTGGAAATACATCGTGTGAGAAGGCAGTGGTGACAGTTTGCTCTTTGCCTGTGCATTTCTGAGTGGGTGGAAACCTGTTTTGATTTTTATACTTCTGTTAAGGAACTGATCGTTTTACTGGGATCAAGACGAGGGATGCTGCATCCCTTGCCTTCTAGGTAATTTCTGTCCAGGTTTCCTGAACCAAAGAAAAGATGACCACAATTGGCCATTTCCTATTAGAATAGGGCACATACATTTCTAGATAGGTCTTGCTGCGTGTTTGTCCAGGTTGGTTGGCTAATGCTGTCTTTATCCACTTCCTTGTAAACAGTTGCGCTCCATCAAGAGATGTTGGACGATGCACAGAAGAAACTGATGAACTTAGTGAGCAGCACAGAAGGAAAAGTAGACAAGTGAGCTTTGCCTCTTGACTCCTCCTGGGTTACAGGAATTGCTGTCAGAGAACAGTAGAGCTACAGCAGAGGTGTACACCTGACCACGTTTTCAAGAAGCAGTTTGCTTTTCTTACATAGTGAGGTGTAGATAGTTGTCACAACAGTCAGTAGAGTAACTTACTTTCTTTTATTTTTAAAGTCTGTTTCTCCCAATTCATTTTTCTCAAAACCATATTCAAGAGTTAAAAGAAAAATCACTCCTGCAGAGTGGTGTCACATGCTTTTAATCCCAGCACTAAAGGCAGGTATGATCAAGACCAGCCTGGTCTATAGATTGAGTTCCAGGATAGCCAAGGCTACACAGAGAAACCCTGTCTAGAAAAAAATTATCGCTTATACATGAAATACTTAGAAAGTAAAAGGTTTATTTTTAATATTTTCCCCTCTTTTTTGGTTTTTGTTTTGTTTTGGTTTGGTTTTTTGAGACAGGGCTTCTCTGTATAGCTCTGGCTGTCCTGGAACTCACTTTATAGATCAGGCTGGCCTCAAATTCAGAGATCTGCCTGCTTCTGCCTCCCAAGTGCTGGGATTAAAGGCATGTCCCACCTCCGCCTGGTATATTTTTCCCTTTACTACCCTTAAGTAAACATATCTAGCATGTTTAAATGTTTAAAGGTTAGAAGAGGCCACTTGTTGGTTCCCGGTCACCTACCTAGCTTAGACCCAGAATAATCACACAGAAACTGTATTAATTAAATCATTGCTTGGCCCCTTAGCTCTAACTTCTTATTGGTTAACTCCTACATCTTAATTTAACCCATTTCTATTAATCTGTGTATTGCCACGTGGCAGTGGCTTACTGGCAAAGTTTTGGCTTGTCTGACTCTGGTGGCAGCACCATTGCTTCCCCTCTGACTCTGCCCTTCTTTGTTCCCAGCATTCAGCCTAGCTTTCTCTACCTACTTAAGTTCTGCCTTGCTATAGTTCCAAAGCAGTTCCTTTGTTCATTAATGGCACACAGAGGGGACTCCCACATTAGATTAGGTCTAAAATCTAGTTATCCATGCAACAATATCTCACTTAATATTTTAAAATTTAAGGTTTTATTTTAAATTTTTAGTAAATGTGGTTGGGGACATATAACATCTCCATTTTCATTTCTCATGCATGTGAGAATCACCTAGTTAGGTGTTGAAAATTGCTTATGAGATACCTCCTCAGTTGATTATGAGTCTAAAGACTTAGTGGGCTAATAAGTGATTTTTTTAAAAAGTATGCATTTTGGGTTGTCTGAAATATTCCTAGTTAGACTTCTTTAAAAAGCCGCTTTATAATACCTTATTATTCAGTCTTTATAATTAAGCCACTCATTGTTTAAGTAAATGTTTGTTTAAGTTTGGGTATACTTGTATTAATAAGGTAGGCCATGTTAGGTAGGCCTAAGCTGTTTCTGCCTTGATTTTCCTAGAGTCCTTATGAGAAACCTCTTCATTGGTCATTTCCATGCACCTAAAAATCAGCGTCATGAAGTGCTCCAGCTGATGGGAAGCATCCTGGGTGTTAAAAGGGAGGAAATGGAGCAGGTAACTAGACAGCAAAACCACTCTAACTACCTTTCCTCTTTAGTTCTCTCATTCTCTGATCTCCCCCCCCTTCTCTTTTTCTTTCTTTCACTGGGCGTGGAACCTAGCATGTGTTTCACATGTTGAGTAAGCATTCCACCACTGAGCTACATCCTGGTTCTCATGCTAAATATATTTATAATTACTTTTGATAGGGGCTTAGTAGAAAATGTCTCTTTTTAATGTATGTATGTGTTTCACATGTTGAGTAAGCATTCCACCACTGAGCTACATCCTGGTTCTCATGCTAAATATATTTATAATTACTTTTGATAGGGGCTTAGTAGAAAATGTCTCTTTTTAATGTATGTATAAAAGGTTTAATACAGTTTTTTTAATCAAAGAGGTAGATTTGTTCAGTTTGTATTGATGTTAGTTTAAATAGTTTACAACTTACAAACTAATTCTCACATCAGATTGTTGACATTTTTGAGACGTAACTGTGCCCAGAACGTTTATTTCAGATTGTGCCTAGGTGGCATTATATTTTCTCTATATCCTCTGTCAGTAGTAGAAAACATTTACTAGAATTTGAATTATAAAGCATGATTTACTGTTCCCTGAAATCACATAAGAGAGGTTCTTATTTTTCTTGTCTTATATGGTAATATTTTTCTGTTTGAAAATGTTCGTGCAGTTGTTTGTTGAAGATCAAGGAGGTGTTACTCGGTGGATGACAGGATGGCTTGGAGGAGGATCGAAAAGTGTGCCCAGTACACCTTTGAGACCAAATCAGCAACCTGTGTTTAATAGTGTAAGACCCAGTTTTACTCTTGCTGAACATGAATAATGAAATGATTAAATATCACATTCATTTGTATAGTAACAGATTTCTTTTTATGTCATCTAATATAATCGTAGTAATATAACCAAATATTTTCTCTCAGTCCTTTTCAGAACTTTTTGTTAAATTTCTGGAAACAGAATCTCATCCATCTATCCCACCTCCAAAGCTGTCTGTTCATGACTTGAAACCACTGGATTCTCCAGGAAAAAGGAAAGTTCACACTAGCACACCCGGCAGTGCCAAAGGTAAACTTCAGTGGTAAAAATCAAATGTTTAACTTATGACTTAGATTTATGGTGACACTAAGTTTTCTGTGTTTTTAAAATATGTAATACTGCTTCCAAAATTCTAATGTCACCAAATTTGGGTCTTGTGTTGTATCTTGTTATTTATTTGCTTTAATGTCAATAGTATAAAATGTTTTCACTTTTATGTCAAAATAATTTTTTGTGAGAATCATTTTGTCTTCATGAGAAACCTTTCATTGGTCACTTCTACACAGCTACAGATCATATATTGTAGTATATTTATAGGTATTGTGGGAACCTTTGATTTTATTCTCTTTATCAGTATAAGCCGGTTTAAATTACTCTCCTGGAAATGGTGGTGAACTGGTTACATCTTTGCTTTGTCACCGGTTTTCATTTCTCTCCGATGGCAGTCATTACTAATCAAAGTTAGATGCATATAGTTTGAAAATCATTTTCAGCTTTGGACTCCTTGTATTCAATAACCAAACGTTGTCACATAAATAATGAATGTAATGTTGGTTCAGTTAACTGACCTAATCCAAAGAATGTGGACAAGCACCTTTACGTGGCAAAGATCTGTCTGGAAGGAAGTGGTTGGTGGCTGTATATATAGTTTTGGTCTCACTGAGTTGTAAAGTTCTTTTTTTTTTTCACTACCATATAATATTTATTTATTTTTTTTGTTTAATTTTTAATTTTTATTTTTCTCTGCTCCCCTCCCTGCCACTCCCCTCCCTCTCTCAACCCTTCCCCAAGGTCCCCATGCTCCCAAATTATTCAGGAGATCTTTTCTTTTTATACTTTCTACTTCCCACGTAGATTATATCTATGTAGGTCTCTCTTAGTGTCCGTATTGTTGTCTAAATTCTCTGGGATTGTGGTTTGTAAATGGTTTTCTTTGCCTTATGTTTAAAAACCACCTATGAGTGAGTACATGTGATAATTGTCTTTCTGTGTCTGGGTTAGCTCACTCAAAATAATGCTTTCTAGTTCCATCCATTTTCCTGCAAAATTTAGGCTGTCGTTATTTTTTTCTGCTATGTAGTACTCCATTGTGTAAATGTACCACATTTTTTTAATCCATTCTTCGATCGAGGGGCATTTAGGTTGTTTCCAGTTTCTGGCTATGACAAATAAAGCTGCTATGAACATAGTTGAGCACATG